>JAJPUD010000530.1:0-95746 GCA_023553655.1 Myrmecobius fasciatus | reverse complement strand
TTGACTATCAGTAAGCTGGAAGGAAATCCATAGCCATCAGCTCTGCCAGTGGCGATTAAACAATATCATGGGGATTGCATTACTACTAGTTAGGTTCCTTTATACTCTGTGCTTTGGGAATGAAAGAAGCACCTAAGGAAAAGAGAGCACCAGCCAACTCTAACTTTACAAAACAAAGCTAATTCAGAATTACAGACTAAATTCCTCCATCAGTGATCCCAGGAGAACCTTGTGCTCTGTTCTGCAAAGTTTTCAGTACAAGATTTTAAAAAGGATAAATGGTGAGAAGAGGATTATAGAAATGATAATTACATTAGAGAGCTGGGGATGTGTTATGGAGACCGCATTTGTGAAAAAGGGAGGTGAAAGAGGAGAAATGCTTTACTCTCCATGGGAAATGAAATAGCTATGATGAACCTTTCTAGAAATCCTTATACAAAGGGGTCCATAGGAGGCAAAAAATCACATAGGGGACAACCATTAGAGAGAAGACCCAAGTTCAAATATTGCCTCTGATATTTCCCATTTGGGTGGCCTGAGCAAATAATTTCATCACTTAGTTTCCTCACTTGTAAAAATTAAAGGTCAGACTAGCAATAATTTGAGGTTCCTCCCAGTTTTTAATCTATGGTCCTGGAGAAGATTGGGACTGGACCAGTGATTTCACTGATATGAGGAACTGTAAGATCAGGAAATCCCATCTACAATTTGTTATGATTCATAGTCTCAGAGAGTTACTGAGAGCTTTAAGATTTGCTTGGAGGTATATAGACAGTATGTGTCAGAGATAGGGCTTAGAATTAGTTCTTTTTAACTCAGAGGCCAGTGCTCCATCTACTATGTGCCTATTATGATTCTAAGAACAATTTCATAACATACCAATATTCCAAAGATATCTGTGAACTCATTGATCAATTTAGGTGTTCCTACTACTTAGATTCTATATTTGCCATCTTGAGCAGCTCTTGTTCATATTGTACCCTAAGTTAGTCACATGGAATATACCTAATGTACCTTCCTCTACTTTTTCTTGACAGTAAGTGACTACCAATAAAAGCATGGGGACTGTCCATCAATCTTCCTTTACATTAGCAATATGACCAGCCTATTTTCTTTCCTGAGTTCCTCATCATGCTAGCCAAGTATCAGAGAGTACTTGAGCTCCTCATGTCTGTTTTATATGGGGCAACCAGCAAATGAAGTCAAAAGCCTGTGCCATTAATATCCCCTGCCAATCAGTCAATATACATCTATTAAGCACTTACTATGTGTTAGACATAGTTCCCAACATGACAGATTCAGAGAAAACAAAGGACAGTCTCTATTAAAAAGCTCAGTTAATCGAGGAGATGCTACAGATAATCAATCATATGCAAAAAAGCTATACACATATGAGCCTTGAGGATGGCTGCAACATCTATTAGGAAAAAAACTGGTTTAACTATAATGGAGACAGGGCTTAACATATTTCTCTTACCCACACTCCTGGTGTCAACATCCCCTTTGTTATGATAAGGAGCTCAAAAGAATGCATTTTCAGTATATCAATTCCCTTTCTACGTTCTCAGTACTTGGTAAATATACATACGATGTTTTGTCCTCAAAAATGTTTGTGAGGATTTCAAGTTGGCTTTCTTTTTCATTATATAACATAATAATCTGAACAAATATAAACAAGACTATTTGACAAGAGTGCCGTAATCAGTTCTTTCTTTAACTTTTAAAGAAGGAATGAATTCATCTGAATGTGTGCAAACTTATTCATCTACTTCGCAAATATTTACTGAGCATCTATTCTGTTCATTACCCAGAATCACAGAATCACAAAGTCTTGGCATTACATGGGACCATAGAGTCCAATATCTAAATACTTGAAAAAGATTCTCCTTTTTAATATCTCCAATAAAGTCTGTCTGATAACCCTAAGTGAGAGGGAATCCAGTCCTATTTGCAATAGACAATTCTTTTCAAAAAACAGAACCCATTCCTTCCAAAAAAGATTTTTTTCCCTCTCCATACACCCACGAGTATTTTGTGACTATGCTCTCCCATATCCAAGTTATCTATATATTTGTGCTACAGGAATACTTTGAGGATTTGGGGTGACTTTCTCTAATTATCAATTCCGGTCCTCACTGATTTTATTTTCCCTCACCATAGACAATATGTTAAATGCTATTGAGTAGCACTCCATTTCTAATCTAATGATTAAATAGAATCACTTTTAGAAATGGATATTTATTTCAAATATCAAATAAAAGTAAAAATATTTCCCCCAAATGCATTCTCTTAATTTAGTCATCTAGCAAATGTCAAAAATGAAATCAGGTTCATTTGGCATGACCTGTTCTGTTAAAAAATAAATATTTATGTATTTGAATATAATAGAAACTTTCCAACATCTATACAAAATTTTTTTACAAAGACATTATAAAAACTGTTGGGCCATTAATTACAAGAAAGGGTAAGAGACTTCACATTGATGCATAACTTTGTACTCTAACTACTATATTTCACTAAAATTTTATTAGCTTTTAATGTCAACTGTATTTATATTGTCACAGGCTATATTCACCTTTTTTAAAATTGTGCTTTCTTCACATTATATTATTTCCATATATATTATTTTTAAACTTCTCTGGATTTCTCATATTTTTCATTCTTTACAATATTTTTTCAGAACTTAGCACAGTGGTTGGCACATAACTGTGTAATAAATATTTTATTCATTAATTTATTAAAAATAATTATGTCAATATGCTCTAATTTATCCAGCCATTTATGAATCATTGGCTGGAAATAGATAGAAAGCTAGACATACAGAAAGATAGACAACAATACACATATATTATTCTAGTTTTTGTCACATATGCTGCTCATATGAATTTTTTTAATATCTTTTTTACTAGGTGTGGTAGCACGTTCCTATAATCCCAGCTTCCCAGAAGGTAGAAACTGGTGAATCTTGAATTTTGAAGCCTCTGAGTTGGACTGATTGGATGCCTGCATTAAGTTTGGTCTTAATATGGTGATCCCATAGGAATGAAAAGCTGCCAGCTGGACCAAGGAAGAGTGAGATAGCCCAGGTAAGCAGAATAGTTCTAAGAAACTATGCTGATCAGTAGCCTGAGTAAACCCTGAATTTCCAATGTAGACAAGATAAGAAGACCTGGTCTTTAACAAAACGTTTTCTTATTATCAATAATTTACTTTGTGCACAGTTTCCATATTTTAGTAATTGAATCTCTGGTTCAAAGACTATGAAAACTTTAGTAATTGTTTCATATGAATGCAAATTACTTCCTAGAAAATAACAGACTAATTTGCAGATAACACAACAGTGAATTGGTGTGCCTGTTTTCCCACAATCCCTCCAGCAATGTTGTTGAAATTTTTATTATCTATTTAAAAATTATATCTTGAATGTAAGACTTTTAATCATATTTTAATTAAATATTTTAAATTTATATATTCTCTTCTATTTTTAGTTGCATTGATCTTATTTTATAAAAGTGTCATTTTTGTGATAGATATCTATTTTTTTAATTGTCTCTTCTTGTGTTGTTATGATTTTTTCTTTTCCATTGTTGCCAAAGAAATAAGTTTTCATTTTCCTTGAATCTTTTTAAGGCCTGACTGTTTATATTTAAATTATTTTTTTATTTTGTATTTAATAAGATAGGTAGCACAAGATCCTGATGTATAACTACATTTAACAGATTGTTTCCCACATTTTTCAGCAATTATTAACAAAGAGTCCCTTCACCAGAATCTTGAGTTTTTAAGTGTACATTGATTTTCTAGGTCTTATTTGTCAAGTATATATCACTGATCTACTATAATTTTTTAAAAAAAACAATTGTGTCCAGGAGCAGGTAATTTTGGTAGAATTATCAATAGATAATTAGTAGATAATATCAGTAGATTTGGTAGAATTTAACATTAGGCAACACATCGGCTCATTCTTACCTACCTCTTCTCCTTTATCGAATTTTTATTTTTTCAAGTGAAATTTTATATTTTGTTTTATTCTATAAAGAATCACATCTGTAATGTGCCAAATATAGCTTTATATTTGTCCAGTAATTTGGTTAGTCATTTTTTTTTATCCTGGAGCAACTGAGATAAGAACATTGAAAATCTCTCTAGTTACTTAGGTCTTCTTTGATTTCTACAAGAATTACAATTGAATTTAAGTCTTATGTACCTTGGTAAGCTAAATCCTAGATATCTAATGCATTTGTGTCAAATGGAATTTTCCTTATCTCTCTCTCATATGTTTATAAGTAATATACTAAATTACTTATATACTTATGTACTTAAAAGATTATTATGTCAATGGATTTTTTTTATCCTAATACTTCATTTAAGCTATTAAAACATTATTTTTCTTAGTTCCCAAAAGTGATGTAGGCATAGTTAAATGGTATGGATGAGGAGAGTGCTGGCCATGAAATCAGGAACACTCATCTTCTTCAGATACTTATTAGCATCTGAGGAAGATGAGAGTTCCTGACACTTACTAGCAGTGTCACTTGGACAAGTCACTTAACCCTGTTTCACTCACTTTCCTCATCTGTAAAAATGACCTAGCAAAGGAAATGCAAACCACTTCAGAATCTTTTCCAAGAAAGTACCAAATGATTAAACAACAAAAGCAGTAACTTTTCTAACTAGAATCATCACTTCACTTGGAAATAGATATAAATTCCCCCTTTTTTGTTTATTTCCTTAAAATTCAAATTGTGGATACAGTGATTATCTTGGTTGTTTTTGTATTGTTATTTTTACTCTGCTCTCTTTGGGAAATCTCCCAGTCTTCATCTATAATAAGTAACTTTTTTGTTGTCAATAATGTCTATCTTAGGGATCAGAGTAGAATTAGTTTGATTTAAGAAATTCATGTTTTCTGTTTTTGCAGACAATTTCCAACTATCTTCTTTAACACACACACATAAATTATTAACAAATGTTGATAGAGTGTGATTGTGCTCTATACATTTTTCTTGTAGTGTTCTGAAGGGAATTCCTCCCCCCCACCTTTAAATATAATTTATTTTTTTTAACATTCATTAAATTCTTTTTTATATAATTTCCTTTCTTAAAAAATTTATCAAATGAATATCCAACTTGTTATTTAAAATGTCCAGTGATTATAGAAATGTAAATTAAAACATATCATACCTATCAGATTGGCTAATATGAGAAAAAAGGAATGATAAATGTTGGAAAAAAAGTGGAAAAATTGGAACACTGATGCTTCATTGTTGGAATTGTGAATTGATCCAACTATTCTGGAGAAAAATTTGGAACAATGCCAAAAGGCTTATAAAAATTGCATACTCTTTGATCTAGTAATCTCATTTCTAGGTCTGTAACCCTAGAGATCATAAAGGATCCACATGTACAAAAAATATTTATAGCAGCTCTTTTTGTGGTAGCAAAGGATTGGAAATGAAGGGTATCTCCATCAACTGGGGAATGGTTGAACAAATTGTGGTATATGGATGTAATGGAATAGTATTGGGCTGTAAGAAATGATGAACAGGTAGATTTCAGAAAAACTTGGGAAGACTTACATGAACTAATGCTGAGTGAAGTGACCAGAACCAGGGGAGCAACACTGTGCGATGATCAACTTTGATAGACTTAGCACTTCTCAACAATACTATCTACATTCAGAGAAAGAATTTTTTCCACTTTTTATTTGTTTTTTTTTGTTTGTTTGTTTTAGTGAGTTTTCCCTTTTGTTCTGATTCTTCTTTCACAACATAACTAATATGGAAATAAGTTTAATAGAATTATATTTGTTTAATCTATATCAGATTATTTGCCATTTTTGGGAGAAAGCAGGGAAGTAAAAGAAAGAGAACAAAAGGAACTTAAAATTGCATAAAAATGAAAGTTGCAAACTATCTTTTCATGTAGGTGGAAAATAAAGATAACTATCAAGTGAGAAAAATTTATATCCAGTGAGGCAGAGGCCACTGTCATATAAGGGATCTAATTCCCATTTTTAATAACTTCCATTATTACAAAGTTTTTTTCCCCTCTTTTAACTTTCACTCACCACTCCTAGTTCTGTCCTCTGTAGATAAGTAGAAAAAGTTTAATTTTTCTTTTACATGGTTCTAGTACCTGGGGGTAGCTACTGGAGGCTTTCTAAGACTGTTCTTTCCAGGAATCAGATCTTCAGGGCATTTTCTAAGCATTTTCTTTCATGTTGTCTGCTTTCTGGTCATCATACTCACTTCTTGCACCTAAGCAACTTTAGATACCAAACTTGGATCCAATGGTCTTGATAAGTTTTTCCCCTCATCTTACCATGTCAGCAATAGGTCTCCATACCATTTCCCTATCTCTATTCAGTGACTTATTTCTCTTTCCCTTTATGCTTACTCTTCCCTATTAGAATTCAAACCCCTAGGGTATGAATCATATTGTTTGTTTTTAATTTGTAAATTAATGTTATTGCTATTTTATTTTTGTTTTTCATATTACCAGAATTTCTCCAAGTATCTTTCTTTCTCCATCCCTACCCATAAGCCATCCCATATAATAAATTACATCTTTAAAGAAAAAGAGGAAGAAAAAGGAAGAGAAATACATTTGACCAATACCTTAGAAAAAGAAAATGCATGCAATGTACCATGAACCTCCCAGCTCAGCAAAAAAGTAGTATGAGAATGTCTTTTATTTTTCTTCTTTCTGGCCATGCTTCTTTCTTTGTAATTTTGCAACATTCACTTTTGATTATTTTGTGATTGCTCTGTTTACATTGCTGTCTGTAGTCATTGTTTATATTGCTTTTTTTTGACTTTACTTATTTTATTGAGCATAAGTTCTTGTAAATCCTTCCTTTCTTCTCTGTACTCATAGTCATCATTTCTGACAGCATAGAAATATTTTATTGCACTCATATAACACAATTTGTTTAGCCATTCTCCAATTGATTTACCTTATTAGCTAGGCACACACTATTTAATGTCTATCTGTTCACTTATCTATGTATCTTCATCTATATCCAGCTTATCATTATCTTTCTTAAACATATTTCCCAGAACTAATCACAATACCCTAGATTTGTTAAGATCATTGCAACATAAAGCACTTCTGTGATTTTATTTTGACTCACCACAATCCAAATATGTCGGCCATTTTGGTAACCATATAATATTGCTAACTGATTCTGACTTACTCAAACCTACTGATATTTTGTCAAATAAAGTACTATTACTCTGTTCCAAGATAGTCTGTATTTCTAAAATAGATTTTTGTGGGGGAAAGCATATGATTTATCTTCACTGCATTTCATTTTATTAGGATTTGACCTCATATTCTTGCTTGCTGAGATGTGGTTGCCTACTGTCCCCTCAAATTCTAAGCATACCTCTTCATTTCATTCACAAATTTGATAATTATTCCATTGGGTATTATTTTCAGAAAGTTAGGAGAAGTTAGGGGTGGGACAAGTAAAGTAAGAAACTATTTTCCATTTCCTTATTTCAGGGCAACTGGATATTGAAGGAACAAGCAAAAAGATAAGTAGGAACACTGGTTTTTGATAATTATTAGAAGTTATTAGCAACCCAAGTCCTTATTTCACTTGTGTAAACAACAACAACAACAACAACAACAACAACAAAAGCAAGAGTGTTACTAATACATTGTTGGTGGAACTGTGAACAGATCCAACCATTCTGGAGAGCAATTTGGAGCTATGCTCAAAAAGTTATCAAACTATGCATACCCTTTGACCCAGCAGTGTTTCTACTGGGCCTATATCCCAAAGAGATCTTAGAGGAGGGAAAGGGACCCACATGTGCAAGAATGTTTGTGGCAGCCCTTTTTGTAGTGGCTAGAAACTGGAAATAGAATAGATGCCCTTCAATTGGAGAATGGCTGAATAAATTATGGTATATGAATATTATGGAATATTATTGTTCTGTAAGAAATGACCAGCAGGACGATTTCAGAGAGGCTTGGAGAGACTTACATGAACTGATGCTGTTTGAAATGAGCAGAACCAGGAGATCATTATACACAGCAACAACAGTACTATATGACGATCAATTCTGATGGACATGGCTCTCTGCAACAAAGAATTGTCTCAAACCAGTTCCAATTGTTCACTGAAGAAAGCCATATACACCCAGAGAGAGGGAAATGAAATATGGACCACAACGTAACATTTTCATGATCTCTATTGACATTTGCTTGCATTGTGTTGCCTTTCTCTGATTCTTTTTTTCCTTGTAGATAGTATTTTTCTTGCATAACTTCTCAAGCATTTCATCATTATTAACATGTAGTGGACTTCCTGCCATCTAGGGGAGGGGAGGGGACTGGGGGTAAAATTTGTAATGGAAAGCTTGATAAAGATCAATGTTGGGGAACTACCCATATATATGTTATACAAATAAAAAGCTTTAATAAAAAGAAAAAGCAAGAGTGTTAGCAAGATAAAGCTTCTTTATTTCCAATGAACTGGCTTTTGTTCTTTCATCCTCCAAGGATCTATGATTTCACCCTGCAGGCACACTTTACACCTAAGTTGATATCAACTCTTCTGCTATGGAGTAGATGGTCTTTGAGAATAGTGTGACCAAAAAAGTCATCACCTAAATTGGTTACCTGTGGCCAACATGGCAGTTAGCCTCTCAGAACTGAGCCTCATTGGATCTTGGGAAACAAAAATATAATATGTCACAGGATTGGTACTCAAAATCAAAGTAGTAGAACCATCTAAAACTTGCACTTTATGGACAAAGCCTTTTATCATTCCAAGTCAGCTACAGACTATATAGGCAATAAAGAAAAACTTTGGTGAAGAAATGAGTCCATTGCTGATATATCTTTCCCCCTCCATTTTAACCAAGAGCATAATAAATGATGGTCTGGCTCAGATTTGAAAAGATCTGGATTTTAATTTTTCTAGCCAAATAAATTAAATTCTGAGCTTTAGTTTCCTCCTCTATGAAATGTGTATCATAATACTTGCAGCACTTACCTTACAAAGTTGGTCTGAGGCCCAAATGAGACAATGGATGTAAAAGGTTTTGCAAACTCAGTTAACACCACTTAAGTAGTTATTATTAGTAGTAGTATATTTTCATTTCCTCAATAAGAACAATCTGTTCATCTTAAACTCTAATTGCTATTTTAGCTTATGCATGAAATAAGAGTATGACATCATGTCAGAAAAAACAAACACACAGGTGACAGTTTTCTCCATTTAATTTTTTTAAAAAGCTTATTTTAAACATTTCCATTACATTGTACATACACACTTTTGATTTCTGAATCAATATCCTATTGATAAAATACTATGCCTTCATTTATTACTTTTTTTTCATTGTGTGCAAATCATTATGTGATTGAAATATAATATATTCATTCCTATCATCTACCTGGATGGGGCATCCTACTCACATTTTCTCTATTTCAGGCTACAAAGCACTTTTCCAGGGAGGCCACAGGTTTTCATGGGAGTTAGATGTAAAAAGTAGAATTTCTCCTCTGCTTGGAGTAGAAAACACCAATTCATTTCACTGTTCCATCAATTATATTGTTTGTTTTTTTCTTTAAATTTGTAATAGTGAATAGTAACAGATTTTAGATAGATAAAAATGAACTTCTGAATTTTAATGAAATATTCAGCAGCACCTACTTAGCTATCAATTTATGTGGGTCCATGCTCATTTTAGACACTGCCAATAATGACTATAATGAAAAACTATGAATATGAAATGATGCCCCAGTTCCAGTCTATATTGTTTTTTTTAGAGCAGGGTTCAATATTAGGAAATTCACACACAAAGAAAAGATGTTGATACCCTCTTTGAAGGCTTTTAAGAAACTGAATTTAACCTGAACAAAGAGATATGGGGCTTGAATTTTCTTTGGCTAATATTATAATGATTTCCCCTTGTTTTGGTGTACTGCCATATTATTTTGTATATTATCAGCCTGTTGTGTGCTTTCTCATTTTCTCAAGTTTAAATTATAGCTTTAAATGATGATTTTGCATACATGATTCAAATAATGAAAAAAAAAGGCTTAAGTCACCATTGCAAACAAAATCTCAAAAAGTAACTGTCCATATTATGGGCTTTCCTTTAGTTTGCCAAGCTGCCTTTAAAAAACAAGCACAGCCAAATACTATGGAAGATTTTTCCATTGTTATTAAAATAAGTCCAGACATATTCTCTATAAGAGCCCACTAGGGAAGCTTGGAGCTTTGGGCACAATTATTATTAAACCTTTGTCTATCACACATGAATATCCAACGAATGGAGAGAAATCTGCTGGGACCTCTAAATAGAAATGATTTATAATCTCTTTGAGAGTGAATAGGTGAATCAATTTTAAGCATATTAGTGTAGAGTTTCCCTAGGAAAGAGAGGATCATGGGTGCAGGACTGGGAGGAAACTTAAAGTCCATCAATTCCAATACCTTTATTTTACAAATGAATAAAATGAGTGCCAAAGAGGTTAAGTGATGACTTACTCAAGATCATATGGTGTGAAATGACAAAACTAGGATTTGATTCCAAGACATCTCTGATTCCAGAATTAATGTCTCCCCCCTATATTGCACTCCTTTCCCCAATAATTTCAAAAAAATCACTGGAATAAAAACATCTTCAAAATTTGATTAACTGAAAAAGACCATTCTTCTAATGAGAGAGCTTCAGCAAAACACCCTTTCATTCTGATATGTTCATCTAGAAGATACACTGGAAATAACAAAAATGGCAGTAGAAAATGAGACCAAAATTTCAATTAGAATAAAAAGACACTGGGGCTATTGGCTATCAGCATAAAGATGGATTAAAAGGGGTTTCCTAAAGTAGCTGAGCATTCTTATTTACTAAGCCTGTTAGATAATAAACTAATTAGGTATTTTAATTGAAAAAATATGTAGTTCATTAACACAGGACTTTAACTGTACTGGCTAAGCTTCTATTCAGATGCCAAGCTGGTCCTTTAATTAGAACAAAAGAGTCACATTAACTCAACACAACAGAATAATTCATAATAATAGCTGGATATTAATCTCTTGAGCTTGCTGGAATATAGCCTATGACATAACTTACAATAGGCATCAGTGTGATCCTCAGGGGATTGAGAAAGTATATCTTAATTAGCCCCAGCAAAAAAAGATTCAGCAAACTTAAAAGAAAGGTTCCTCTAAGTGATTGCTAGGTCAAGTCATCATATGGCTTGGACTGAATGCTGTTAGACTTATGAATATTGCCCTCATTGACTCCATTGTTTTCCAGGGGAATCTCAAATAGATGTGAAAGGGATCCTAGAGGTCATCTGATCTACCCCATCTCATTAGATTAATGAGGGAACTAATGTGTAGAGAAGGGAAGTGACTTTATCTAAGACACCCAAGTAGCAAGTTGTAGAGCCAGGTCATCTGTTTACACAACCAGCTTCTTTCTATTACTTCTTTATAGATTTGACCACACATAAAGTTCACCTATCCCCATCCTTAATTTGGCAGTAAACAGAATGATAGAATGTAAGCTCCTTGAGGACTGGAACTGTTTTATTTTTATCTTTGTTCTCCCAGTTTAATAAATGCCTGTTGAGTGGTTGATTGATTGTGTGATCAATATTCTTTAATTTATTTGTATAATTGAGCCTCCCACCCTCCCACAAATTGCACTTGACATCAAACCTTACCTGAAATTTTTATGCCTTGAATCGTTCCCTAAATTGATTCTATTACCCACTAGGTTAAGAATATTCATCTATACTCTGCAATCCAATAACAGAATGAATACATCTTCTTTTGAAAAGTACAGGTGAAAGAGACTCAGGATTTATAGTAAACAAGCTCTGACCTTGTAAATGGAATTGGGACTAACAGAAAAAGCAGTTAAAAATATGGAATATAACAATTTTTTCATTGAATGGACATGCATGAATGAGAGCAGGGACAATACATTTGGGCTGGATATAAGATCAATTAATTATCAGGATGCAAAAATTGCATCTGGAAAATAAATGGTGCATGTCTGCAAACACATATATGTAATGTATAGAATATGCAACATACAATTTTATATAAATGTGCTATATATGCAGGTGTAAATGTTGTATAATAGAAACCATGGGGAGAGGGTAAAAGGAAAGCAACAGAAAGACCATAGAGGGGAAAAACATGCTTGAAGATGACCAAGGATGGCTGAAAAGCCTGGATTTTTCTTTTTCTGTCCTTTTGTTGCTATTCTTTATTCAAATTCATGCCAATTGAAATTCTCAATTACATCCACACAAGATACTTAACTGAAATGCATTTGTACTTAATGGGGTGCTTAGAACTCTGTGAAGGTTTTCCAGAGCCTTCAGAATAGCAGATTCTGATGAACCTTTTATAAAGCTTGCAATTTCAATTGCTGCAATAAACACAGATTCACTTTTACAGCTGGCTTGATGTTTATTCTCCCCATTAGCTGCTTCAGTTTTCCTCCTCTACGTACCTTCAATATGATGCAACAAAGTTCAAAAGATCATGGAATTATAGATTTAGAGCTGGATGAGATTGAGAGCCTTTGTCCTAGTCTTTCATTTTACAGAAAATGAAATGGAGGGACATATAAATTAAGTGACTTGCACAACATCACACACATAATATGTAGCAGAAGTAGAATCTGAATGCAGGTCTTCTGATTTACAATTTAGTGGCTTTTAACCATTGTGCCATTCTGTCCCCCCTTGTTTTGCTTGTTTCAATGTCCTGAGTAGAAGAAAGATCACCAAATCTGCAAACAGTAGGTCCTTAATACATATTTGATTCATTGATTAAACCTCCTAAAAATAAGTTGTTTGAATATGGAATGATTTCACTTCGTAGGTAATGAATTCTCCATCATAGAAAGTATTCTTACTAAGGATTAATACTCACTTTTCATAGGGGTTATGGAAGGGATTTCAGATTACAAATCTGAATTGGACTGAGTGATTTTTGAGATTTCCTCCAATTCTGATATTCTGTGATTTTGTATCAAAGTAAAGTTTCGCTCCCTTTTATCATACTTCATGTGATGGTTATTTTAAGTCTGTTTCTTATTGTTAGCTGAAAGTATGACTGAAGCATTTTTAAATGGGCCATGGTATTATATTGATGCCTACTATAAAAGCCTTCATCTAGTGCCTAATGGTAACATGGAGGTGACCCTGTATTATTCAAAACAATGACCTTGAAACACAAGTTCTGGCTGGTATCATCACACTGGAAGAGCTTCAAGTCCTAATCTGTCATTGATGATCCAATCCAGCTACCTAAGGGTAGTGCCTCCTTCTCTCTAGAGAGCTGAGTACCAGATGTTGATTTTGTTTTTAATCACAACTCACAAAAACCACTTACTAAGACAAGACCTTTGGCATGCATCAATGAATTAGAGGTAGGTATCACCCTGTCCTGATGCTGTTGTAGATCTCAAAACTCAGAAGTAAATAATTACTCTGAGGCATGTGAGATTGTAATATTGCACAATGAGGTAGAACTTTAACCTCTAATTATTTCAAGGTAAAATGGAATTTTAGGCCAAAAATGTTTGGATGATTTGAAAATTTTTTTATTATAAATAATTTCTTCATTGGTTTTCATTAAAGATGAAGAATTGAAAACAGTGACTATCGGTTTGGTTACAATCTGTCCTGAATAGGAATTGTGGTGAAATTAAATCCATTCTTTGGTCTCCAAGCCTATCCTCCAATTAAATGGTCAGTATAAAAGATGTCCCTTTTAAACAATAATAACAACAAGATGGACTTAAACTTATATCAAAACATTAAAGGAGATCAAAATGTTTGTGCCTTCCAAGGCTGTGGAAAACTAGAATGTTGCAAAATTTCAATTCATAGTTCTAAGAATCATGAAACAATATGAACTCTGGAGAAGTGAAAAGGAGTATCATTCAAAGGGCAATAAAAGGGCACATGTGGGTTTTCACAAACAGGAAAGTATGGAGGACTGAAATAAGAGACCATCAAAAAAAAGTAAGAGCAAAAAAGAAGATAGACTGGTCATACAATCAGAGCAGAAGACAATTGATGGATTATTCTTGAACTACTACTCCTTTGATATCTTTGCAAAAAAAACCAAATGGTTTCACATATTGAGTGGACTACTAATGGTGAACAGATGGGAAGATATGAACCAGAGCTGCAGAGGATAGCTAGCATGGATGGGTGATTTACATCATTAAAAGGAAATCCCACATTAAGTCATAGGAGCACATGACTATTGGGTTATAAAACTAAGGCTGGAAATCTTTTTTCTGAGATTCAATCAGAAACTTTTACATCAGCACATTTATGTATCTTCGGATCAGTCAACATTGGATGGGAATATTTTGTGACTGCTTGCTTCCTCTTTTCCATTCTATTCTTTGCAACTCTGTGGCATTGAGCATTTAGAGGAACCTCTTTTTGCTTGCATCTAAATCTGTGAGTTGCTATGTGTGTAGGTATGGTGAAGCTGAAAATTCATTATTTATTTGTTGTAATCAAGTACCAAGAACATGGGAACTACCTCTTTTCTTTGCTTTTTGATCACTTTGGTTGGTGATCATATTGGAAAGATTGGACTAAAAATAGTCCTTGGCTAACTATGCCCATTATTCTTTTCAATACAATGTGTTGCCATTAAGAATGTATCAGGCCCAAAGCCTTGTGCCCTGTTTGATATTCTAGCAGTGTAACTCTCTTACCTATGTCACTAAATAATACATGCATAAGGATGTGAACCAAAAGTAAATTAGATGGTCATGATAATATTGAGCCAACTTGCTCTAACATGAAAGTCCTTAGCTCAATTTCCCCCTTCTCAGTTGGTAGGGCTGTGGTAATGTGCTCTCCTTAGCATATGTCTTTTACATGTCCCTCTATTCTCTGGAGGTAGCTGTATTAGTGCTTGGCTAAGACAGACAAGGAACTTGCCACAATTTGAAGCAGCAGCCCAGCTGTGCTCAGTGTCTGTGGAATGACTGATTACCCAAAGATAAAGAATTCTATGGGGGAATATCCTTTGGTTCTCTGGGATATAAAGTAGCATGAGAAGTAGAAGATCTGAATTCTAGATTTCATCACAAGTTTATAACAACAAATAGCTCAACAAATCTATCTCTCTGGACTCAGTTGTCTCATCTGTAAAAATAGGATTATATCTTACTTAAACAAAGGGGATTGGAGCCGAGACTGCATTGCGATTCATTCTAGAGCTAGAATTGTTGACTCAAGGCACAGATATACACTTTACACTTTACAAAATTCTAATGTTTTGTGTGGCTGAAATATACCTGGAGCCCACGCTATCTCAGAGTTAAGGTGAGAGAAGAATTTCATGTATTTTTAGAGGTTAGATACATTTCCAGTCATTGGGGAAAAACATAATTCCTATTATTTTCCTAATGTGTCCAAGTTATTAATCCTCTCATTTCTGCAGGAACACATATACACACAAAGACACACACACACAAACACAGACATACACACTCATACATACACACATGCATACACACACATACACAGAAGATCAAATAAAAACAAATTGGTAGACCCCTGAGCATGGCATGGCAATAACACTGATACTTAAGAGGTTTGTTATATTTAAAGAAAGATCTATTATAGATTTCATATAACAGTTTGGCATCTGGTTTAATCACAGTTAAGTTTCTTCATGAATTCTCTTAAATGGACCAATAAAAATCACGCTCACCATTCATAATTAACAGCCCACATTCAAATACTGAACGCTATAAAAATTTGAAGGATAATATAGGTTATCTCCAGATTTTTCTTTCTGTGCTTCATTTGATTTAGAGGGATAGATGACCATTATTTTTAAAAAGTACATCTGGAGCTGCTTTAAAGGAATAACACATTTATTTAGAGATAAGTCAAGAATGGGAGAGATTTTCAATCTGAAATACAAAATGAAAACAAAACAAACAAAAAACTGCCTCCCTATCGAAAGACTAGGAAGGTTTGCCTTGAAACCTGATTAAATATTTAAGAAATACCTGCACAAAGAGAGTGTTTCTAAAATGTTTTACACTATTTGGCCCCAGGTGTCCTGAGCTTGTGTCTCCCCTTGTGCTGTAATGTTTATCTTGGAAGAACAAGAAAAGGAACTGAAGATAATATAAGAAGGGAACCTAGTTTGGCAAACCTCTAGGTTTTCCATATGGAAAATATCTCCAATATGGCAGAAACAAATATTTCAACAGGAAAACATTTAAAAAATACTTTGCAAGGAGGAAGAGATTCTTAAAGTGAACTTACTACGATAATTTTCACTGCAATTGCCCTTTAAGGACTGAATTCTTCAACTAACTGCCTCAAATTCTGTATTTTCTCAGTAGACTCTAAAATAAAGGCTCCTTAAAGGTAGGAATTATTCCATTTTATCTTTGAAAATCATTTCTTTGAACATAGTATGCTTTTAGAAAGGTTTGCTGAAATTTATTTTTTTTCTATCATATAAGGACTATTTGTGGAAATGACATTTTGATTCATATCATTGAATCAATCAATAATGATTAACTTCTCTTTACATTTTTGCCTGGTTGAGACTACTTATTATCTTTTCCTGGTGATTTTTTAACCTAAAAATAATGGGAAAATAGAAACTGAAGACTAGGAAATCAAAATCTATAGGCTTTCAAGAACATGGCATCAACCAAATGCTAAACTAGTAAATCTGAGGTTTGGATATCTGATATAAAGTGACATGTGAAACAAGGGTGTTTCATTAGGCATAAGAAATTGACAAGAAATAGTCTGAAAATAGGTTTTCCAAATGGAATCAGTTTATCTGATATCAGAAATACATTTTTCAAATAGACTAAGAGAATACTGTAGAGGTTTAAAATGCTACCTGATCGGAGATTATGGAGAATAGAAAATTTAGGAAATGTTATGTTCATCTATAGCCTGATCTAGTGTACAAAATTGCTTTTACTACAGTAGTTCAAAGTGGAAGTTGCTCTAAAAGGGTGAGAGGATGTGGAAGAGGAAAGATAAAGCTTATCTATAAAAGTAAGCTATTTCCCACAGTGAGCTAGTAAGAGAACCACTGTACCCTAAATTACATTCTCCTGTCCAAAGTCATGTTTGATGTCATCAACACCTATCACTACCATTAAGGAAGTCAGATGGGGTTGAAGGAGCCATTACTAAGATTTCCTTCATTAAAAATTAATGAAATTTTCACTGGATCAGAGCAATCATGTTCAATTTCCCAAACCTGCTTTTCTTTAGTGATGGAAAAAGGAACTTTCTTCTTTCTAAAATATTTATGTTTTCAAAGAGAAACTCGGTCTTCATTTCTATAAGAATACTTTTGATTTGTTCTTTAGGAAAATGCCTCACAACAAGATTGCTTAAGCTACAATTAGGGAGAGTACTAAGTAATGAGTCCTTTTTAAAGAGAACCCCAGGTAACAGTGATTTCATCCAGCATCCCCATATATTCTTCTGTCTCAGAGATTTGTACCTTTCCTTACATTCTTACAAACTCAACTGAGAAAAATGAGAAGATTCAAAGCTAGTTATTATGTATCTTATTAGGGAAAATTTGCATTTAAATTTGTTCTGTGCAGATATACCTCAAGAGTTTCCCTAGACTGTTTATGGCTCTTTGATTGGTAACACTTGAAAACTTTATTCTTGTAACCAGTGTATTACTACATCTAGTTGTGTTAAGATCAGGCACTTCATTTCACAAACAGAAACATTCAAAGGAGTTTTTGGTCAACTGGTCACTCAGTTGCAACAGCTGAATTCTTCATAAAAAAACACTTACCATTGAAATTAAACTGCAACTTGATCAATTCTCCATTTCTATTTTAGAAACTGGGTCACTAATAGTGCTTACATGTAAGAGATAAATAACATTCCTATGTTTCATCCACAGGAGCAAAGATTGTCCAGAACTTTTTGGGCTTTGGACCCCAAAACATAGTATTTTTTCAATATGTATATAAAAATACAGCAGATTTCTTTCTAAAAGATAAATCTTAAGTGTTAATCCTATAACTTGCTCTTACACATTTCAAAATGTAGATGTATGAAAAATAGTAAGTGTGCAAAAGGCTCTTTTTCACATACATTTTAAAACACATAATAGTACTTTTAGACAACAGTTGAAAACCTATTGAAAAAAAGCCTTCAACCTCACAGAAATCCTGGTCAGAGTAGAGCTTTTGTTTGCTGAATTGTAAACAAACTTTCTTTTAAAATGCTGAGAATTTTCTCAGTTCTTTCCCAACAAGCCACTCTCAAACACATCAAGTCCTGCTTTGAAGTAAACCTGAGCTGAATTGATGCTGTTCAGCACCTTGGACAGTGCTGCTTGAAGGGTCTCATTTGACAGATGTAACTTTTCATGTTCCCAAGCTTCATGGAGTATGGAAAACTGGTGGGTCTTCTCATCCAGTCTGTATAGAATGTTTCTGAAAAGAAACACAGAACATTTAACTGTTTTATGGAGAAAGCAAGAATTTATTGCTCAGCATTAAAATCAAATCTTTTCAAGTAATCATTGTTTTTTTCTTCAAAAGGCACATATACCAACTAGTAGACCGATATTATTAGGCTTAAATCATTCAATTGAAATGACTTGTCAGAGCCAAGGTCAACCCCAAACTATTTCCATTTGTCTCTCTTCACTCCCCACCCACTTCCCTTTCCATATGCAAATAGGTATTAGAACACACACCATTATGCCAAAAAGGGCAGTGTGGTGTAGTGAATAGATATAACTTTGGAAGAAGAGCTGTCTGCAAGTTTGATTTCTGATACATACCTGTTATATGACCAATAGCAAATTACTTAAACATTCAATATCCCTAAACATCTATTTAAGACTATAAATTGCAGATTGGCACCTGACAAGTTGAATGATTACAAGTAGCTTCCTTGTAGGGAATACGGCTCACAAATGGAATCACAGGTTTGATTTTTTTTAAAGTAAGGAAATGCCAAATGTATTATTGGAACAGTCTAGGACATTTTCCCACTAAGCCTTAGGTGGAATTTTGCTGGCAGAAAAGTATAATGTTTTTAATTATTGCATTGTTTTGCCTCTTTCTACATACAAATCAGTTTAAACACCAATGAACCCAGGGCAAAATTATAAAGAAAGAAATTTGGACCTAATTGACTTTCTTTTGTTATATCCATTCTTTGAAGGATGGGAGATTCTGACAAATGTGGAGATTCGAACAGAGAGGAAGAATCAATAGGATCCAAACTGATTACTTTTTTAATTGTCTAGTTCCATCCTGCTCTCACCTGATTGCAGTCCTCATTACTTTATGCTCTTTAGAATCTAAGGGAACAGGACAACTTGGACATTTTGTACTACAAATATTTGATATATGTTTATTTGTCACCCACTGTATGACCCACTTATAGAAAAGGTTGGTGCATGTGCCTAATTCAATTTAAGAGTGTTACTATTAAATAAAGGCATTGAGAGTCTCAGGGCACTTCATCTCACCCCCTCAGTGGCCTTTTAGTTTTTAGTTATTTTGGGGGGAGCAAATAAGATACAAAGATAGAAAATATGGTCCCTGAGCAGTGAAAGACTGGGGCCACATATGAGATGCACACATAAAACAAGGAGCCAGATGGTGCTCCAAAAGCAACAACAAGAAAAAAACACTCACCAGGCACCAGAACTGTTCTCAACTGTACAGATAACATCAATTAAAAGAGCCTAGAAGTTAAGGATCAAGGGAGGAACCCCAGCTGGGGTATGTCAGAACTGCAGCTGGTGTCTACTTGACTCTTGGGAAGAGTCTGCCCATCCTTCTGGCATAACAACTTTCTACCCTGTTTTTACTATCCTATTCCCTTCAGAAGCTGGGATAAATCAGTTTTGGTCCCTTAGACAGTATGATGTCCGACTCCAGGAAAGTGTGAGCACCTTTCTGTCTTGCAGTCAAATCAAAATGTTGCTTCAGCAGCATTTGGGGAAGGAGTTGGATCCCAGTTCTTCCTCCTTCTCTCAACAGCATGCTCAACCATGTCCATCTATATGGGAACTAAAATGAAATGGGTTATCATCTCCAAGCCCTTGGGATTATCCCCTTATCCTCTCTTCCTTTAATCCCTTTTGTCTTAGACCCAATCTTATTATTCTTTTGTTTTTTCTCAATAGTATTTTATTTTTCCAAATACATGTAAAGATACTTTTCAAAATTCATTATTGTAAGATTTTGTCTTTTAAATTTTTCTCCCTCCCTCCCTTGCCTCCCTGTTCCCAAAATCAGCAAACAATCTAATATCCAATACTTTTAAACATAAACATATTTCTACATTTGTAATGTGTTATAAGAAAAATCCGACCAAAAGGGGAAAAGCCATGAAAACAAAAAAAGCAAGCAAATGAACAAAAAGGTAGAGATAGTATGCATGTTTCAATTTGTACTCAGCTTCCATAGCTCTTTCTATGGATGTGGATGGTATTTTCCATCCCAAGGTGGAATCAATCTTAAAGGTGAAGTTCACTTGTAATAAGAAATTTATTCCTAAATTATCCTTTCTAATTAACTGGCAGAGAAGTTAATGAAAGAATGTAGCTTATGGAATAATGGATAATGTGCTTGACTTGGCATTGGGAAGATATGGGTTTAAAGTCTTTCCTGGACACCAAGAAATAATAAAACCATGATGGAGGATTAGATTTTCTCTGAACCTTGGTTATGGAAGATATGTGTTTACTTTGTAAAGTTATTTTGAGTTTCTGATGAAACCATGTGTGTAAAGCACAAACTATAATAAAGTGCTAGATTATTTTATTTAGTGCTTTTCAAATTTGCAAGCCAATTTCCACACATGACCACATTTTAATTTTACTAACCTTGAGTTCTAGGCACTATAGACTTTATTGTCTCAATTTTAAAGGTAGGAAACTGAGGCACAGAGTGGATGTTTCAATAGAATAGGCTCTAGTCATAGCACCTGGCTTCAAATGGATTCTGATGCAAACTGCTATGTCTTTGAGCAAATTATTTATCTTTCCCATGTTTTTTTTTCATTTCATTTATAAAATAGCAAGGCAGTTAAGTGGCACAATGAATTAAGTTCTGGTTGCAGTCAGGTACACCTGACTCCATATCCTGCCTCATATATTTACTAGTTGCATGACCCTGGAAAAATCACTTAATCATCCTCAGCTTTGGATGTGATTATCTGTAAAACTGAGATAATAATAACATTTACTTAGTTGGGCTCTTGTGAAGATCAAGTGAACTAATATACATACATACATATATATATATATATGCATATATATATATATATATATATATGAAGGGCTTTGAAAACCTTAAGGCACTGTATAAGTGCTAGCTATTGTTATTAGCAATGATACTAATAAAAATAAAATGAGTAGGTAAGGCTATGTGACTCCATAGATCTTTTTTAGGTCTAAAAATAAATAACCTTGTTATTTAGCTAAAGTCATAAATTCATTAAGTATCATAATATGAAGATTCTTCCTGATTTCTTTACTTTATTCCAAGATAATGGTATTCTCCCCTCCTCCAAATTATTTTTCATTATTTTGGTTTCACTTAATTATCTTCATGTACTATCCTTCTAAAAATACATTGCCTTCTTGAACACAGGCCCTTCTCCAGTTGTGTGTGTGTGTGGGGGGTGTGGGTGTGTGCTTAATACTTAGCATGGTACCTTGTATCTAGTAAGTGCTTTATAGATCCTTGCTGAATATTTTCCAGTTGTAAAAATAACTGAATAACCATTATTAGTCACACTGTCATGACCAAAATTATCAATGAAAAAAATTTTTTTAAATTTTTCCATAAAGATAACTGAAATTTCCTCAAAAGAAGCCCTCTGGCAAATAATAGAAAGCAAGTAGCTTTATTAGGCTAACTCAAGGAACTTGTAATTACATTCAATCTTTACTAAGAGGTTTTTGATGACAAACCAGAGAAGTAAAGTTAGAAATCAAAAGGATGAAGTTTTTTTAAGAGCTCCCTTAAATGTTTTGAGATGAACACATCTGATAGAAGGAAAACAACATCAAAGAAAGAAGAGTAGGCTAGAAACTCCATTAGTAACCTAATTTTCTGACCTATTTAGTAGCAACTTCAGATTGGTAATCCAAATTCCAGGAGTATTCTCATGAAAGAAAGATGATTGCAAGAGACACTCTGCTGTGGATAACATCAGAATCTTATGACAGGTGAGGGAATGATGTATAGAGAAATGGCCATTAAGGAAGGATAGACTGTGGAAGTCTACATCTCATAAAGTATTATATTCAGAGAAAACAAGGTTTAGCATGTGAAAGTGAAGGCAAAGAGGATTTAAAGGCTTAATATAAAGGTCAGAAAGCATTAAAAACATTTTAATCTTTTTAATGAATATTATTTGTAAACATCTACTTCTTTCCCTTATGTTTTTGGTTCAATGAATAAAACAGAAATATTAAGCCTATTTCATATTTGGAAATGTTATCATTTATAATTTGATCCCTCTGGTTTCTCTTTATAGAGTTTTACTGTCAATAATTCTCATGTAAAATTGACTTCAGTAACACAGTGTTTAAGAAACTGCAACAGAGGCTCTCTGCCCCTTAAGCTCAGAATAGTTACTCTGGAGGAAAAGCAATGGGATGATTCTCCCTATTAGAGTGATAGGATTTGAAATCAGGACAGTTTCAGTGAAAGATCCAATGAACATAGGAATTGTATAAAGGATGTTTCCATCTCTTCAACTTCTATTGAATTTAATAGCAGCTATAGAACACAGAATCATGTATGCATAATGATTATTAAATATTAAATATTATTAATATTAATTTAATGAAAAGGCAACATTAATATTCTATGTTCATAAAGATTATAGGATTAGTCCCTTAATGCCAATTCACTTAATCATGAGTTCAGAGTTAGTATATTTATGTAGAATTTTTCAGCTCTAATTGCTAGATACGACCTAGAGAAAAATGATGACGAAGAAAAAAAAGAGAACAATGGTGAGCTCTCAAGGCAACAAAAACTTCAGCAGTGGTTTTGATCAAGTAGAAAAACATACCTATCTATTTCTTTATGACAACAGACCTGGTTTGGGCAATAACCAGAATGTGCTTTCTCTAACTAGTAAACAATCCAATAACATACTTTCTAAATGTCTCTAAACAAGCCATGTGAATAGAAATGGATCATTTGCTTGGGTTGTGAAACTCTACAAGGAGATAAACACATTTTCCATATGGTCTGTGATTCAAGGAATAGGTTGGTGACAAACTCTTATAAAAGATAAATAATCATTTCCATTTTACCCAATCAGTGTGCATATCAGCATAAACCTAAGAAACTTGATGACTCCAAATGATAGGGTTTCTTCCATCCTCATTCCATTCTTTTGGACAGTTGTTGATATAATTTATTCCTCACTGATATATTATGATGATGAAATAGATCACCTCACCTCAATGTATTGTGATTCATTGATTATAACCAGGGAATCACATAAGTATCTATAGTCTAAATTTTTGTGACAAGTGTAATTTGGTTTAAAGATTTCCCCCCAAGAATCTCATCTTTTCCAATTCCTCATCCCTATACCACAAACTATTTTGCCTTTTTGGTAATACAGAATGAATTCCTGTACTTATTATATTATTTTATTTCTTATTCTTATCCAACTTTCCTTCCACTGGAAGAATTACAAAAGTCTCTTGTACATAAAATGTTTCATTGTTCCATTTTCCCCCTTACCTTTCAGAGTTTAGAAATGTTCTTAATGGAAGAATCAAAGCACTAGGCAGGTACTAATGTCCAATATATTTTCCCCAAAAGGTAGAATGAGAAGAAATGCAATAGAAGGAGCAAAGATAAGAAACCATCAAAAACACATTTCCTCTTTAAAGGGGCTTACCTCAAGTATGTTCCTTCCCTCCCTGTATTCCTACCATCTCTTAGCCTAGTCAGTAATATTGTAGAGTACCTTTTATGTTGAATGCTTGGACATGTTTTATTAAACTGGGCATAAAGATTGCTTGTTATAACTTTGCACATAGCTTTGTGTTTGAGGGAAGATGAATAGTGATCTAAATCCTACTTAATACAACAAGCTTTTATTAAATAAATTCAGTACACCTATAGATTAACACCCCAAATTTAAACTGAGCATATAGATCTCTTCAAATCTTTTGAAAGGGAAAAAGGTTGCAGTTGTTGCTTCAAGGTTTAAAACACCGAAACATCTGTAATAAATATGAGGTCAGCTATGTTATAGCAACCAAATCAATTTGAATTGCTACTTGGAGTTTTCACATCATCTCCCTTCCCTATCCCCCTTATTCTCATTTGTGGGCCTCTTTTTTTCTTCTTATTTCATTTGGAGGCTTCAGTTCTCATTGGATGGTATATGGAACAGTTGAGCTGGTTCAGCAAAACTGACTGGGGCAGCTCTTTGTAAAGAGAATTGATGGCTACATAATGCAGCTAAAATTTAAACACTCGGTATTAACTATAGCCACCCTTAAGTTGATCCATCTGAAACCTCGGAGACTTATAAATTCATTCTTGCCCTTGAACATGTCTCTTTTGCTCCTGTACAGATCAGCATTTTTGACCAAAACATTTGAGTCAGTGGCCTTGTGTAAATATCGCTGATGGCATAGAACCAAAACTTTAAATGTGTTTTGATTTCGGTATGGATGGGGCTGTTATGTCCAAGTGTCTTTTCTTTCCTGTATGGTCTTTCTCTGGAATTACAAATCAGGGTCAGACCCAAATCCACAAAAGCTAGGTATCAGACATTTATCTAGAATTATAGAGGGCCATACAAGTTCAACAGCTCAATTGAGATTAACAACAAGCATTTATTAAGTATTTACTATGTACCAGAAGCAGCTAGGTATTGCAGTGGATTGAGAGCCAGCCCTAAAGTCAGAAGGAGTTCAAATCTAATCTCAAACACTTACTAGCTGTAAAAACAAGAGCAAGTTATTTAACCCAGTTTTCCTCAGTATCTCATCTGTAAAATGAGTTAGAGGAGGAAATGGCCAACCACCCTAGTTTCTTTGCCAAGAAAACCACATGGACATTACTTAAATGACTCAATACCTACATATACCAACTGTAGTAGGCATATCAAAATAAAATTAAATCAGTATTTGAAGTTTTAAAAGGGGAGATACAGAACATACAGTCAGTGCATAAGGATAAAGAGGAGTTAAAGAGCAATAACAAGTGCTAGGGAATCAGGAAGGCTTCAAAAAAAAGAGATAGTTACTAAGCTGAGCCTTGAAGGAAAGAAATGAAAAGAAAAAGTATTTCTGAGACAATGACAAGAGATTATATTCTAGACATGGAAGGCAGTGTATGCAATAAGATGGAGTGTCAAGTTCAAGGAACAGTAGGCAGTTCAATTATACCGGACTATCAAATTAGTGAAAGGAAAGAATAGAAAGTACCATCTAAACTTAAGAGTTTGACATTTATCTTCCAGGAAATGGGAGTGTCAAGACAATAATTTGGTTTTATGTAAGACAAGGCTATAAAGGCAAACTGGAATTGGATTGTGAAGTCTTTAAGTGAAAAGCATAGGATATGTAGTTATGAACCTTCCCGATTAAGATGATAGTGGGTTTCTCAACCAATATTCTGGGAGTTTGGCAGAGGGGATATTTGGGGTTGGATAAAGAAGATAATACAAAAGCAGTGGTAGACAAAAATGAAAAAAGGATTCAGAGTTATATTATATTGAGATACTCTCTCTGATAACTGAGTGATAGATTCCTTGCCAAAATATGTTTGTCTTCTCATAAACATAACCTTAATCCAAATGAGGATCATTTTCCTGGAGAAAGAATGAACTAATAGGACCTGGACAGCATATCCACATTTCAATAAATCACCATGGTATTTGCATACATACAACATGTGCTTCCTGAGGGCTTGGATATATATCAGGCATAATTAAAATATTCTTTAATTGAAATCACTTTATTAAGCTAACATGTTTAAAAGAGCCTTAATTCTTCCACCCTTTCCTTCTGCCCCATACCTAGCTGGTAAAAATCTTTCCCATCATTTGAACTATTCAAAGCTTATAAATGTAATTCATCCAGTTCATCTAACCCACACACAACAGAAAGAGACTACTAAGAGGAAAATGTAATACATTATTGATGACACTAATGAAATTACAACACCCATCAGTCATTTTAATGGGTCTGTTTTAATGACACTTCACTGTGACCTGAAAAGATCATCCCCAAACTAGGAAACTTAATTAATAACTTTAGGCAGCACCATTGAGGGAATTGATGCATCTTTGTATAACTGACAAATCTTTCCCACTCAACTAAGGCAAAAGGATAGATGAGATGAATTTGGAAACAAAAGCACTGAGGGTTATTAGGAGTCATTTCTATGTATGTGAATATTCACATTATTGATGGAAAAGATGACTTTTCTTTTAACTTTGATTTTCATTATCATAAAGGAGGATGGGATGCCAACCTTTTACAAGCTTAAATTACTAAGCTTTATATCTCATGCTGACAACAATAACTCCTGGTTTTCAAACTAGATAGAATTGACATGTTAAATTCAAACAGGGAAGGCCAGCTATATTTCTGCCAATTATGATTAACTCTCAAAAATTGTAACAACCACATTATTTTGTTAATAACTAATCAGAGTATTTATTCTAACACCAGGTTTTTTTAAAAGTTGGCTATCACCTTCCATGAAAGCACATGAAGCATACTGCTTGTTAGTCTATTTATAAATATTATTTCATCTAAAGTTATATCTGGTCTACATCTGCAAAGTAAAGCTGATTACTGCAGCAATTACTGGAATTATTTCAAGTCTAAAGTTGTTTAAGTTAAAATATCTATATAATTGGGTCAGAAGAAAAGGAATCAGAGTTCTTACGGTATCTCTGGGATATTGGTAACATCATTAGAATAGCAGAATAGTGTTATCAGATTCAATTGGAAATGGAGCCCACTGATCCCTACATAAGCACCCCTGCAGGTCACATATTGACCTAATTTGAAAATGTAATGTTATTTGTGTTATGTTTTTATTCATTTTGTTAAATAATTCTCAATCACATTTTAATCCTGTTAGGGTGGTATACCTTATTATAGCATATGCACAGCATTTTAACATCTCTGATGTGCATAAATTTGTCAATACTTTAAGCATTAACCTTGTCATCATTCTATAGATTCCCTTTACTGACACAGATAGCAACCTTTCAATTATCAGCTAGCTCTGCAAAAGTTCAAATAGCAAAAAAAATCCTCAAATTATAATGAATTTGGTGGAGGATTTTCTTCAAATTGATCTATCTAGGTGATGAATAAAGGTCAAATTGGAAGATGGAATATTAACATCTGTGTGGAAAGTGAGAATATTAGAAAAGCCTCAAATAGGAGGCAATATTAGAGCTGAACCATGAAAGAAGATAGAGATTCAAAGAGAATAAGGTGATGGGGGAAAGGACCACATGGGAGGGAGATGTATAGGCAGGAAATTAATGATCTTAGAAGATCACATAGTTTAGCCTGATTAGTTGAAAGAAGGAGAAACTGAGTGAACACCAGCAAAGCTACATGACTTGGATAAAGGCACATAGCTAGTTAATAAAAGAATATGGGCTAGAATCCAGAACTTTTAGCTCACATCTATTTCACTGATTTTTATATCATTTTTCAATATTCTCTTGGGTTTGTCACCTAGCCCACACTTGAGTTTTCTAGCACAGTTGGTTCAGCTGCAGATTATACCACTGTGACATAGTTCAACTACACACTATAATGATTCAGCATAGTGGAAATTGAACAGCTGTAGATATATAAGGCCATCTAAGTTAGATCACCTCCAGAGAGATCCCAAAAATGAAAATTTCCAGGAATATTATAGCCAAATTTCAGAACTTACAGGTCAAGGAGA
Organism: Myrmecobius fasciatus; assembly: GCA_023553655.1. NCBI lineage: Eukaryota > Metazoa > Chordata > Mammalia > Dasyuromorphia > Myrmecobiidae > Myrmecobius > Myrmecobius fasciatus. The sequence goes on along the minus strand of JAJPUD010000530.1, from coordinate 67,766 downwards.
AAATATTGCATTCATCCAGAAATAAACAATTCAAGTATGGTGAAGTCACAGTCAGGATAACACAAGATTCAGCAGCTAATGTATGACCTTTAATAATTTTTCATTATTAAATATTCCACATGGTAACTCTTCTCTGTCTCTTTACGCCAATTCTTCTCTGAAAGAGTGAAATGCAAACTTTTAGGATCACCAAGAATACTGACCAGTTAGACCTCTTTGTTTTTGACACATCTATAGTAGAATGGAAGGGTGGAAACATAAAAGGCAGAGAGTGGGACAGACAATGGAAATTCCTAAAAATTAATCAATTTAACAAAAAATGCGTTCTCTATGACGTTTCAATTTCTATAACTTTGCTTGTCTCCCTGATCCCTTTGGGAACCTCTGGACTATTCCAGTAGAGCCAGGGAGCCTTTCTGGAATTGTTTCACTCAAACAATGGCTCTAACCATATCTCTGAAATGTATCATTGCAAGTATGGTAACATGAATATATCCTCAACCACATCAAGGACTTGTTTTAAGTTATTTCTATGATTAGATAATACACTAATTATTTTGATTTTAAGCTGAAAAAGTTTTAGGGGAAGATAGAAGAGTGAGTAAAGACAGTCATGATGCTAAAGAAAATATAACTGATATTTGATATTATACAATATGATACTATAGCATATGTAACATGCCATAACATAATATACATGTAGGATTAAAAATATGAGCTAAAGTGCTGAGAACAAAGATTGAATACTTTTGTTTACAATAGAGAATTCAGAAGAATTTACAAGAATAAGAAGCAGAATGGTAAAGTGTACACAGAACTAGGTTTGGAATTAAGAAGACCTGCATTCAAATTCTGCATCACACATTTTTGATATTAAGCAATTCATTTAACTTCCCAAAATCTCAGTTTTCTCATTTGTAATGAGAATAATAACAGCATATATGTCCCAGGTTTGTCTTGGGGGTCAAATGAGATATTATATGTAAAGTACTCGGCAAATTTCAGACTATATAAATGAGAACAATTAATATCATATGAAGAATAGTCTAAAATTATTAATAATCACAGAAATTTAAATTTGAATTCCTCTGCATGCAATATAACAACAACAACAACAACAACAGTAACAAAATAAAGATTGATGAACCCAGTGTTGGAGGGGCTATGGAAAAACAGACACATTAATTCCATGTTGGTAGAACTTTCAAGTAATCATGGGAAATATATAAAGAAGAAAAAAAAATCTATTAAGAAAACTATATAGTACTTCAATCACCAAATCTCACAACTTTGGATTTATGTCCCAAGGTGATTAAAGACAGCACAAAAAGACCCACATTAGTGAAAATACCTATAATGGGATTATTTGTAATAACAAAGAACTAGAGGCAAAACATATACCCAACAACTGGAGAATGTATGAATGAATTGTGATTTAAGAAGGGAAAGGAATATCATTATGCTGTTAGCAATGGTCACTGTGAAAGATTTAGGGAAACCTAAATAAACTTGGATGAAGCAAAGCAAAGCAAAGCAAAGAAAACAGAACAAAAAATAACATATACATGACCAATTAGTTCAAATTAAATAAGGTGCTACCATTAAATGAAAGTTAATGAATATTTCCTCCCTCTTTCTGCTATTATTATTAATCTACAAGGATGAAACACAGCATATACTATCAGAAGTAACCACTCCATTAGAATATTTAACTATTTTCAGAATATGCACTTTTATATATTTGAGGCAGGTGTTGGAATGCTGTTTGGATGTGTTGGTGAAATAGTTTTATTATATCAAAACAAAACATCGATTTTGAGAAAGAGATTTAGAGACTTATTAACACAGTACTTTTACCTTTGACTACCAGGTCATAATTTATTTCTAGAAAATTCAAACCTGAAAACAACTTTTCTATATATTTAGAACTAATAATTAACATATATACCCTGTGGGGAGTGGGCAAGCCCTATTTTGGAAGTCCCTAGAATCCCTCCCATCTTATTATTCTGGTATCTGGTCTAATGCAGGTCCTTATACTTTGAGCTGAGACTTCAGCTCTGGTAAAATTGTTCCAGGCAATCAGCTAATTCTAGTTATTGCAATAGTGTTATTTTGCATATCTTAACACAGCTTTTATAAACCACCATTCACATACAAGTGCATTACTTATCTATTATATTTTTCCAATATACTTCCTACTAAAACTCACTAAGCTCTCTCCCCAGCCTCATATCCTTAGGAATTGCTATCTAATTTTATCTTGATGTCAACACTTCCTGCAAGACTTAATAGGTCAAGCGATATGAACAGACAATTTTCAGATGATGAAATTAAAACCAGCACTAGTCATATGAAAAGTTGCTACAAATCACTATTGATCAGAGAAATGCAAATTAAGACAACTTTAAGGTACCACTACACACCTGTCAGATTGGCTAAAAAGACAGGAAAAGATAATGATGAATGTTGGAGGGGATGTGGGAAAACTGGGACACTGATACATTGTTGGTGGAACTGTGAATGGATCCAACCATTCTGGAGAGCTTTGGAGCTACGCTCAAAAAGTTATCAAACTGTGCATACCCTTTGACCCAGCAGTGTTTCTACTGGACCTATATCCCAAAGAGATCTTAGAGGAGGCAAAGGGACCCACATGTACAAGAATGTTTGTGGCAGCCCTTTTTGTAGTGGCTAGAAACTGGAAACTGAATGGATGCCCATCAATTGGAGAGTGGCTGAATAAATTATGGTATATGAATGTTATGGAATATTATTGTTCTGTAAGAAACGACCAGCAGGACGATGTCAGAGAGGCCTGGAGAGAGTTGCATGAACTGATGCTGAGTGAAAGGAGCAGAACCAGGAGATCATCATACACAGCAACAACAGTATTACATGATGATCAATTCTGATGGTCATGGCTCTCTGCAACAAAGAATTGTCTCAAACCAGTTCCAATTGTTCACTGAAGAAAACCATATACCCCCAGAGAGAGGGATATGAAATATGGACCACAACGTAACATTTTCATGATCTCTATTGATGTTTGTTTGCATTGTGTTGCCTTTCTCTGATTTTCTTTTTTTTCTTGCAGATAGGATTTTTCTTGCACAAATTGTCAAGTATTTCAATATTATTGACATGTAGTGGACTTCCTGCCATCTAGGGGAGGGGAGGGGACTGGGGGTAAAAGTTGTAATGGAAAGCTTTGCCAAGATCAATGCTGGGGAACTACCCATACATGTTATACAAATAAAAAGCTTTAATAATAATAAAAAAGAAATAGTAATTGTGAAAAGAATTTCAAGTCAAAAAAAAGACTTAATAGGAAAGATTTTTGATTCTCCAGAAGTGGAAGAGATTACTTAAAGCTGGTCATCTGAATTAGCTACCACTATGAAGACAGTATAAACCATTCAAAAGCATACTGGTTTTTGGAGTAAGAAGATCAGGGTCCACATCCTAGCCACTTAAATTCTTCTCTCTTTTTTCATTCTATAGCCAAAAGACAACAAACACTTATTAGGTATTTACTCATATGAACAATTGTGCTTTATTCTCACTATACTATCATTTAGTGATCTCATGTGCTCCCATGGGTTCAATTATGATTTCTATGCACATAATACTCAGATCTATATATTCATCCCTAGTCTTTTCCCTGAGGTCCAATCATACTTGTTCAAAGGCTTTGGAGACATATCAAACAAAATTCCACAGGCTTATCAAGCTTAACATTTCCAAAACAGAACTCATTATCTTTTCCCCCAAAACTCCCCACTCTTGAACTTTTTTTATTAGTTAGAGGCTACCATCACCCTCTCATTCACCCAAGCCTACAACTCCATTGTCAACCTCAACTCCTCATTCTCACTCATTCCATACATATAAACTGTTGATAAATCTTGTCATTTGAACTTTTTTCCACATCAGCTAGATATGGCAGTAGATAGAGCACTGAGCTTGAAAGCATGTCTTCAAAACTGGTCTCAGCTGTGGGATCCTGGCAAAATCACTTAACCCCATTTGTCCCAGTTTCCTCATCTATAAAATGAGCTGGAAAAGGAAATGGCAAACCATTCCAGATCTTTGCCAAGAAAACCCCAAATGGGATCACAAACAGTCAGATGCTATTGAAATCAGTAAACCACAGTATTTTTTTACTCATACAGTCACAGCCTAGTTTGAAGTTTCATCACTTCTTATCTTGTAAGATTGGTAAGAGACCAATCTTGTAATATTGGTCTCAAATGTTTCAAACATCCTTCACATTCCCAGTCCATCTTCCATTCATATGTCAAGGTGATTATTCTAAAGTGTAGATTCTTACTCTTTGCTCCTTTTCATGCTTCCTATGACCCCATAATGGACTCCTCATAGTTCCTCTAATATGAGACTCCATAAGTCTTTGCATTGACTGTCCTTCATGACTGGAATACTCAGCATCTTTGCCTTTTGCCTCTTGGTATCTTTGAATTCCTGAAAAACTCATTTCAAATCCTCTCTTCTGCAAGAACTTTTTTTCTGCCTGATAAAATTTTCCCTTTCAGATTACCTTGGTATACTTTTGTATGTACCTAAATATTTATGCATCTCCCTCATTAAAGTATAAACCTCTGGAAAGAAGCTATTGTCTTTCACTTGTTTGCTTTGACTTTATTTAAATCCCCAGGGTGTATCACAATGTTTGGCACATAGAAAGTCTTGAATAAATGTTTGTTGACTCCAGGTAATGGCTAAGCAGCAGAAATGGATAGAGCACTGGGTGTGGAGTTAAAAAAAATCTGAGTTCAAATCTAGCTTCAGAATCTTAATAACTGTAGGACTTTGGACAAAACATTTAACCACTGCATGCTTGTTTTCCCGATTCTAAAAGGGGATAATATAAGAGCACCTACCTCCAAGAGTTGTTGTGAGGATAAAATGATATAAAACTTATAAAGCTCTTCTCACAGTATGTGGCACATAGTGGGTGCTTAATAAATGTTTATTGCATTTCCTATTCCTCCTCCAATTAGTTTGACTAATTGTTTGACCATAGAAAAGCTGCTAAACTATTTTGGTTTCTTGGTTCTTCTATATAAATTGAAGGTAATCTTAAAGGGCACTTCAGCTCTAAAGTAATCATCTTATCAGTCCAAAAAATGCTTTTAAAAAATTAAAGAATCTCAGTGCAAGAAATAGTGATAATATGACAAATGTGGAAATATATTTAGAAGAACTGTACATGTTTAACCCATATTGGATTATTTGCTGTGCAGTGGAGGAGGGAGAGGAGTAGAGAGGGAGAAAAATTTGGAAGACAACGTTTTATAAGGATGAATGTTGAAAATCATCTTTGTATGTATTTTTTAAAACAAAGGTTTTTTATAAAAGATGAAATAATGATAAACTTTCTTTGTTATTTTGGGAATCTATTACCATCATTTGAAGTAAAGATGCCTATAAATGGAATGGAATATTATTAATATGTAATATGTTCCTGTTAGTAAGTATTTGATGCATATTTATTTTGTCTCTGAATTTAGATTAAAAGTTTTTTGTGAATAAAAGACATACTTTAGTCTTCTTTTATGGTCCTAGAAAAGTAATAGGCATATAGCAATATATTTAATAAATATACTTGATGATTATTTGCTAAGATTAATTTTTAAAAAATGAAAAATTCATTTTTATCTATACTCTTCCATGGGAAAGCCCATTGTAAATTAAACTACCCATCTAATTGTTCCAGTTCTTCATTTCACCTTGCAGGGGTGGCAAAAGAATCCTGTGCTTAACACTGGCTATAAATGTACCAAAGTAAAATGTGTTTCTCAGAGATGGAGAAAAGAACATGAATCAAAATTATTTATAATAATAATAATGTCTCAGTACTGAATCCATTTTATGCCATTAGAAATTATTTTGAGGTGTGGTAAATTTCTTCTTTGAAGGGTAAGTAAATATAACATGCACAAACTAAGATCTCCTGCTATTATTGCAATAGAAGTTTTGTGTGAAAAAGTTTTTGATTGAAGTTTTACACAGTTTCTATTTGTTTTGACCTGAAAAAATCTGAAGGCTAATATTATTTTTCATGATAGAAAACTTTAATGTTGAAACTGGAAGTAGGATTTACATTTGCTTTAAAAAATGAAAAATGTGGTGCTAAAAATTTATATTTTAAAACAACCTGTCTAAATTCTTGACTGTGGGAATTCTGCTAATTGATTGGTTAGCACACAATTCATCCCAACTGTGCTAGGTTTGCAAAAGGAGGAAGATGTTTTGCTGTTACTATCAGTATTAGCTAATACTACTAAGGAGTAGTGGAAAATAGTGAATGTCAGGCTGAATCGATAATCAGAGGAAATGAGTCTGAATCCTAATTTTGCCACTTTCTATCTGAATGACATCAGGCAGATCACTTGATCTCTCTAAGTCTCATTTTTCTCATATATAAGTTGAGAGATTTGAACTAGGTGACTTCTGGGGTTCCCACCAGTTCTAGGACTATAATTCTGTAATCTTATATAATGTAAAGAATGAACATCAGCAAAGAGAGAACCAGTCTCAGAGCTGCAAAGACCTGATAAGAGTTTTGATTCTAATGCACAATGCTCCTATGATCCTTCTCACATCAATTAAACTCTTGGTTCTTGAGCCAGTTTTTAAAAGCCGGTTCTGGTCTGCCCAGTAGAAGAGTTCTCATCTGGGAATTCCCTCTATCAACAAAATCACAGATTCAGTCCCTATTCCAATTGTTACATTGAAATATGTACATATGGTTTCCACCATTACAAATGTAAGTAGTTTAGAGCAGAGATTATTTCCCTTTTGTATGGTCACTGTTTATCACTTTGTAAACTCAAACAAAATCATAAATCTAAAGCCTTTAACAAACTTTAATGTCCTACATATTGGTGTTAATGATGATGAAGATGATGATTAAAATCCATTCACAAAATGTCACCTAAACCGGACTGGCAAAAGTCCTGTATCTTACCGTCATGTGCATTTAAATGAAGCTGAAAAAGAAGAAATAGGTATATTCACCAACACCATAGAGAACAAATTATAATACAAGAAAAAGAATCATCATTGAGGCACTCATCAATTCACAGGAGACAAAATTCAACAAAAAATTACTAACATTGAATAAAACCCACAGGCTCAGAGGTCTACAAATGTAAAAGATTTGGATAACAAGAAAAATGAACAAAAGATAAGAAGATAAAATGGATCTCATAGGTACCACTGAAGGACTGTTGGTATTTGACCTATGACATTAATGTGATTCTGGAAAGATTTACCTTAGTGAAAAGAAGGGATAAGTAAAGGAGAAATAGTTGTATTATATGCTCACCACATGTGGTGAGTGTGGACATTACTAGGTGAATTTCAAAGGATGCAATGTTATTGTCAACAGAATTTATAATGAAACACCTAGAAAGAAGACATAGAGGATGAATTAATAAACCTATCACAGAGGCATGAAATGATAGTGATGGAGGACTTCAATTATCCAGACATCTGTTGGAGCTCTCTCCTTGTCAAATTCAGAACAGCTAATTATTTCTTGACTTGCCTTAATGATAATTTCATCCTTCAAAAGAAGGAATCACCAAGGAGAAATTCTTTTTTGATTTTGTGTCACACCAACAATAATAAAATGTTTGGTATGGTAGAAGTTATAAAGACATTGGTAGGAAGCAGAATTCGTGTTGGACAAAATGGAAAAACAGATATTGCTTGACATAGATCAAGGGTTCTTAGAGGGCAGATTTCAAAGAATCCAGGAAAAAGGTAGACCAGACCCTATGAAATAAACTTCTGCAAGGAAAAAATCATCCTGTTTAGATAGGATGCTTTCAAGAATGATATTGTAAAGAGAAAAAAGATAAACAAATCTAGTGATGAAGAAACTGTCTCCTATGTAACATGTTCATATTAGGGTACATGAAAAAAACAAACACAAAAAAGTCTTCTATCTGCCTTTAAAGGAAGGTGACATGGCACCAAAGGGCATACAAATGATTTGACAGTTCCCTATCCATAAGTTTATTCATACAAGGGAGACAGAGTAGAATGAGCAAGAGGGGCTATGTCATCTAAGCAACACTCATTTTCCGAAGGCCAAAAAAAACCCCTAACTCAGGATTTAAAATAGACCACTCACTGAATTTGGGGGAATTTTTTTCCTTTTGGGGATAAACTATAACTGGCTGAACAGAGATAAGCATTGAATAGTTCTTTATTCTTTAAACAGTCTGTCCTTTCTACAATTTACTTAAGATGAAGTTTAAAGGCCTTCTTTTATTATCACCAAAGGATTTCTTGTTGAAATCAATGAATGTGTGATATCAGACTATTGCCCAAAGTCAAGGGAAAAAGCAGCAATTACTTCCTTTATATGACCAGTGTCAGGTCAATCCAAGTAATTTGCTTCAAAGTGGATTTTTAGGTCATAAATTACCTGGTTTTCCTGTTTATAAAGTTTAAATTAACTGGATCATTGCCAAAACCTCTCTTCTCATTGTTCCACATAAAATTGGCTTTTATCCTACTGTCCCTTCAATTTCATCAAGCCAGGATCAAATCTATGATTTATTTAAGAAAATAAAGTAATAAAAGTTGTTGAAACAGAACCTGAATTGCTTGTGATTTAAAAAAAAAACTTAAACCTTTAATCCCTTAAAAAACAACACTCCAGTCTTTTTCTGACATTTATTTTGTTGCTTCATAACAACAGTTGGACATAACTGTGAACTTTTCCAAAGAAATTGCTTTTCATTCTCCAACAACTTCAATATCAGTAATCCATATTACCTTCTATTTGAATCTAATATTTAATGCCTGCAAAAAAAAGTTGTAGATAGTGGTACTCTTAATTAACCCCCCTGGCACTGGATATTTAAAAAGAAAGAGAACAAAGTAATAGGTACTTTGTGCTGATATCTACATGCAAGTCACCTTGACATTCTGTCCCAGACTTAATAAACATTCTGGCAGATACATTAAATTTGATATTCACAAGACATCTTCACTAAATGGATTCAAAAAAAATAACAACTTAGAAAGCTGGTAGTTTAATGCTTTTACACGTGAAATGAAAAAGTGTTAGAATAATATGGGGAATGATTTAGAAAGCTGTGAAATATCTGTAAGTGCCACTGGTTAAATATATTTAACTCATATGTTTCACTTCTCAAACATATTCTTAAGGTAGACCAGTGAAATGTTAAGATAACTACTTTCTCAGATTGGTTCTGAAAAAGCTACATCATTACAGACTTATCCTTTAGAAGCAAACTTATGCCCAGCCACTGGGAGGGAGGGACAGAGGTAGGGAATACTGATGGAGGACAGAAGATGTCCAGTGAGGGAACATGTAAAAAAGCATACTGTTTTTCTAAGTTGTTTAAATTCTATTTTATAAACATACTGTTTAGCACAATATCTGGCACAGAGTAGACTTTACAAATGTCTGTTAACTGATTGATTGGTGCCTGCTGGTCAATGAACCAGCAAAGAGGCACATAGAGAGCCCCATATCAGGGAAATTTCTTAATATAAAACCCAGATAATGTAGCTGTATATTGCCCATGATCTAAAGGTTAACTAGGGAATGACTTTCCCTTAAATAATCCAAAATGCCTTAAGTCACTGAATTGTATTATTAATATACCAACAAGTAATAGCAAGTCTTCCTTCTCTTTCAGTATATTGGCTAACATAATAAGGCTTATGAGGTCTTTAGGAGGACTAGTAACTCTGATGTGAAGATTTCCTGAACTCTTTTCAAGGCTGCTCATTAACTTTTGGTATTTACTTGGTACTCGACCTTCACATGAGGCTCCAAGAAGCTGTAGCATGTTCAGTAATCATGCTCCAGTAATACTGCCTGGGCAGATTGGTCAAACCAGGTTGAGGAATAACCCACATGGCCATAAGAGGGATGTCTATCCCAAGCTTGTGAAGCATTCTCTAAGAGGAATGGGTGGATGAGTTGTTCCAAAATCATGAAGGCAGCTGAAGCAGGTGCTTCATTGGAAATGGAAAATGCCCAGATCATCCACTGTACCCCAAACCACTGCAAGTCACCTTGAATTTTGTCTTGCTATTGGAACTTGATCATTCTGGAAGAGAGAATTAGGCTGACAACTTCCCTCAAGTCTGTCTCACTTCAATCCAATTTACTTGTGAGTCAAGATATCATGCTCTGATGTCATTAATCCTCTTTCAAAATGAAAGGAAAACAACAATTAGCTAATATACTCTGTACATTTTGAAAATTATACCAAAAAGGGGTAACAAATTTGTCCAAGACTATTTCTCCTGCTTTAGTACTCAGGGAGCCAATTATTAGCTTTTATTATGGTTTAGCCCTCTTCTAAAGAGATAGCACAAACATGATGACTGGGTTCCATAACTAAAAGTCTGACATAAAGCAAATACGAAGCAGTTAGCTTCAGATTATTTTGCATTTCATTTACTTCTAGATTTTATGTAAAAATGGAAAGAAAACAAACTAAACATCTGAATACTGATGCTCTACATAAAGTAGAAGGAAAGCAAGGAAGGTTAATATTAACAAAGGCTATTTTGGAGTATTGATTGAACAGCAAAACAAGACACATAGAAATAATACAAAGCTCACAGAAACAATGGTCCCTGCCCACAATAAGCTTATGAGGACAAAAATAACAATTGACAAGATTCTAGGCATTCCTTTGAATCTAAAACTATTAACGACAGTATTTTTAAATGTTAGAAATTGAAGTCTGGAACCCAGGTACCAAATCAGAATAGAAATTCACTTGCTAATCATTCCTTTGAGAAGTTTTAGACTCTTCTGGCTGGCTTTCATGTCTGTGCTTATACTTTTGAAGTATCAATAAAAGAAGTAAATGACAAAAGAACAGAATGGGACCCATTTGAACATCATATTGTTTCAATGAAAATGTCTGTTTTAGGAAATGAAAGGGGATGGAATAAAGATATGAATGAGACTTTTAGCCTTTTATGTGATTTCCCATTTAATGCTTCTATATCTGAATTCATTAATAGAACAAAAAATGAGAAATTATAAAGTAGTTAATTTTTTTCAATGAAGTTATTTGGATAAAATTTCAATCTCTAAGCTTTGTTTTATTCAAGAAATATAGTTTTTTTATATATGTATTTAATAAATGTATTTAATATGAAAAATAATTCATCATAAAAATAGAAAAGAACTTTACTGTTGTTCTTATGTATTTTCATGTTTTGGCTATATACTTTGAATTTTTAAAAGAAGTCAATTAATGATGAGAATTTTTATGCTTTACATACTTAATGATGATTTTTTGAAAGAACTTTGCAGAATAATAAAAATTGAAACAGGTGAAAAACCCACCTTTTTATTTTTTATAACTAACATGTTTCATTTCTTTCTTTCTTTGTCTAAAACTAGTTTTTGCTGCAAACCCTAGTGAATTCTTTCAAAGTTTGGAGAAAAAACTATTAATAAGAAAAAAAACATACTGGAACCTATACTTTGTAATAATACTTATCTCTCATACAGTTATTTAACATAATGAACTTTTATTGAAATATTTAAAACATAAAAAGAAAAAAAGAAAATGTTGGGATGAAAAAAAACTAAATCAACTAAATTATAAAATGTGCCAAATCATAATAATTTTATCTTAAAATTAGAGAAAAGTTGCTAATTTGATTCATTCTTTTTATGTTATCCTTATGGAAAAGTGGAAGAGAGATAATTTCAATTGTAGTCCAAAAATAAGGATAGATTTAAAATTGGTCATATGGTCAATCCAAAGGGAATTTCTGTGCCATTAAATATGGACATCTCCACTGGGGTGGGGATGCAGAGTTTTGTGCTCAACATCATTCAATTTAAAATTTTTGGCAACAAATTAGTTACAGGAATAAATGCCATCCATATCAAAGTTGTGGATGAGAGGGAGCTGGAGGAATGATAAGAGTCAAATCCTAAAAGCTCTGAATAGGCTAAAGCAGATGGGTCAAACTGAATGAGATACAATTTAATAGGAATAAATGTAAAGACAATTTTATATGCCCAAGATTGGGAAGCATCACAGTTTATTTTTTAAAAAGATCTGGGAGAAGGAGGGTCAATGGGCTACAAGTACAGGGAATCAGCTATATAATTTGGCAGGTAAAGTGCTAAGGCAATCTTAGACTACATTATGACAATAGCTTTGAAGAATATGAAGGTGATCATACCCCTGTTTGGTAGTGAGAAAGTAAAGTAGGAAGGACACAGAGCATGAAGGAAGGAGAACTGGGGAAGAGAACTAAGATAGTTTTTTTTTAAAGCTTTTTATTTGCATAACATATGTATGGGTAGTTCCCCACCATTGATCTTTACAAAGCTTTCCATTACAAATTTTACCCCCAGTCCCCTCCCCTCCCCTAGATGGCAGGAAGTCCACTACATGTTAATAATGTTGAAATACTTGACAAGTTGTGCAAGAAAAATCCTATCTACAAGAGCAAAAAAGAAAATCAGAGAAAGGAAACACAATGCAAGCAAATGTCAATAGAGAGCATGAAAATGTTATGTTGTGGTCCGTATTTCATATCCCTCTCTCTGGGTGTATATGGTTTTCTTCAGTGAACAATTGGAACTGGTTTGAGACAATTCTTTGTTGCAGAGAGCCATGTCCATCAGAATTGATCATCATGTGATATTGTTGTTGCCGTGTATAATGATCTCCTGGTTCTGCTCGTTTCACTCAGCATCGAACTAAGATAGTTTTAAAGGATCTTTTTGCAAACCCATACAGATTATGGAGGGAGGGATGCTTAATTTGAAGAAGAAAAGCCAGTCTGAACTGTGTTTTGCTACTGGATTCAGATGCCTCTGGAGGTAGGAGTGAGGCTGATGACTTGGAACAAGCTCTGCTTCATTTAAATCCAAAACATCCTCCTCCTAATTTCACTGATCCAATAGCAACAAAAAACAAAACAATTCCAAAGTGGAACATAGTGCTTCAGGCTACAATAGACTCTGTCAGTGAAATCCTTCAAACAAAGATTGGATGCCTCCTTTAAAAAGAATCTTTACCAGTTAAAAGTTGGAATAAATGGCTCCTGACATCATCATCATCATCAACCTTCTCCTTTTATAGGTCTCTTTCTGTTTTGGTAACTTGATAATATTTGCATAGTATTATATTCCTTAAAAAAGGAATGCCTCTTTCCCTGATACAATAAATTAAGCCCTTCACTTTCATGGAATCTTTCGGGATGGAGATGAGATATGGTGATAACCCTTGTTATTATTGCTACAAGAATGGCTGGGGAACAAATGAAGACTTTGGGGATGAAAAATAACAACCAGTTTTCCCTCCTGTGGCTTCATTAAGATGTAAAAAGACAGCTCATGGCAATTCTTTATGGCTGACTGTGCCTCTGAAATGACCCCCTCCACCCTTGCTATTTTAGTTTATGTAATTTTCCCATTGCCTCTTTGCCCAACATTCACTAAAAGAGAATCTGGTGTATGTAGAGTGATGATGAACAAAAGGATCAACTATCTTTCATGCGTCACATTCTCATGAATGAAAATTCAATTGCTTACTGTCCAGTCAAATGCTACAAACATTGCCTTGCACAGTAAGAAATAGGGTATGTCCAGAATGGCAGTTAGCATTTAAAAGAGAGAATAGAGACAGAGAAAGGAAGACACACACACACACACACAGAGACAGAGAGATACAGAAAGAGAGAAAGATGGAAAGAGAGAGACAGAGAGAGAGAGATGGGGGAGGAGGAAGGGAGAAAAAGAGAGAGATTTTCTAGCATTAAAATTTTGTGTATATAAAGACAACAACTTAAGCATATAGATCATCTTAGAAACATAGCCCATTGTCTGATCTCAGACTACCCGCCCAGTACTAATCCCCATTAGTAACCACCAATGTATGTCCTTTTGTCAGGATCAAACACTACCTCTCTCTTTTTAGATGCCCTGTTTTCCAGTCAAGGGGCAGAAAGCAAGCTGTGCCCTAATCTTGACATAACAACAATCCTTTGCACTCTCAATGAATTGTGCTGCAACTAGATTTCAGAACTGATGTCCCTGAGCTCAAGTAAGTACTAACAGGCACAGCCAAGAAACCCTGCTAAGAACAGACTTTTTGTCACTAGACAACCTTGCTTCATTGTTGCTGTTATGCTTCCACACTGATTCTTTATCTTGCTACAAATATATAATTCAATGTTTAGCTCTACTGTCTCAGGTATCCTACTACAGGAGACCCAATGTATGTGTCTAATTTCTGTCCTCCAATGGAATAAAGAAAGCTTTTTGCTTTTAACTGTGTGAGCTCTTTGGTATTTTTGGAGTTAACAATGGTTGCAAAACCTCTGTAACTCTGGTCACTTATTATTTGACTTGACATTTTATAAAATGACTCATCATAGGGCTTTAAGTTTTTTGTGATCCCAGTCACTCATTCTAGGTATGTTCCAAATTATCAACATCCTTTCTAAAACAGAACACCCCAAACCCTATATGCCTATATATCTAGACTGGCCTATATCTGTTCACTTTTGGGGCCATTTTTGCTAATTTTTGTCTCCTTATTTTGCTCTGTTTCTCCTCCATGGCCAATCAATTGTTTCCAAATCTTTTCACCTAAAACAAACTCAGGCACAATAGCTCCTGGACATTGGTTACCCTTTGGACTGAATATACAACAAATCTCCTCTTCCCCCCAAAGCAAAATATAATTTTGCTTATCAAAAATTTCATGTTCCAGATGTCTCTTTTCTTTGGACTCCAGCCAAAGATGTACCCTTCCTGGGATTTGGACCCTAAGCTATAGAGGACCTTCTAGGGTTTGTGTTTTCCTGGTTGCTTAAACATTAGACTTCAGAACAACTTCTTATTACTATTCTTCAATGGAATGCAATGGAAAGGGCATTTACTCTGGATTCAGAGGACTCAGGTTCAAGTCACCTTGATCTAATCTCACTGAGCTTTTATTTAAAATCTTCTAGTCTAGACTAGAAGGCCTCTGACCTACCTTCCAGCTTTTGATGAATTTAAATCTTATCGATGCTGCTTACTATTGATGTGACCTCAAGAAAATCCTATCATCTCAGTGGCCCTCAGTTTCCTTATCTGAAATATGAAGGAATTGAATTAGGTTATATCAGAAGTTTCTTCCAGAGCTTAAATCTAATATTGTGTTATCTCACTATAGATAAGATAAAAATATAAACACAATCACATAGAAAATGATAATGTTATATATTATTATGTAGTATGTTATATTATCAACAATATATTATAGTAATATTTGTATCTGTATAATTGACAATTTATTTCAAAGTTCCTTTTCACCAGTATGTGTGTCACTTCTGCTTGATTAATATTCCTACTTTTGAAATCATCTGAGTCACTCCACACACAACTAGAATTCTCTGAGTTCTTTTTCCCACACGTCTTAATCGCTAATGGCAAAATAATATCTATAAAGAGATAATGAGATATTAGATTCATATCTGGAAGGGCTCTATGATGCCACCTAGGTATTTATAATTATCTGGATAATTGATTTGATTTGTACTTTTTTCCAAGAAATTTGGCTTTGGGTAGATTTAGTTTCTGGGTATACAAGAGATTTCAATTGCTCTGACCCAAGTTTTCAGATACTAGAAAACTTTAGAAAAAATTATGAGCATTTCCCCTCTTCAAAAATGAAAATGTGATTTCCTCAGTGCAAGAAATGTTTTGTGAACAAAGGACTGATAAATTCTATTTACAAAATCCCAGTAAGGTTCACCATTTGTATCTCTGAAGCCATTCAGTCATTTTATTCATATAGATGAGGTCCTAAACTGTGTTTTTTACTTTCTTTTTTTCCATCTGTCTTTCCTTTTTCCTTTACCCCAATTCAGCTCAGTTGCTTCCTCCACTGCCTGTAAGTACTGTGCCACTAAGTGTTTATGGATTTTCACTACCTATATACAGCTTTACAGGCAACATAATATGATGGAAAGGACACTGAGTTTGAAGGCACACAATCTGGGTTTCTACTTGTTTGACTTAAACCAATTTATTTGACTTTACTGATCTCAGCTTCCTTAGCTATAAAACAAGTATTGGGCTCTCTGCCTTCTAAGGTCACACCAAACTTTAGATTCCTGATTTCTAATTTTCAATAGTTAACATTAAATTAAATTAGTGACTAGGGGAAAAGTTATTTTTAAGTTTACATGCAATTGAGACAACTCTAAGATCCAACAAAAAGAATAATATATACTATCTGAAAAAAAAATGGAGGGAAGGTCTATTTTAAGTGAGAAGGGAAAAAATTATCTTGAACTCTCCATCTGTAGGATGATAAAAATAGAAGATTTTATGATAATGTATAATTAGTAATGCAAATCTCCATATAAACGTTTTTTAAATGACAGTAAATCATAGAATAATAGCACTGCTGGCTTGAGGGCCAGGAGGACATTAGCAATTGGCTCTTCTAGGCACAGGGGGAAGAAGAGAGCTTTTTAAGATGCTTCTAATATTAGTTAGTCATTTGAATCAGGAGAAACATCATCCAGATACAAAGAAGTCCAATTCAATTTAATTAAAAAATCACATGCAGCTACATGTGCTTTGGTTTTTTAGTTCATTGAATGATTCAGGATGTTAAGAAACTTTCCAAATATACCTAAATGTGTTGTATTAGCCTAGCAAATAACTGAATTTATATATACTATATAAAATTATATAAAATATAATAATATATATTATATATGCATATCTCTACATACATACATACATACACAGATATCTATCACTCTCTATACACACACACATATATCCATCACACATATAAATCTTTATCTATTGATACACACAGAGATATATAGATCGATAACTGCTGGAATACCTTGTACAATATGACACGTATCTTTGATTCCAAGCAACATTTTAAAAATGCCTACTATGTGCTAAAGGCTGGACAAACAAAAAGAGGCAAAAGACAGTCTTTGGACTCAAAAAGCATTTATAAGGTATTTTGAAACATAAATCACTTTACCTATATTACTTCATTTGATTTTTCCCAACTCTGTGAGATAGTACTATCAGTTCCACTTTATAGAAAGGGAAACAGACTGGAAAAGATTAAATTATTTGCCCACTATTATGTATCTAATAAATGGCTGAAGCAGGATTTGAATTCAGATATTCCTGATTCCAAATACAGATTTCTATCCACCATACCAAGATGATTTCTAATATCATCTGAATGTTGTTTATTCCAAAATGAGACAGAAGTGTGATGGTAGATTCTAAAAGAAAAACATGAACTTCTGACTATAAAAACACAAATGATCCCAATGAGAAAGATAAGTCATCAGAAGTGACCAAAATATCTGCCCAAATGGCTTTCCAATAAGCTCAGTTTTGAAAAGGATATTGATAAAAATTGAAAGAAAGGGCCCCTAACTCAAACCCAAGTGACATATATATTGATAAAATCAACAGGTTGGACTAGATGCATTTTGAGGTCCTTTCCTGATCTAGATGTATGGTCTTGCATTACTATTAGTATTATAAGAATAGATTATCAAATTCCTATAGGATACAATGATGACCAGGATAATAAAACCCTTGGTTTTCATTGCAGCTGTTGACTTGTCTGTGATAATCCTGACTTTCTAAGAGAAGTCAAAGACTTCATAGATCATTATTCTGTTTCTTCTTCCCAGGACAGATTAGGTGGCACTATGTCCTCTGGTCTCCTCTTAATCTCCTTACTTTCATACCTATGAAACAGTATACAATCCAATTAATAGTTAGAGAGAGTTGCATGGGACACTGATAAGTTAAGGTACTTGTCCAGTATCACACAGCTAGTATGTGTTAGAGGCAAAACTTGAATATTAGTTATAATAGCAGAAGTATCTGAGTGGCTGCTCATCAGTTGGAAAATGGCTAAATAAGTTATGGTATGTGAATGTTATGGAATATTATTGTTCAATAAGAAATGATCGGGTGGATGATTTCAGAGTGGTCTGGAGAGATTTACATGAACCGATGCTGAGTGAAATGGGCTGAACTGGGAGATCACTGTACATAGCAACAACAAGATTATACGATGATAAATTCTGATGGACGTGGCTCTTTTCAAAAATGAGATGATTCAGACCAGTAACAATGATGTTGTCATGAAGAGTCATCTAGGAACCGAGTGTAGATCACAACATAGCATTTTCCCTCTTTTTGTAATTGCTTGCATTTTATTTTCTTTCTCACTTTCTTCCTTTTTGATTTGATTTTTCTTGTGCAGAAAGATAACTGTATAAATATGTCTATATATTAGATTTAACATATATTGGATTACTTGCTATGTAGGGAAAGGGTGGAGAGAAGGGGGAGGAATTGGAACTCAAGGTTTTACAAGGGTTAATGTTGAAAAACTATCCATGCATATCTTTTGAAAATTAAAAACTTTAATAAAAAAGAAAAAATAACAAATATCACATACTAAACAAGGCATTTCTAGCTACTAGATTGATTATATCTGGAACTCTGTGTTCAGATCTGTTCTGAGGACCACATTTTAATAGAGATATAAATAAACTCAAGTGAATCAAGGAGAATGCAACTAGCTTTGAAAGGGAGATTTACAAATATAAAAGTAAGGAACTGGGAGTATTTGACTAAAAGAAAAGCAAGAAATTAACAAAAGATGATAGAGAAGTAGAAAGCTATCTCTCTCTGAAGTCAGAGGTCTTGGTTTCAAACCTTGCTTCTGATGTTCTGCATGTGACTTTAGGAAGAAAATCTGTCTCAGTTTCTTCATCTGGGAAATGAGGAGGTTGGACTGGATAATCTACAGAGTTTCTGCCAGCTTTGGCACTATGATCCTCTGACTTACATGCTATTATAAAATGTTTGATGAGTTTGCACATGAAAGAGGGATTATTTGTGTAGCTTTAGGAAGTACATTTAAATCTAAAGGGTAAAAACTGGGAGCAGGAGCATTTTGGTTTGATATGAAACCACCTTGAGAATAATCCTAGCTATTCAAAAATGGCATGAGCTATTGTATTTCTCACTAATTGGAAAGTGGTTAGTTCTCTGTCTCTAGAGATGTCCCAGTAAAAACTGGACAGCTATGTGTTGGATTCCTAGTGAGGATTCCTAACTAAATGGAGTAGAAAGCTAGGCAAAAGTATCACTAAGTTCTCTTTCCCTCTTCCAAGGTTCCATGGTTTTCTGTTCTAGAATAGGGCTTCTTAAACTTTGTATAGGTATATAAAATGAGTATGTGCATATATCAAGCATTTACTGATAATAAATCATAATTTTGCATCCCCCACATTTGATTACATGATCCCATGTAGGCTGCAACTCATAGTTTAAGAAGCCTTATCCCAGAACCCTTTGCTCACCCTCTCTCTTGTTATTTCATCACCATTGTGCAAGTAAAGGAAGACTACAAAGAACAAAAAAGTTAAAATGCTGGGTTTTTTTTTGTTTTTGTTTTTTCTTCTTTTTTTGGCCAAGTTGCCTGTGATCTGGCCAAAATATAGAAGATTTTATATAGATGACACCTGTTCTCCTCTTTCAGCAAGGACTTCTTTTCAAAAGAAGATTAGAGATTAGAGGGACTACTCAAGGATGCTTCTTATGAAAAGTGACTATTTAGAGCAGAAACAATCAATTAATTACTCTCCTTCCCAAAGGCCTTTATAATCTGTTTGTTTCTCTGATGGAGAAGCATTAACTAGAAGCAATGACAAAAATCTTCCTAAAAGCCTGGCAGGGCTTTGCTTTAATAATAGTAAAAATGATAATACCTTACCTTTGCAGAGCATTAGACAGCTCTGAAAGTCTTTTTACACATATCATCTCACTTAACCCTTATGACCCACATTCTCATAACAATTTTCTAAGCTAGGTAGGATAAATATTATTATTAGTCCCATTTTGCACACAAAGTAAATGTTACTCTGAGATTGTGGTTAGAACCAAGGTTTTCTGAAAACCAGATGAGGACTCTGTTTGTTATACCACCCAGAAGTATTCTCCATGCCCATACTTGATGCTGTTATTTTTAATACAACCAGAACCTTTTTTAACAATGTTCTTTTTTTCTGTCTAGAATTCTACCATCCTTCCACCATCTGCAGCAACTCCTTCTCTTTCACCCACAGCCAAATCTACTATAACTTGTGATTTCTGTCTTCATATCTTATCTGTCCTGACTCACGCAGTCACTATCCTAGTTTAAGTCCTTATCAGAACTCACATAGATTATTATAGCTGTCTTCTAATTGGCCTCCTGGTTTCAAATATTCCCTTACCCCAATTATCTTTAATATAAGGTGATTTTCCTAAATCATATGTCTGATCATGACATCCATTACTCAGTTAGGATTGATGGGGCGAACAGACAGACCCCAGCAAAAGACCATGTCTCTGGAAGCAGCATAGTAACTGGACCTCAGTGAGGAGCAAACTGATCCTGTTAGAATTATTTCATACTGACAGAATTATTTTGTACAGACAGAACTATCCTGTACTGACACCTACTGTTACCTTATATGCCCTGGAGGTTAAACTACAGACATCATCTTCCAAGACTCTCTTGTATAAACAAAACAAATATGACCAGTAGTTGTTTTTACTGATGCACACAATTAGCATAGTTAGTACACCTTACTCTGGGTCTTTTACCATAAAATGTCCTGACTCTCTCCTGATTAATTGAGATTTCAGCTAGAGGACTTGGCCCACCTTATGGCATCATAATAAAACTCTGCCTCTTGTCTTGAAGACAGTTTGAGCCTGTGAACTTTTTCTGGATCACTCCCCACCTTCATGACTTTTGATATCTCATCATCATATATAAATTTGGTTTGGTATTCAAGTTCTTTATATGCTGGCCTGAACAAGTTTTCCAGTCTTCAGGGAGAAATATTCATCAGAATTAGATACATAATTAAATTTCAGAGTAAAAGCCAGAGCTACAAATGTAAGCCTAGAAGTAACCTGAATGGAGGTTATATTGTAGTTTAACCATATGAATGGATGAGATCTCTGACAAATAAAATCTAATTTAAAAAAAAAAGATTGAGCCTTTGGCTACACTCATTGGGAGAAGTAGAACTAAGGTAAAAGACAAGAATATCCTGAGAGTTAGAAAGAGAACAAAGGAAAATGTCTCCTTGGAAAAAGAGGCTAGACAGGGCAGCAAGCTTATGTTAAGCTCTTACTATGTGCCAGGTACTTCGTTGAGTACTGTGGGTTATGATATAAGAAAAAAAAGTACCTACCCTCAAGGAGCTTTCATTTCTATAGGGGAAGAAAACACCCAAAAGGAGCTTAAAATGCTTGGGAAGGGAAGGTATCTGCTCTTGATGTTTTGGTGTTGAAGTGCAGAAAACCAAAAGCAATAGCTGGGAGGGAGGTGGACTGGCCAGAGGCTCTCCTCCAAATAGAAGAAGCAGGAAAATATCACCAATGGGGAAATTGGTGGAGAGATGTTAGAAATTGAGCACTCTAGGGATATTACAGGCATTGTGATATTAAATGCTAGAAAGTTAGAAACATAGCTGGGAAGGAGTTTCAAGCAGGAGGGCTGCTCAACAATGACAAATTCAGAAGAAAATCCATGTTTAAGGATGATTATGAAAAAGCCACTGGATCTATTGTTTTGGAGGTCATTGGTAAGCTGGGACAAAGCTATTTAAGTCGTTTGATGGGGTGGGAAAAAAGACATGGATGATAAGAAAAATGAAAATCAAGGAAGGAATATGAGTTAGAAAGAGACTAGACATGAAATTTCTTTAATATAGGGAACTTCTCTATGATGAATCAGCTTCTAGCACTGCTGGACACATAAAAGCATGGGGGAAGTGCTATTTGTTGTGGGGCAGGAAATCAAGAACTTGAAGTGATAGGGATAATAAGGTCTTCTGAGAGCAGTATCTTTACTTGGCCTGTATCCCAAAGAGATCATAAAAAAGGGAAAAAGACACATGTGCAAAAATATTTGTAGCAGCCCTTTTTGTAGTGGCAAGGAACTGGAAAAGGAGTGGGTGTCCATCAGTTGGGGAATGATTGAATAAGTTAGGGTATGTGTATATTATGGAATATTATTGTTCTAATATAATTTCAGCACAATAATTTCAGAAAGGCCTGTAGAGACCTGATGGTAAGTGAACTGATGGTAAGTGAAGTGAATAGAACCAGGAGAAAATCAATTGTGATAGATGTGGCTCTTTTCAATAAAGAGGTGATTCGGGCCAATTCCAATGGACTTATGATGGAAAGAACCATCTGTATCGGGGACTGAATTTGGATCACAACATAGTATTTTTACCTTTTTGTTGTTGTTTGCTTGCTTTTTGTTTTCTTTCTCATTTTTTCCCTAACTGATCTGATTTTTCTTGTACAGCATGATAAGTATGAAAGTATGTGTAGAAGAGCTGCACATGTTTGACATATGTTGGATTGTTTGCTGTCTAGGTGAAGGAGTGAGGAGAATGGAGGAAAAAAAATTGGAACACGGGTTTTGCAGGGCTGAATGTTGAAAATTATCTGTGCATGTGTTCTGAAAATAAAAAGCAAAAAAAAGAAATTAAGGTCTGCTTAGAGTAGAAAGGAGATTGAGATCATGATAAGTTTGGAAGGGATTTGGGGACAGTCAAGTCTATAAGAGGATGAATAAAAGGATCAAAAAGCAGCAGCAGCAGGAGTCCTCATTTTTTTTACCATTCATTCTATAGACTCATACAAACTTAAAAGGTAAGACCCAGAAGAGCACTAGCTCCTCATCCAGTCCACTTTCTGTATTGTACAGCTAAAGCCCAGGGGCTGTGAACAATCTTCTCAAAGAAACGTGGCGAATAAGCAGAAATTGTGCAAGGTCTCATGTCTCTAGAACACCACTACAGGGCAATTCCACTCCTATCATACACAATTATATTATCATTTTCTAGTTGGCAAGTGGATTTGAATCTCTGAGCAAAAGATCTTGATTTAAATTCTACCACTGATGTGAAAAACAGATCCTCAACAGCTGGCTGGCTCAGTAGAGAGCATTGAGTCTGTAGTTAGGAGGCTCTGAGTTCAAATCTGATTTTGGATGCTTACTCATTTGACCCTAGGCAAGTCATCTAACCTCTATTTTCCTTAATTCACTAGATAAGGAAAGGACAAGCTCTCTAGTATCTTTGCCAAGAAAACTCATGATTACTATTGGTATGCCGGGGTCCATGTGGTCATACAGATTTGGACATGACTGAACAACAATAAAAATAAGGTAGTTGACTAGACAATCTCAAAGGTTATTTCCAGAACTCATTACCCTAATGGTAAATATGTCTAGGGCAGGAAACCACCTCTTCTACTTCTGTAACCTCCACAATACCTAACATGGTCTTGGCAAAGGAGATATTCAATGAGGGCTTATTAATTGAGTATATCATTATGGACAACAGAAGTGCTTAGATTTCAAACTTGAGTATTATGAGTGCTGGATCTGAATCTCATAGTATAGTATAGTAATTCCCTTATGTCATGCATAATTACATATTTAAAATCATTTCGATGATGATTAAGATAATTTTTTCCCAAAATTTTCAGCTAATAATAAGAATGTATCTGAATGTTAAATTGAAGTTTAACTCTAAAGATAGATGGAAATTGTTGGCATGTGGTGTCCTGGAGTTTCATAAGTAGACCATGATCCTCATGAGTGAGAATGTTTTAATCAGATCCATATGGTGCTTTCATTGACTTAGACAAAATAATGGATATGGGTAATTTTGTCCAAGAGTGAATTGAGTTCCTCAGAGGTTCCAATGAAATGCAGTGAGCATCTTGATATGGCAAGGGTCTTTTCAATAGGTTCTAATATTATAAGTACTGATCTCACTCCATGCAAACTCATTTGAAAATACTTAGAGATAAATTTTCTTTCATTCTATTCTATTGAGCATCAAAACTGGACTGACTTTGTTTTCAACTCCAAGATTTTAACTTTTCTTTTTCTTTTCTTTTTTTTGGTAGTGCTAAGTCCTATTGTTCATGTTTGTTGAAACACTGGGAAATCAAGCCATTTTTCTTCTTCCCACTCAAAGACAAAAGGCTTGGTAGCTCCCATATGATTCTTGATCAGTTCCATAGACAAAACTGATTGATATAATCTACACATTCAAAAATACCTGAGTAAATAAAGAGGAACAAACAGTTGTATGGATTCTTTATGCATGAAATAAAAATAGTGTTGGGTGGACGTTTCCATGAACATAAAACTAATATATAGTTAGAACTCTCTGGATTTGTATATACATATAGGAATGAGACAAAGCATAGTATAGTGAATAATGCATCAGAAAGACTTGTTTTCAAGTCTAGCTTCTTCACATATAATGATTGTATAACTCTGGACAAGCTGTTTAAACTCTCAAGTGGGTCAGGAAAGTATATGAGAATATTAAATGTGAAACAACAACAATATATACATGTATTTTGGGGGAGGAGGGACTGAATATGTGATATTATTGCAAAGGATCAATATAAAACTCCTTCCTTGGTACTAATCAACAAGCATTTATTAAATGTTTACTATGTGTAGGGTACTATGCTAAAGATGAAAAAAAAACAATTTATGTTCTCAAGAATTTATATTCTAGTGGTAAATGCAACATGCAGACAGCTCTGTACAAAGAAAAAATATATATTGGATTATCCGAAGGTAATCTCAGAGGAAAAGCGCTAACATTAAGGGGGACTGGGAAAGATTTATTGCATAAGGTGCTATTTTAGCTAAGTCTTGAAAGAATACAGAGAAGTCAAGAACCAGAAATAGGGAAGAAGAACATTTCAGAAATTGAAGGTACCAATGAAAATGCCCAGAGTCTGGAACTCACCTTAACACATAGTGTCAGAAAGTTGCCTCATTATGAGACTAGGCCAGATTTTCAAAATTAGTATATGTCATAGACAAGATTTGAATTTAGGCCATTTTAACTCCAAGTCTGGCCCTAAATTAAACAAATGCTTTCTCTATATATATCTGTATCTATATTTGCATAATTATTATTTACATATAGAATGCTCAATACATATATACCCATAATATTAATAATACAGATACTTGGTAACATCTGTATCTTTAGGACTATGCAGATGTTAGGGGTTTTACAAATAAAACATCCAGATAATCAAATAATTGTTTTGGTTTTCTACCAGAAGTTTTGGTTTTTTATATAGATGAATTCAGAAAATCAAACTAACACTTTCATTTTCTTTAGCATTCATTTAAATTCTATGTAGTCATAAGACAGGCAAAGAACTAAATTGACATGTAATGCAGGGAAAGAGATAAATTTGGAGCCAAATAAGTATCAGGGGAAAATGCTTTTCTAAAAATGCTAACATTTTATGCTTATAATACATGAGGCTAACATATTAGATGTGTTAAAAAATAATTCGAGAAGATGCTTGCTTCAAAGAAAGTATAGCATACCTTAATGTGATTAAATTTAAAAGGTTTTATCTATTCACTTGTTTTCTAAACTTTAGCCAAAAGAAATTTGCATTGGTGTAGGAGGTATTTTTGAGTTACAGGAACTTTAAAAACCACTTCCTTCTGATTTTAATTTTTATCATATTTTAGTGACTCTTTAAAATTGAGTCATAATTTCCCTGTAATTTGGTTATCAAAACAAAAGAGAGTGCCTTCTTCTCCAGCTGAGTCTCAGCAGATCACAATTCAGCCTCCAGAGACAAGTCATGAGCAGGCCAACAGAGCCTAAAAAAGTTGTTTGTAAGGAAAATTCAGGCAGACCTGGAGCTACAACAAGCAAAAATAGATCTTCACTAAGCATTCTGCTTAATCAGTAAATATCATTCAGGATATTGCCTATAACCTTGACCTTTGGATCCCAATTGTATTTCAATCACCTGTAATTTTAATAACTATAATTTATAGTTTCAGAAAAGTAGGTAAGTGGTATAAACACACATCTTTTATGAAAAAAAGGTTACTTACATATTAATTGAACTCCTAGCCTCATCCACAAATAACATGATCTATTCAAGTTGAATCACTGTTTTTCAATTACCATTATCAAAATAATGTGTTTCTTTCCTCTTCTTGGTGGAATTTCATATTTTTTAACACAATTTGAAATGCCAAAATGGTCAATAAGACCAAAGTTCTGGGTTCTGGAAGACTTTTCTAGCAAATGCTATTCATAGTATTTTAATATTTGCATTTGAGAAAGCCTTTTAAGATAGTCCTCATATGAATATTCATCATTAAAAGAGAAGATTTACTTAGTTCTTCAATGGATAGTCAGGAAGATGTGAATTTAAATCTTGCCTCAGATATTTACTATCTGTGTGACCTGATATCACAACCTCTGTCTGCCTTAGTTTTCCCAACTGTAAAATTGGGATAGTAATAGCAATCATCTGCCAGGGTTGTTGTGAGGATCAAATAAAATAATATTTATAAAGTGATTAGCAGAGTGTCCAATACAATGCAAGTACTTAATAAATGTCTGTTGAATGATTAGTGCATCTTCCTCAATGATGCTTAAAAAGGAGTTATTACTATATTATAACATTCATGGCTGGGTGTGTATAAGAAATATTGTAATGCTGGAGAAACTGAGGCAAGACAGGGATTGGGTTTTGATATTTTAATTGTGGAGAGTTTAGATTAGCCGGTTAAATGGAACTCATATCCAAAAAATCATTTGACCTCTAGTAACTAAGGCAGGGAACTTATATGGCTACAATATTATAGGGGAAACAAAGGCAGATAAAGGGTACAAGTTCACTGGGTGAATGGACAAGCCATAGTTCCAGGAAAGGATCATAACTTAGTCCTGATAGGAAAAGGGTTAAGATAAGAAGGTAGAGGGCAGGAGACAGCAAGACAAGGGGCAATATTCAGATAGAGGGGGAATTATCCCAGCAAGGATTTAGATAAGCCACCTGGAGTTTCATGATTCAATGGAATGTAAGGTGGCCAGAGATTTGAAGCTTTACTTGACTTAATTTCTCCCAGTCCTAATGGCAAGGAAAGAGGAATAGGGCTCTAATAATTTTAATAATTCAGGGTATAACAATACCATTTTTATTAGCCTGTTAGGACTTTATTCTGCCATGCTGTGGGTAAGGAGAATATAAAAATAAAAGAAATATTTCATCATATTTTCTGAAATATGAGGAGACAATGGTGTTTTTCAACTGTAGCAAGTGAATGCTTTAAAAAAAAGTGTATCTGTGTTCTTAAGCCTCGATGTCCTGGATGATTTTCCAGTCAATGTTTTTCAGTTTTCATTGGGAAGAGAAGCTGGTGCATTTCATCAGCTTTTGAAAAATTTCCATTTGTTTTCCAATACTCTATTTAATCTCATAGTTAATAGGTCTGCAAAATGGGACAAAATGGAAAGAGTGAGAATTCGACATGATAGTCACCTGCTGAAGGAGGATTTTATCCAACAGAAGGAACTCATGTTAACTTCTTTCTTCTTAAAGTTTTGCTAGTGAATTATTCTCCATTGATTGTTAAATTTAATTTGTATTAGGTCATACATTCTCCCTGGTAGATCATATTAATGCTTTGCTTTGAAAATGAGACCTACTATGATTAGCAATAATGAATTGGAAACACATTTGAAGGCCAGTCGTGGCTACCATCCCTCTCACTTCACATCACTGCACAAAGAGCCAGTTACTATTTGCATATAATTATTTTTCGATCTGAAAAAGAAGGCAAAGTAAATTTTCAGTTTACATTAGATTTGGGAAAATTGGATCAGGATTTCTTCCCTAAAAGCTCTTAAATGAGTGATAAATATCATGGTAAAGTTCTCTTGCCATTTATGGCATTTAAGGTAAAATCTGATGTTGTATTTAAAGAAACAAAGAAGCTTAATCTCTGCATACAATAGTTGATGTTTGAGTTGTAAAAAATCCCAGGTGAGTAGTTAGTGAAAGGATACAAGAGTAGTTAGTGAAAGGATACATGAGTAGTAAGTGAAAGGATATAATATTACATTAGAAAATTATCACTTCTCAAATTAAATATACAGAAGGCAAGAAATAAAGCTATATAGTATCTAAGCTGCCTAAAATGACCTCTCTAATTTTTGCCTGCAGAAATATTGATCCATCCTTTAACCTCTTAGATCTTTAACTCTATCTTGTTTCCCCAATTAGAGCAAGGACTACTTTATATCTTTCTTTTTCTGGAATTTAGCACAGTGCTGGCTAATATACTATCTGACTGACTGACATTGCTCTTCTGTCTTTCCTTCAGTTAAACATATAAAGTATTTTGGTTGCTCATTGTTACATTTTCTCCCTCTACTAATGAACAAAATTCATCAGGGAAGGGACTTCAGTTAATCTAAACTTGGAATCTCCCTATGCATACAATAAGTAATTAATAAATGTTTTCATGATAATGTTGGAATACATTTTTTTTGCTGAGGCAATTGGGGTTAAGTGATTAGACACTTACCGTGAATGCTTGTTTAAAATATTTCCATCGAAAATTATATGCTCAACTTCCCTTGTGCTAGCATCACCACCAAACAACAAGGACTTATCAAAGCTGCGCCATATGCTAGCCACAGAACTAAGCACTGCAAGGACTGCAGAAAAAATATAATCCATGGTCTCTGTTCTCAAGAACTTTAATATTTTAATAGTAGAAGATACAGAATATAATTCAAATATAATTCTGTCCTTGACTTTACTGTATTTGTGTATAGGTGGGTATGGTAAAGGTGGCTAGGAGAAGTCAGACTTTAAGCTTAGCCAAGACACCAAAGGGTGTCTAGGAATTGGGG
This sequence comes from Myrmecobius fasciatus, assembly GCA_023553655.1. Taxonomy (NCBI): domain Eukaryota; kingdom Metazoa; phylum Chordata; class Mammalia; order Dasyuromorphia; family Myrmecobiidae; genus Myrmecobius; species Myrmecobius fasciatus. The sequence continues at coordinate 38,903 of JAJPUD010000530.1, read as the reverse complement.
AATGGGTAGACCATGCATAAAGGGTGGATACAGAAATTGGCATTCATAGATATTTTATATACAAAAGAAGGTCACAATGGTTTTTTTCAAACCTAGCTTCAGTTCTGATTTTCCCAGAACAAATCCATCTCTAACATCCTTATCTTAGTACATTTTTTTATTTCACTTTCAGTCAATAAGTTTACCAAATTCTACATGATGTGTAGAAAATAAAAGGAAAAAAAACCCAAGGTCCCTTAGATTTTATATCTAGCTGCCAAAGAGGGTGGGGAGAAGAGGTTGGACTAGAAAATATTGATTCCCTTTGACTCCACATCCTAATTTCTTCTTTTTTATAACTCCATCATTAGGACATAGTTAACATTTTGTTAACTTGTTAACATTTTCCCATTCTACTTCTTCCCTATTAATTATGTCTTGAGAACTACTCTTCCTGCAAACATAATCCCAGTTCTCTTCTCTTCATTTCCAAAGTTGACTTTTCCTAACAAAGATGAAAGAAAGAGGTAGGACATGGGCAGCCCATGAGACATCTAGAGAAGTATGATCAAATTTCTAGTTGAAAAGCTCATCTTTATTCCATTTACTTTAAATAAATGGAAACCCTGAAATTGAGTGTGCATTACTTTTACAAGCAGACCTCCTACAGCTGTGCATTTTTTGATTTCTATTTTGAGACCATCAGATCGGATCTCAGACTAATTAGTATGATAAACATATAATTTTCAATTGAAATATTTTTAACAAGCATTCACAGTATCTAATCAAATTGTATTTGAATGTTATCATGTACAATGGAAAAGATCCTTTGTTTTACCATTAGTAAAATAAGCAACTGAAAAATGAGTTATGAATTTCTGTGCATTAGTTTGCCTGCTTTTGAACTTCCTACATTTTTTTCTTCTTTAAAGTGGTAGCATTACAAATATAAAAGAAGCTCATAATTATAAAGCTGGTATATACTTTAACTAAGAAAAGAAAATAAGAAAAGTGTGTGTGTGTGTGTATAATTTCCAACATTAAAAAGAATCTAACTCTGAGCCAGGTTTCTCAATCCTTTTCTTAGAAATTACAGGTTGTATAGATTAGAATACAGTATTCATGCATAGATTCTTTTTGTGCTTTTGGCTTCTATTAAAATATTTTAAAAGCTTTATGGTAATTCTTAATCACTAGTTTATCTTTTCAGAATCTAAAGGAATCAGAGACTACTGATAGAATTAATGACAGGAGAAACAATTGTTGGGTTTTAGCTCCATTCAGACCACCCACACCTCAAAAAGAAAAAAAAAATAGTATAAGAACAAAGTACTCATTATCCAAATCAGACACTGAATATGCAATTTTATTAGCTCTTTACATAACTAATTCTTATGGAAAAGCACACTGAAATATAATTGTTAAAGTTTTCCTTTACACAATGTTTAAAATTTTCAAAACAAGTAAACATCAACACATAGAGCTGCAGTATTGTGATAGAGTGTCAAAAATTATTGAGACATTTTAAATGGATGTGTTCCTGTCAGAGCCAATAATAATCCCTTCTCTTCTAATTTAGAAACTAAGTTCTTAAGACCTGCATGTCTCATAAGCACTTCATTACTATTTACCTATAAATTGGTTAAAAAAAAAAAGGACATGGTAGATACGAATATCACATTACCAGCAAAGAACTGAAAAGAGGAAATTCATAAAAGATGTCATCAGTGAGATATAAGCAAGGTTGGAAGATGGTTTGGTGACAGAAGGAAAGAAAAGGATAATTGAGAGACAGCCCTACTCAAACAATATCAGGAAAACTCATGGGAGATCCCTAAGACATTGAGTGAAGGTCTTGTGGAAAGAAAAGATAAATAGCTCCATAGAAGAGGCAGGCGTAGATCAATTGTGATCTATATAGTTGGAAAAGATACCCACATGGGTGACAATAGAAACAGCTCAACACAAAGTCAGAAGCAATTTGACATCTGCTCTATTCCTATATTTATTTCAAAGTATAGTAGCAGATTGTCTTGATTTGGATTGGCCCTAAATGTTTTTCTGCATTGGCCTTGAAACAGGTGGAACCATTCATGGATCTGCATCCTCTTTCTGAGCTCCTTCCCTCTTCCTCCCCCAATGAAATGTCTTATTTTATTTTTCAGTCCTTTATCACTAGAGTCAGAAACAGGAGATTCTGGGGCTATGAAGAAATCAAATCAGAATCTAAAGATTAGGACCTAAACTCAGTAGATTAGCATAGCCTAGAAAAATATATGTCAAGTAATTAGTTATGATAGAATGACAAATATAGTTTTGAGGGATGTGCATGGGGTAGCATTACATATCAAATGCTAGACTGGGTGCTGAAGAAAAAGGAACAAAAAGAAAAATAGCCCTTTCCTTCTCAGAGCTTTTGTTAACTGGTTAGATACCATATATGTACAGAGAAGTGAATCAAGACAACTTGACAAGGAAGAAACTGACAATTGAGGGTGAAAGGGAGCTCAGAAAAAAATTCCATTATAGAGATACAAAATAAATATGTATTGTTATAGAATTTGGGTTCTACAATAGAATTATAAAATGCTAGGGTTAGATAGGATATTGGGGGTCACGAATTCCAGCCCCCTTTCCCAGTTTATAAATAAGAAAGCATTTTTTAAAATAGTTAAAATAGCTTGTCCAAGGTAACACAGCAAGTTTATGAAAGAGATGAGACTGGATTCCAGGTTTGATAATGTCAGTCAATAGTTTTTCTTCCCATGCTAGAACTTCTACTCAAAATGATTTTAAAAAAACTTTTTTGTTTTGTTTAATATTTCATTTCCCCCTAATTACATGTAGGAACAATTTTAACATTTGTTTTTAAAACTCTAAGTCCCAAATTCATTCCCTTCCTTCCTCTTCATGACTCTCGTTGAAAAGGTAAGTAATTCGATGTTATACATGTGTAATCATGCAAAACCTATTTCTGTATTAGTCAGGTTGAGAAAGAAAATATTGACAAAAGTAAACTCAAGAAAAAAAGTTTTTTTAAAAAGTATGTTTCAAATGTGTTCTCAGAATGAAAACAGTTCAGTTCCAGTTCTTTCTCTAGTGATGGATAGCATTTTTTTTATCACATGGTCTTAAGAAATGTCTTGGATCATTGAATTGCTGAGAATAGTTAAGTCAATAACAGCCAATCATTTACAATATTGCTATTACTTTGTGCACAGTACATATCACTTTGCATTAGCTTTTGTAAGTCTTTCTGGGTTTTTCTGAGAACATCCTGCTCATCATTTCTTATACTACAATACTACAATAATATTCCATTACTATCAGGTAGTTATTAGTTTGTTTAGCAATTCCCCAACTGATGGGCATCCCCTCAATTTCCAAATCTTTGCCACCAGAAAAGAGCTGCTATAAATATTTTTGTACACATAGGTCATTTCCTTTTTGATCTTATCTTTTAGGAATACAGACCTAGGTCAAAGGGTATGCATGGATTGATATGCAGTCCTTTGGGCTTAGTTCCAAACAGCTCCTTAGAATGATTGAATTGGGTCACAACTTTACCAATAGTGCATTAATTCCCCCCTCCCCATATTCTCTCCTACATTTTTCATTTTCCTTTTCTCTCCTATTAGAAAATCTAATGCTATGAGATAGTACCTCAGAATTTTTTAAATTTGCATTTCTTCAATCAATAATGAGTTAGAATATTTTTTCATACAGCTTTGATAATTTCAGCTGAAAACTGTTCATATTTTTGATCATTTATCAACTGAGGAATAGCTCTTATGTGACTTATTTCTCTATATGTTTGAGAAAAGAGGGCTTTATCTGAAAACCTTACTTCCATTTTTTCCATAGTGTTTTGTTCCATCCTATTCCCCACTCTGTTTATTCTGTTCTCTCTCTCTCTCTCTCTCTCTCTCTCTCTCTCTCTCTCTCTCTCTCTCTCTCTCTCTCTCTCTCCTTTTATCCTGTACCTTCTCAAACCTCTTTTGCTTCTGTCTACCCTCCCCCATTTGTCACCCTTCCCCCTTTTATTATCTTCCCTTCCTACTTTTCTATAGGGTAAAAAGATTTCTATACTCAATTAAATATATATGTCATTTCTTCTTTGAACCAATTCTGATGAGGGCAAGATTCACTCATTCCTTCTTACCTCCCCCATCTCCATTGTAAAAGCTATTCCTTATTTCTTTTATATGAGATAATTTGTCCTATTTTCCTTCTTCTTTCCTTTTCTCTCAGTGCATTCCTTTGTCATACTTAACTTAACTTAATCTTTTAAAGATACCTCTTTACATTCAACTCATACCTATGCCTTCTGACTATGAGAAAGTTCTCATGCATCACAAATATTATCTTCCCATGTAGGAATATTTACAATTTAACCTTATTAACTCTCTTATGATTTCTCTTCCCTCTTTACTTTTTCATGCTTCTTGTTTAAATCTTGTATTGGAAGGTTAAATGTTCTATTCAGCTCTGGTCTTTTCATCAAGAATGCTTGAAAGTCCTTTATTCCATTCAAAATCCATTTCCCCCCTTGGTTTTGCTGAGTAGATGATTCTTGATTATAATCTCAACTCCTTTGCTCTCTTAAATATATTCCAAGCCCTCCAATCTTTTAATGTAGAAGCTGCCAAATCTTGTATTAACCCTAACTGAGGCTCCATAATGCTTGATTTGTTTCTTTCAGGCTGCTTGCAATATTTTCCCCTTGACTTGGGATCTCTGGAATTTGGCTATAATAGTCCTGGGAGTTTTTATTTTGGGATCTTGTTCAAGAGGTGATTAGTGTATTCTTTCAATTTCTATTTTAATCTCCAATTCTAGAATATCAAAGCAGTTTTCCTTGATAATTGCTTGATAAAAATGATGCCTTGGCTCTCTCTCTTCCATAGCTTTCAGATAATTCAATCATTTTCAAATTACTTCTCCTGAATTGATTTTTCAGGTCAGTTATTTTTCCATTGAGATATTAAACATTACTTTGATTTTTTTGATTTTTTCTTATTTTACCTTTTTAAAATTTCTTATAAGGTCATTAGCTACCATTTCACAATTCTAATTTTTAAGGAATTATTTTCTTTAGTAAGCTTTGGGGCTATTTTTTTCCCATTTGGCCAACTCTACTCTTTAAGGAGTTTTTTTTTTCTCCCAATGAATTTTTGTGCCTCTTTTTTCCAATTGGCCAATTCTACTTCTCAGTGAATTCTTCACCTCCTTGGAGTTTTTTGGTTATTATTCTTTGTGTGTTTAAAATGTTGTTTTTTTTTTTTTTCATTTGGTCTAGTCTGTTTTTTACATGTTCTTTTCTTCAGTATTTTTGAGTTGTTGACTCTTTTTGACCCTTGACTTTCTTGCACTATTCTTATTTCCTTTCCCAATTTTTCCTCTACCTCTCTTGATTTTCCAAATCCTTTTTGAGTCCTTCCATAGCCTGCAACCATTTTTTTTTCTTTGATGCATCCGATGCAGGAGCTGCGACTTAGTTCTTTTCTTCTGAGTGTGTGTTTTGGTCTTGTCACCATAGTAGCCAGAATATTTTTCTGTCTTTTTCTCATTTTTCCAGTCTATTTCTTGACTTTTAATTCTTTCTTAAAGTGGAGCTCTGCTTCCAGAGTGGAAGCACTGTTCCAAACTTCAGGGATTTTGTGCAGATGTTTTAAAGATCCTTCTAGAATCCTGTAATTTTAAATTTCTTTCTAGGTGTTATGATCTAGATCTTGGATTGTGTTCTGCTCTGTAAGTGATCACAAGCACTCTTTTCTGCCTTGGAACTATGAGGAAGGTCCCCACTTCACTGTGGCTTCACAAATTCTGGTGTGCTAGTGCTTCTCTTCACACTGGGATTACCACCCAGAACTGTGACTCAGGGCTAAGCATGGGCAAAGTAATAGAGTTCTGACCTTAGTACGAGCAAATAGACCCTCTAATCTCTTTCTGATCAGTTTTTTTGACACCTCCTCTTATTATCTGTGGGCTGAGAGTTCCAGAAGTAGCTGCTGCCACTATAGATTCAGTGGATTCCATAGTCTACTTCTGGTTTGCTGGAGCTGGGTTTGTACTCTACTTTCACTCTGGCAGACCTTTACTATTGACCTTCTAAATTGTCTTTGGTTAGAAAATTATTTTACCCTATTCCTTTGTGAGTTCTACTACTTCAGAAATTGTATTATGGCATTATTTAAATGTGTTCAGATGGATCTTGGGGAGAGCTCAGTCTTTTCTCTGCCTTGAAAAGATAATTAAATCACAAGCTCATATTTCAGTCAGTTAATATAACTTGTCAATTGTTCCTTCTTCTTGTTATTGTAACTTTTCATTTCCTTTATCATTCATTATCCAAATTATTTTGCAAATAACAGTTTCCCCCTCATCTTGACATAATTGAAAGAGATAGATTCAGTATTGGAATCAGAGGGCCTAGATTCAAATCCATGGCATCATCATTTACTATTGATGTGAGTGTGAACAATTAACCACTCGTGTGTTATCAGCTTCCTCATATGCAAACTGAGGGGGCTTAATTATGTAAGTTCTAAGATCCTTTTGATTTTTAAGATATTAAACATTTTTATCATATTAATATTTATCTAAATATCCCTGTGTATGCTTTACTACCCTCTTCACCCACAAAAAGTCTCAACAAAGATGATTTTTTTCTTGTATAAAGAATAAATTCCAAATACCTTGATATCACATTCAAGATCCTCCACAATTTGGCTCTAACCCCATAATTATTCTACCTTTCAGTCAAACTATTCACCCTATTGTTCTCTGAAAAAGAATATAGACTTCTACTTTAACCTTTATTAGATTAGTTAATTTTTCTCTAATATCCTCCCCATATTGTTTTCTATCTTTCCTTCAAAACCCACCCGAATAGACACATTCTCAAGAAAGACTTCCTTGACTATTCCAGTCCATAGCAATTTATTGTTTTTCTGACCTCTTATAAGATACACTTTCTATATCATCCATTCGCTTTTAGATTCTAGTACATTATATTATTTACCTTTATATATCTTTTTTCCATTTCAACAACTGGATCCTAAGATAAATGAGGATAAGGACTCTAGATTATACTTTTAAAATTTTTCTTAATATCTAGCATAACTTATTTTATATAGATGTCTGTTGGTATTAGCTACATTGCTGGGGGCTTGAAGCTTTGAAATATTCTGATATCATTGAAGTGAATAAAAGTTTTCCCAAACTAATATGTTTTAGTGTTCACTGACACTTCTGTAATAGGCAGTAAATATAAGGACATAAGCCAATTTTAAAATGCAATATTTGGCTTTACACAGTCAGCTTTTATCAACAACATTTTTTATGAGGTAAATCCCTTTTGACCTCCTGCTTTGATGAGAATTCTCATTATCCCACCACACTGAAGAGTATGTACTTCTTGAATGAACATCATCTACAGAGTTTTCTGCTTAGTATGAAAAAATGAAATTAACTACTGCCTATTACAACTCCTTTTCCATGATTTCTTTTCATAACGATATCACCTTTTTCCATGTTCAGTCAATTAATGAGTAATCCAGTTCTTTTATGATTTTCTTGGCATATTGCTAATTCACCATCCTGGAAATTTTTCCTTTCTGTTAACAGCCTTTATTTCTTAGGTTTAAGGGAGGAAAATGATACAACTTTAAAAATTTCCTGTTTTGTACTTTCAGGGTTAAATTTTACAATCTAGAATATAGAATCTATCAACTACATGCAATGGTGCCATCTGTTATATCTTTCAAGAACAGGATCAAGATTCTAAAATCAGCATTTACTAATTTCTGGCATAAAGGTTAGTTGAATTTAAAAATAAATTCACTGAATCTGGTTGCACAAATATGAAATATGCCAATAATCCATGATTTTATAGCTATGGTGTCGGCAATATAAAATGGATTCAAATGGAGTTCAAATCCAGACTCTGCCTTGTATAAACTTGGTCAAGTCACTCAAATTCTCTAGGCCTAAACATCTAGATCTAGAGGACCTATTCTAGCACTAAATCTATGACCCTATGTGATTTTTTTTTATAATTTTATAAAGCTTTTTCATTTCTTTAAGAAGGATGTCATTAAGCAAAAATTACTATGAATCACCAACAAGAAAATACATAGGATCATAGATAAGCTAAAAGGAACATCAAAAATCACCTTAAAGATAAAGAAACTAAAGTCAAAGGAGTAAGAGAAAGTGTTATTCATAACCAATTATGGGGACAATCCTGGCATTTTCCCTGTTCTATTTCATTATTTCTAGTTCAGTATTTGAAGGACATTACTGACCTCTGCCAAAAATTTATACCATCTAGATCATCTAATCTAAGGTGAATTCCTGCCCATTGTGTTCCTCTCAAACAAGTTGGGTGGAGGTAGATCTTTTGTCTAGGCTGCCCAACACTAGGGGTTGTCTGGGTATATAAATAGTCCCTTTGCCCAAGAGTGGCATGATGTAACTCTCTCTCAGCCCCTCATTGGAATAAGTCCATTTCTCACTGTTGTATTTATGCTCTTATTAATTGATAGCCAATTAAAGTTGATTACCATCCTCAGGAACACTCATTTTTCTAAATGAATGGGATAAACTGAGTGAAAACCTCTCATGGAAATAAGGCCTTGAATTATACCCTAATTGTGATTTGAGACTTTGCAATAACAAGTTGAGATATAGCTAAGAGCTGCAAGTGTTTGATTATCTTAGATAAACAAATATTTCCCTCTTGTCCTCTCCCCCCACCTCTTAATTTACATTTAAGTACTTAATGGGTAAAGAGTTTGTTATTTAATAGTATTCTTTTGTTTCTGGGATAGATATAGGGCATAAATCTGGACTCAACCAGACAACAGGAGCAAAGGTTGGGGGAATATGGGGTCTTCTGCTTAGGGTCTATATGATCTTGTGTTTTGTAGTTTGCACTCTACTGACCAACACTTTGTTTGTTAGGAGTTGACCTTCCTCAAGAGATCATAAATTGAGAATCTCTAATTTTAATTTGGGTTGGGTCATAGCTGTCCCACATATAAGAGCATATAAACTGTGAGCCTACCATCATGAGGGCTCTTTGCCATTCAAGAGTGTAATTAACCTCTTTTATTAATAAAATCAACATTATCAATAAAATGACTAATTACCCTGAAACTGTGCCTTTTGAACTTTGTAAACATCACAGTAGGCTGAGTAATTTGCTTAAGGTCATTTAGGTAGTATCAAAAATAGGATAGAATTTCAGAATTATATGGGGCTTTAGAAATCACCGAATCCATAGTCCTCATTTTACAGATGAAAAAACATGAGGTTTGAGTAGTTATGATACAAACTGTTTTTCTTTCAAGAGTCAGATGTCAAGTGAAGGCATTGGTGGGGTATATTAGTTCTAAAAACAAGAAACAATCCAACCCAGTAGGGAAAAGTAAATGTAGCTTAGAGTAGATGATCTTACCGGTAAAAACCTGGAGGTACCTGCTGTACTAAGAAATTTTTCTCCAGGTTCTGGAGAATGTCATTCAGCATCCTGACTCGAATAGGGGCTCTCTCCTTGGGATCATTAGCAGGGCGCATCTCATCTGACTGGAACAATTCTGCACTGTCCCTCAGGCGGGAAGCCATCTCCAGCAGCGGGAACATGTGGGCATGGTCACCTAGTGAAAGATAAATAGGCGTTTCAGAGGGATAATGCTGACATTTCTCAAAGAATAAAACCTGTATGGTAAACTCACTAACCTCTTAGCTAAGACATCCAAGGGAGTCCAACAGAGGATGGAAAGAAGAGAAACAATTGAGTGCAAGGGAAGAATTGGCTTTGGGAGCTCCCACTGGATGTGTAGTTGAAAAAAAAGCCTCAGGGCAGGATGCTTATTTACATGCTGACTCTGAAATTATATTGAAACACAAAGTCTACAAATCCATTGCAGTCTTCCTCTCTAAGCCCCAACTCTTCAGATCAATTCTGGATTTTCTCTTCCAGTCAGACAAGTTCTTCTGGCAGCAACTCGTGCTCAAGGTGTCATTCTTCTAGCTGGGAGACTGTGAAATTTTTTTTTGCAAACTATGAAGCATGTATTCTTATTCCTTATTAGTCCTTGGAGCCAGAATGTCATGTGCAGTGTAGAAATTTCATGGAAATAAAAAACAATGTGTCTGGTACACAATAATGAGCTTGCATGCCCTGCTTTCTTGAAATGGATTTGGGACTATCATTCAATTATGCTAAAGTGTTTGAATACTGTGCAAACACTTCTAGGAAAAATTCACAAAGAAGTTTTTCTCACATAGCCCAGGGATTTTTTTTTCAAGTACTGGGAAAACTACATTTTTTAGTATGGGAAATTAGCAAAATCAAGATCTTTTGAAAAACATTACCATATTGGAAGAGATTTAATGTAGTTTCCCCTAGGAAAGCACACCATCAGAAGATCAAACTTGGTGGTGATATAAAGGAGGAATAAGGATGATATACTGGGGACTAGAGAGAAAATTTCAGAGAGAAGAGCTGGGAGTCAGCAGGTATAGTTGCTAGTCTCAAGCTCAGTGAGGGCAAGTGTGTGACCTTGGCTGTGTCCTTTAGCCAGTTTCCTGTTCCCCCTCTGTATTTTCACTATTACTATCCCCAGGTAAGAATCATCCTCCACAACCTAGTTCTTTGTTTCTACTCCTAGACTGAAGAGTATTTGCTGGAAAAAGTAATAGAAGCATTCAGCCCTAGCCTGTCTTCTGTGTAACTTTCACTGTCTGCCTTTCATCCCTAAAATGTCTACCTTCTTATTCTCTTAATTAAGGATTTATGAAGTGCCTACTATGTGACCATGGGGAGAAAAAGACAAAAATGAAACAGTCCTTGTCCTTTATTAGAATTCCTAATTCATTTAAAAAAAATTCAGCTGAAAAATAAAAGGAATTTACATGATAATTTTGCTGTATATTCAAAAAGAATAGCCGTACATAGTAACTTTGCAGTTTCATGTGCAATCACTTTTTTTTACTATATTATAATAATGCTTATTTTATTACATAAATTAAAAAAAATAAAAATTCAGTTCAAATGTCATCTCTGACGTTAGGCATTTTTTGGATTCCCCCAGTCTTTTGTGTCTTCTTCTATTTAGAAAAAAAAAAAAGTTGTTTTGTATTTAATTATCTATTTCCATATTCTCCCTTTGTGCATTTCCACAGAGCCTAGGGCAGTGTTTGGTACATAGAAAATATATATAAAACCTTTATCATTGGTTGCTTGGGTTATTCTCCTGACTCTTTTCTGCCCTTTAGATACTAGTTTTTTTCCAAGTTTCTCCTTAACTACTCCTCCCTAATTAAGCCCTTTTCTTTATACTTATTCCCTTTTCCACTGTGAATCCCCCAATTCCTCCCAAAATTAAGTTGTAGCTCCTTCTCTAGCTGTATCATATCTCTCAATAGAATGTAAACTCCTTGATAGAGACTTTTACACTTGTATCCTCAATGACTAACTCAGTTTTTTGCACATAGAAGACAAATGCTATACTAGGTATAATGGAAAATAAGTCTTCTGGACTACTCAGCCAGCCATCCAGTTCTTTCTTTTTTTAAACTTGACTCTTAGCACATTGCTCAATCTGTCTTAAGCCTCTGGACTCCAAGCCAAAACTTCCCATCCTATGTCTATAATCTCTATCTAACATATCAAATCTGTTTTCTCTGCCTCAGAGAATGAGATACAAAAAGCACTTCTCCTTTTCCAAAGTGATGGTTGCTTTTGGGCTTTGAACAGCACAGATTTGGTTAATATGATGTCGTCTAACTGACCAGACTTTATTCTCTTTGTTTCTTTTTAGTCTTTGCCATGGGGGATTGATAGTGGATGGGGGAAAAGTAAATTTGAGAATGAAGATAATATAAAACAAAAGACATCAATTAAAGTAGTTTAACAAAAATATGTGATGTTATGCCCTAAATAAAATTATTATAGCCACACACACACCCCCTTTTTTCTTGCCATTAGGACTGGAAGAACTGAGTCAGAAAAGAAACCTTGAAATATCATTGAGTCATATCTCAATGCCTTATCTCAATACTTGCTGGGATAATTCTCCCTCCTTTTGAGTATTGTCCTTCCCCTCACTGTTTCCTGCCTTGGACCTTTTTATCTTGATCTTTATCCTGTCAGGACTAAGTTATGGGCCTCTCCTGGAATTATGGCTTGTCTACCTACCCATTGGCTCCCCCCCTTATCTGCCTTTTTGGTATACTCAGGATATATATCCTGTTTAGCTTAAAAAAAAAATCTTATGAAAGGACTCTGGTTCAGCCGCTCAGGATTGAATGATTTTTGACCATGAGTTCTATTCAACTGGCTAGTCTAAACTGTCCACCTTAAAAAGATTTAAAAAAAACCTAATATCTGTCTTGCCTCAGTTTCTCTGGAAGTTCAGATTTTATTTTGCGATGTTTAGGACATCAAGGTCATTGCTCCTCTTCTTTCCCAACCAAATATGAACTATATCTCTATTAAATGAGGAAAAGTGTAAAAGAGGGAGAAAAAATTTAGCAAGCCAAATTTGAAAATCATCTCTTTAAATATGAGCTCTCAAGGAAAAGATAAACATGGTGTTTGAATGGTGAGAAATATCAATTTATCATAAACACTGAAAATCGACATTGACAGCATAAAAATTAATTGAAAATGCCAACCTGACTTATCCTGACATATTTCAGGAGGCAGTTAGTTAGATGCATCTTCTTTTAAGTGAGCAATCATCTACTTTGTTTTCATTTCAGAGGAGAATGCCAAATAAAGGCGTTCTTTCACCAGGTGTTTACTGAGCATTCATCATCACCACCAATAAATATTTATTGAATACCATTCTCTCTTCTTATCTCCTTTGCTAGAATGAATGATAATAGTATTATAGGAGAGCGAGGGAGAGCAACAGATAGAGAGAGGGGGGAGAGGGAGGGAAGAAGAGGGTATATAAGAGATGGAGGAGAGAGAGAGTGAGAAAGTGAAAGAGAAAGAGTTAAATAGGATTAGCCAAGGTATCAACCAAGTCTGATAATATTTTTAGTGGTCCATGCCCAAAGTAGTTAGAGCAAATATTATGCATATTTTATAGGTAAAGAAATTAAGGCTCAGGAAAATTGTGTCCTGATAGCTTTCTCTCTAGTGCCATTTCTACCCCAATTTCTAGGGAAGTTATTGAAAAATTAGAACCAAGTGCTTGCTTCGGCAGCACACATACTAAAATTGGAACAATACAGAGAAGATTAGCATGACCCCTGCATAAGGATGACACACAAATTCGTGAAGCATTCCATATTTAAAAAAAAAAGAAAAATTAGAACCAAGAATACAAAGTAGGTGCTATACATTAGATCAAGAACACTAGAATTGAGAAATAGAGAAAAGGAAAGAAAGCAGACATAAAAGTGCTCAATGTGCTTGTCCTTGACCACATTGGATCCCTAGGAAACTGGACTATCAGGATTTTTGAAAAATGTGGTCTAGATAGACATCTTCAGAAAGATGGGCTGGATTGAAATTATTGTAGCCATTTGTTCCCTAAAAAAACTTTGGGGCACAGTCAACTATGATTTTCTGAGGCTTCTGGATACAGGTCATTCTTGGCTTTTCATAAGATTCTAATCATCTCTAGTATAGTATAACAGAAAGATCTCTGGGTTTAGAATCCAAAGACTGGAGTTAAGATTCTTGTTTTGACATTGTGTGACCTTGGATTCAGTCATGGTTATCTCTACTCCTTGACTTTGTCATTTGAAAAAGCAAAACCTAAAAAAGCCCATTAGAAAGAATGCCATCAGTTCCTGTGTTGGGAACATCTCATTGTCAGGCTCCAAAAAAGGCTGGCTGAACAATTGCTAAGCAAAATATCACATAGCTTCCCTGAATCTCAGGTTTCTTATCCATAATTCAAGAATAATAATAGTACACACTTCCCAGGATTGTCAGGAGGATCAAAAGAGAGAGCATTTGTGAATTATATTGCAAATCTTAAAGTTGTCTGTAAATACTAGTAATAATAATAACAGTGATAGTTATTATTATCACTATCATAATCATCACCATGACCATCATCATCATCATCATCAACAATAACAAAATCAACAATCATCTAGGTTCCTTCCCTTCAAGATTTGGCTCATATTTTGACTTCTACAGGAATCTTATCTTAATTCCTTCAGTTAGGGATATTCTCTCACAAATAACCTTGTTTTGCTTTATGTCTGCCAATCCACAAGTTGTTCCATCTAATAGAATGTAACCTTCTAAGTGGTTGGGATAGTGTTCCTTTTTGTTAGCACTTAGCATAGAATCTTGCATTTACTAGGTTCTTAATAAATGCTTTATGAATTTAAATGCAGTTCCTTTCTCTTCCATCTCTGATGCCTTTTGGTTTCTTTCTTTTTTTCTGAAGTCTTTTTTTTTTGAGGCCCACTCAATTTCATTTTAAATCAAGAGTGAAATATACTGGTCATACTTTAAACTAGATGTGTTTTTTGGGGGGATGATTTCTCTTTTATATCAAAAAATAGGCTTACTCCTGAATAATATTTCACGGAGCCTATTCATCTCGAAATGAGCTTATCACAGTTTTAAAGGCGCTAACAATCGCATAACCATTGCTTCGGCTTCAATGATTCATACTGACAAGAGAATGTGTGATTTATATTCTTCCCAAATAGGGCAGTTAAAAGTCGCCCAGCAGGTGATTTGAAAGAAGGTGGGGAAAGGATGTTACTTAATATCATCTTAAAAAATGCTTCATGGCATCACTTGACAGAAGAAAAGAAATCTCCAGTGTTGGTAGAGTCAAGGGAAACAAGGACTCTTTATTATCCTGCATTTTCTCTTCCTTCTGCTGCTCTTTTAGGTGTGAATCATAATGAATCATCTCAGTGAGGCATTTAGAGATGGTAAGTAAACAATAAATGCAGGTAGAGAAAAGAAACTGGATTGCAAAATATTTTGATCCTTGTTATTGGAAAAATTGTGGTTTAACATAAATCCATGGACAGTATTTAAAGGACTGTTCTACTCAAAAGACTTTCAATACTTGGAGCCAAAAAAGCTACCCAGAAAGACTGAGTGCCCAGATGGTCTTGATATGGGACAAAGTAGTAGTAACCAACTTCATAGGTCGACATGTCCTCTTGACAGTGATGTCAGAAACATGAATTAGTGGACCTTGAATTCTCCTTTCTCCCTCTCTCTTTGTCTCACATACCTCTGACATAATCTTTTACTATTTTGTTCTTTTTTTTCTAGAATCTGAAAAAGAGGGGCCCTGTATTTTGTCAATGAAAACTACTATCTTGTCTCCAACTATTCCTCATAACTCTCACCCTATTTAGCTCCTTTTCTTCTAGGCTAACCTTTCAAAAAGTCATTTTTACTTGCTGATTGAATACTTCTTTTTTTCATGTTCCTCCTTCTCTTTTTCTACCTATTTAATTTTTAGATCAGTTTTATTAATATTTGTACATAGAAAATGGTGCTAGCATTCTAAATTTCTGATGGAATATTTAGTGGCATTATATGAAATACCAGGGACCCAGTCTGGTTAGTACTGTGATGAAGACTTATTCAACCACTGGTAAAGAGATGATAGGCTCAAGATATAGAAAAATACATATTTTTAAAAAATATGAATGCTGAGGTTACACATGTTTTTGCTTAACTGCATATTTAACACAAGGAGTTTATTTTTTCTTCAATGTGGTAGTAATGGGAATACAAAGGAAAAAAACAGAGATTTCTATTGATTAAAAACAAATTTCAATAAAAAGTCCTCAGCAGGTCCTAAATAAGTCCTCATAACTTTCATCCTATTTAGCTCCTTTTTTTCTTCTTGGATAAATACTTCCAAAAAGTCTTTTTTACTTGCTGACTAAATGACTCTTTCTTTTTCCCTCCTCCTCCTAATTTGATCTCCTTGATGTCCAAAGGATTCTCAAAAGTCTTCTCCAGGACCATAATTTGAAAGTGTCAATTCTGTGGGGCTCAGCTTTTCTTATAGCCTTTCTCACGGCTATATGTTCCTACTGGAAAAACCATAGCTTTGACTATACAGACTTTTGCTGGTCAAAACGTTGTCTCTGCTTTTTAGTTTGCTGTCCAGATTTGCCACAACTTTTATTCGAAGAAGCAAGCATCTTGTAGTTTTATGGCTACAGTGACCATATGCAATGATCTTTGAGCCTAAGAATATAAAATCTGATATTGCTTGCATTTCTTCTCCCTACATTTGTCAGGAAACAATGGGACCAGCTGCCAAAATCTTGTTGTGTTTTTTTTTAATGTTAAGCTTCAAGTCAGCTTTTTCACTCTCCTCTTTCACCCTCATCAAGAGGTTCATGGACTAGAACCTGGATTACTGGATTCATGGTTCAGGGAAGCTTCTAATAGTATGAACTACAGGCTAGACCTAATGAGATTAAAGCTGAATTGAAGTTGAGAATGGCTGGACTCCTAAAGCAGCACCTATTGAATAAACCAGAGTCTCTGGCCAAGCTTCTACTTATAATTTGATGTTATTTACTTGTATTCAATTTCTAGGATTGAGCTCCTAAAGAGAAGATCTGGAATACCCAGGAAAACAAAACTTGGAGCCAGCCTCAGGGAAATTACAGAATCTATTTTGATCAAATATAGCCTCTTTCATTGGGAAATCTCTTCTAAGGCCTTCAGACTAATCATCCTCATTCCTGAGGATGGGAGGAAGAGCTAGGATGTGCTGAGTAGCCCACATATTCAGTCCATTGCCAAACAAATCTTGTCTTCTCTACCTTTGCAAAATATCTCCTGTACATCTCCTCTCCACTCATACAACCACTTTCATTTCAGGCTCTTATAGCCTCATCCTAGATTTGGATTATAATAAAAGCTTTTTAAAAATCTGATCTTTCTACCTTTTTTTACCCAAATTTAAATCTATCCTTCGCTCAGCAAAAAAAAAGAGTTTCCAAAAACCATTTTAAAATCATCTATTCCTGTCTATATTTTTTGCAGATATAAAAGAGGCATAAGTGATCACTTCTTTAATATCTTTAATCAACTCAAGGATCAACCATAATTCCAGAAGACTGAAAATAAAAGGATGCTATTCATTTCCTGTCAGAGAGCTGATGGTGATATGCAGGTGGTGATATGCACAGTTTTAGAAACATCCTTTAGGGGAATTTATTTTGCTTGACTATGTGTATTTGTTAAAGGGCCTTTGTTTATTTCAAAAACCTTGCAAAAATAGTTCTCAACATTCACTCTTGCAAAACCTTGTATTCCAAATTTTTCTCCCTTCCTCATCAACTTCCCCCTCTCTTAGAAAGCAAGTTTTCCAATGTTTCAACATAAGCAATTATTCTAAACATATTTCCACATTTATCTTGCTGCACAAGAAAACTCAGATCAAAAGGGGGGAAATTGAGAAAGAAAAAAAGAAGGAAACAACAACAAAAAAGATGAAAATATTACTTTCAGTTCCCATAGTCCTCTCTGGATTTCAGAGATTATGTGATCAAATTTCTTATTTTGTGGATGAGCAAAGTAGATAAGATGAAAGGACATGGCAAATGTCACACAGGATTTCAATAGTAGCATTGGAATTGAACACATATTCCCAGATATTAAACCTGATTCACTGGATCACATAGTCAAATACTAAGAAGTCTCAATTCAGACTTGAATCCTTAGGATTCTAACATTGACTGAGAACATTGTGAGAGGAGGGACACAATTTCACTTCTCATTTTCTAGGAAACATCTGAAGTAAATTGGAAATCCTAGACCACTCTGTGATACAGGACAAGTTTATCCTTTCTTCAAAAGGTCTAGCTTTCCTAAAAATAGGAAGTTGGAAATTTTATTTCATACTCTTCTCAAGGGCAGGCTAAGGGAAATATATATATATGTATATATATATATGTATATATATATATATGAAGCTTCATTCATAAGCTGAGGAAGAGAGCAACAAAACCGGACCAGATGAGCTTCTGCCCAACCCTAAAATATCTGAGGGTAGCTACACAGTGCTGAGCCAGGAAGATGGAGTTCAAAGCCAGCCTTGAATACTAGTTGTGTGAACTTCGGCAAGTCACTTAACCCTGTTTGCCTCTGTTTTTTTATCTGTAAAAGAAACTGAAAAAGAAAAAGGCAAATGACTCCAGTATTTTTGCTATGAAAAACCCAGATGGGTTTAGGAAGAGTTGGTTGCAACTAAAATGACTGAACAAACAAAACATTTTGAGGAAGTGGGCTAGGGATGATTAAAAACCATGGTTATGTAATGGTGAGGGTTTAAGGAAGTGATGGCTAAGAATCCCTTACAGCTCCAGCAAGTAGAATTTCAATCAACTGAATCAAACTTTGTTAAATAGCAGCTCACTGCTTTTGGCACAGGGCCTCCTGGTTCACAGGTATATATAATCTCATTTTCTTATAAAAGGAAGAGAAGTTTATGGAAATGGGAAAGGAAACAAGACCAGAATGGATAGATCTGAATGTGCTGTGACTTTAGAATAGAGACAAGCTTCAAAATATGAAACTGTAAACCTAACAGGGCATGGAATTATCACCTTCAAAGTAATTTTCATTTCTCTAAAATTAAGTGATTGACGCTAATGAATTATCAGAGCTAATGGGGAAAAAAGGGAGATTAAATCAACATTGTCTGTTATTCAGAGAAGGTGAGGAAGAGCTGCCAAGAGCCATTTTCCATTTCGTGAGGAGCTACAGAGGCCGCAGTAAGCCACACATTGCAGAATGATGATTTCCTGCTGTGTCTGGATTAGCTAAATAAATGTGTATAGAGTCAGAGCAGAGACTAAATGACTTTTATTTTTCTTGGCCACTTATTGTTTGAAGAATGTTGTTAACTAACTTCTCTGCTGACAAAGACAAATGGTTGGTGTTAAATAAAAGCAAATTTATGTGACTATAAATTATATAAAATTGTTATTTTCTGTGTTCCAAAGGGGATGGAACTACCCCAGCAAAGATGCACTATTTTCTTGTAGCAGCAAAATGGTCAGCAAACGTGTGTCCTCTATCCATGATTTATTAGCTGGGTGACCTTGTCAAGTCCCTTTAGCTCTCTGAGATTCAATATCCTCATCAGGAAAATGGGAATAATAATCTTTATACTATCTATTTCCTGGGGCTGTTGTCAGGTTGCAATAAAGTAATGTATAGGAAGAACTTTATAATCATAAATCATTATGAAAATGTAAAGCTTTTATTACAAACTTGTCATTCTCGAGATTTAGTATCAGCTATCAGAGGACCACATCCTAGTACTGACACTAGCTATCTCCATGACTTTAGTTAAATCACTTAAGTCTTGATATCTACTCCTGTACAATAAATGAGTTGGATTGTGTGACTTTCCATGTTCCTTCTCAACTCTGTAGAGAACCACAGAGTTCTATGCTTACTCCATAGTCATTTTTGGCATGTATATCTGGAAGAACCTCCATGCATTATAAGGTCATAGGGGGCTGGAAGGGACTTCAGAAATCAGACAAAACCCCTCATTTAACAGATGGGGAAACCAAGGTAAGGGAGTTTCAGTGATTTGATGAAGGTTTCATGGTAGTGAGTAGAATGAGGAATTGTGTTCAGACCTTATAAACCTAAGCCTGGTATCTTTATTTATTTATTTATTTTTACTATTTTATACTTTCTCTTGTTGGGTTTCCTATTAACAGGAAGAGACAGCTAGGTGGCACGGCAGTTAAAGCAATCTTAGAATCTGGAAGATTAATGTCAAATTCAGCCTTACATACTTACTAGCTCTGTGACTCTAGGTTAGTCACTTAACCCTGTTTGCCTCAGTTTTCTTATCTGTAACTTGAACTGCAGAAGAAAATGGCAAATCATCCTAGTACCTTTGCCTAGAAAACCCTAAATGGGGTCACAAAGAGTTAGACATAACTGAAATGACTGAACAATAAAATTACTAGGAAACTATTTTAATAAAATATAGATTTTATCTGTCACTTATTTTAATCTTATATTATCTACTAGAATATATGGACATTTACATATCCATACAAACACATAGACTAGTTAATGAGCATATACATATTCATTTCCTAAATATATCTGTTTAGTTCTGACTAAACATTCAAACCAAGGTCATTCCATCAAATTCAGCTCTCCAGCAATAACCAATAAATCAACTGAAACAAATTTTTCAGTGGTAAATTATCCTTCTTCTTCATGGTTGTGAAGATGGAGGAGAACTGGAATGATCTGCTGCCAATGTAAACCAATGCAATAAATAAATGAAATGGCCAGTTGTCAAATGGTGAAAATTACATGGTTGAAAATGCAATTGGGTTTCAGAGACTCTCATCCTTTCTCTGGTCGCAGTGCGGAAGAAACAGCATTTTATGGATCAGTCACAAAGACTGTTTATCTTTGACTGTAGCCAAGAACTTAAGTCTAATTATTGCTCAACTGTCATAATAAAATCAGAAGAAATATAAACAATTTATGCATATATTAAGCGGCTAAATATTATGTTTAATTTAACACTGTGCATGCACACTGCTAGGCTAATGAAATCATCTGGGATTATTGCCTATATTCAAAATAAAATAGCTCTTTGGGTTTGAGTAAGTTTGTGACTGCTGTATAATACCATGTTTTCACTAAAATATCCTCTGCTAGCAAACAAGAAGGTGTAAAATAACCCTTCCTTTACTATATGTGCTGGTAGAAATCATATGCATTATTCTTACAAATGAAAATATTTTTCCTATGTCAAAATTTTAATGGTAAGATTCTATAGAAATCACCTGGCAGAACAAAGGGTCATAGGCTTATAGATCACAACTCTAGCCCTATAAGGAATTATGGTGACCATCAGGTCTAAACTCTTCACTTTACAGATAAAGAAACTGAGATCAAGAAATAAAATTAAGACTTACTCAAGCAGAGGTACTTATAGGATGACCAATATAGAGTAAAATGAGTGAACAGCTATTAGAGGTCATATAATCCCATTTCTCATTTATCAGATGAAGAAATTGAGGTTTAGAGAGATTGACCAACTTGTCCAAAATCACGCAGATAGTATGTGGCAGAGATAGAATTTAAATCTAATTCTTCTGCTTCCCAATTTGGTATTGGGTGATTTCATTTCCTTATTCTTTAGTCCATAATTCATCAGACATTCTCACAGTTATGGAAGAAGAATGGGGCTACCACAGAATACTACTCTATCTTTGATAACTATCTCTCCTATAAAATCTAAATGAATCTCTACCTTTATAAAGATGATTAAATGGAGGTCATGATGATGGCAGACAAAGACACTGAAGGATAGGAAAATCCTCTTCAGTTGTTATAGATTCACATTAAAATCAAAGAAGTAGGGTACAAACTATAAAATGGCACATCTCTTTGACAGAAAGATGACATGAATAGTCAGGGAAATTTTCCAATTTCAAAGTTTCTTTTGATATCTCCATAACTCCTCTATGTTATCAATATGGCAGCTAAAATTTTTTCCATGCCCTACCTTGCTCACCTTCTAGAAGTAGGGAGAGACTTCTTGCATTGCTGAAGAAGGTAGAAGAATGCTATATGACATTCACCAGAATATTGCTATTCATTGTTGAAAAATAGATGAAACATTTTTTTACATTTGTTCAAATAACTATAATTCTCACAAATTACCTTTAAGGCTGTTTTGAACTTCTAATGCTATATCCAGAGCATTAAAGGGCAGAACTGGATCATTGGCAATTTGCAAAATCACTTCTCCTGAGAGCTGAAAGAAAAAGAGAAAAAAATTGCTAATGTGTATAATAATTAAAGTGGGATTTTGGGGAGATGGGATGGCCAGAATTTCATAAAATTTTATACATTAGGGTAAAAGAAAACACATGAAGAAGGATAAGATTTTTAAGAAAGCATTTATCCTAACAATAAAAAATAACTCTCTCCATATACTATATGTATATACACATATATATTCATTTTAATTCTTTATTGCTCAGGGAAAAAATAAATCACCCAATATGTTTTATCTGTCTTAGAGTAATATGATGAAATTTAATATTTGGTGTTCTTTGGGGATGAGATAACATATTGGGAAATAGTTTGCTCCATGACATGGAGGTGAGATATTTGAACTTTTAACCAGTTGTTATCAGATGAATTCATCATATGACAGAAGAAAGCAAAAGAGCCGAAGCAGATAATTTAGAATGAATGTCAGGTTAATGGAATCAGTATTGTAGCATCATAGATGTACTCTATTTTATTGAAAATATAATTCTACAGAATAAAGGCTCAAAAATGGTGTTCTCACCAGATTCAATCTTTTTTGTAACTGAAAAGTCATTAGCACAATTGACACCACTCATAACCCTATTAAGCTTAATATAAAAAAAAGATGGTTACAAGTTTCTATTCATGCAGACAATGGACTGGACTTTAGAAATAATATAGTCTAATTCTTCATTTTATAAAAAAGAAAACTAAGACTCAGAAACATGAAACACATTACTAAGGATCCTATACATCAAGTACCTCCTCTGTTATGGCTCTGGGTTTGTGCACTGGGGTAATTGGATCTAGATTAGATATGGTCTCTGACCTTACAGATCTTATAACATATTTGGGAGATAAGACAAAAAGTATAATATATAACAAAGGGGTCAAACATGTAGCCCACAGGCCTTTCAAGTGTAGACTGTTCCAGATAAAAATCTAATTTTATTGTATTAATGTATTTGTTAAATAAAAAGAAATATAAATGTGTTTGTATAAATCAATATAAAGCTCATATGCATTCTTATATAGGGTTTAGTGGCACTCATTCCTATTAGAGTTTGACTCCATTGTATATAAGCATCAAATACAATCTCTCTACATTTTTGGTAGGAGGTTTTTTGAGAATTGCTGCGAATGAAAAATTCACCATGCTATAACCAACTTGGTGATGAAGATCTATTGTTTCTCCTTTAACCTTCCTTTTGAAAAAATGTTTGACCTAGTCATGCTCCAACAGCTGGACCATCTTCCTCTGTTTATTTCTCCAACAAGGAAAAACAAGATTGATTCTAAAATTGAATTTTTTTTAAAATTAGAACACCATGCCTCTTCTTCATCAACGTCTACTGGATAACAGACATTGCTAAGCACATAGACTTTGCCTATATTTTTGATTTTGATTTTGATGTGAATAGGCTGAAGGTAAAAAGGAAGGTTAAGGAAGCTTATGAAAGTCTTCTCTACCTAGGAAGGTAATCTTCAGAGTAAGACGTAGCAGTTATGACAACAGGAGGGTAAGTCAGTCATCCTATTATTTCTATATATTAAAAACAAAAAAACCCATGGTGACAAATGCTAGTGTTTCAAAAGCACCTGGCCTGCTCCTGATCTCTAGGTACAAATTAGTTTATATACAAAAAGATGGTTGATTATTGGAAATCTTGCTATGTGGGAAAGGGAGAGGAAATCTCCCTCAGCTTCTTTTAGAGCTGGTATAGATCTTTTCAAATTCTCCCCTTGTTGGAAGGGTAAGTACATTGGTCTAACCAGAGCATCTCCAACTTTAAACCATTTTCATATTCTTTGATCCTCACAATGCTTTGAAGTTGGCAGGGCATATATACTTGTCACCATTTTACAGATAAATTAAGACTGGTAAAAGTACATAAAAACCTATAATTTTAAAACCAGAGAACGGGAGGGGAAGGGATCTTACAGTTGAAATAGAAGCCCAGAGATTTTTCTCTGACTTCTTGAAGTAATAGAAATAACACGTTGAATATTTAGAGCTGGTAGCCCTTACCCTTCTTCCCCAAAGGCTATTAATTCCAAGGGCAGCAAAGTGATGCAATAGTTAGAGTGCAGGGTCTGGAGTCAGAAAAACCTGAATTCAAATCTGGCTTCAGACAATTACTAGCTGTATGAGCCTGGGCAAGTCATTTAACCCTGCTTGCCTCAGTTACCTCATATGTAAAATGAGCTAAAGAAGAAAACAGCAAACTATTCCATTATCTTTGTCAAGAAAATACCAAAAAACTCCAAAATAGGACACTATTTGACTAAATGACTGAACAACTCGTGACTCCAGATTTAGCACTATTTCTATGGTACTCCAGGCTTAATTAACTTCTTTAAAGTTATACAACTACTTAAAAATTACAAAATATTGAAAATATTTAGTTCAACTACCTCATTTTTATACAATCACAGAATCTCATATCTAGAAGCGAACTTAGAGATCATCTATTCCGACTGTCTCATTGCAACTAAAGGTCTAAAGCCCTGGCTTGTTTGAGATTGCCAAACCCCCAAAGATGTGAATTATAGAATTTCAGAATTTTAAGGGATTTCAAAGAACATCTAGTTGCTCCTGATAAAGGATTTCCTTTGCAATATGCACACATATACACATGTGCATCTATATACACATATATTGAGGTAGGCAACCTTGATAGAGGGCTGACCCTGGAGTCAAGAAGACATAAATTTAAATCTGGCTTCAGACACTAACTAGTTGTGTGAAATTAGGCAAATCACAACCTGTTTCAGTTCCTCATTTATAAAAATGAAGAAAGAAATAGAAAAGCATTCCGTTATCTTTGCCAAGAAAACCCTAAGTCCTAAATGCTTCCACTAGGTTTGGGGGGTAATATGCAAAAATCATGACAATATATATGGGCTAACTTTGCTGAAATTAATAATTAATTCAATTAATTTCAGTTGGCTTTCTAGGATTCTGTAACTAAACTGCTATGTCATTGGCAAATAAAGGATATTTCATTTTTTTTCTTTGCCTGTGTTTGTTCCTTTAATTTCTCTTTCTTTTCTTATTGCCAAAAGTAGTATTTAAAGTACTATATCAAATAGTGGTAATGATAGACACCATTGCTTTATCCTAGCTTTTACTAGAAAGACCTCTAGTTTATGTCCATTACTTATAATGCTGGCTTTTGGTTTTAGATAGATACTATTTGACATAATAAGGAAAGATCATTTATGTTTATACTCTTCAGTGTTTTAAAAGAAATTAGTGTTGCAATTTGCCCAAAGCTTTTTTTCTGTACTTGTTGAGATAATTATATGATTTCTGTTGTTTTCTTATTATGAGCTATTATATTTACAGTTTTCTTATTATTTTATTTAGTCCTGGATTCCTGATATAACTCCAATCTGGTCATAGTTTATAATATGCTTCTGTAGTCTCTTTGCTAATATTTAATTTAAAATGTTTTGACAGTTGAAAGTATTTATGTATCTGTTTAAATGCAACTTACTCCAGTAGAATATAAGATCCTTGTGGAAAAGAACTGTTTGGGTTTTTTGTTGTATATCAAGATCTTGGCTTAAAAAAGCTGAGAGTTTCTCACCACCTCCAGGGTCATCTACACTCATTCTGATCTATATCTTGCCACTGGATTGAGGTGGCTCTAGAGGAGAAAGTGAGGTAGGTGACTTTTCCCAGCCATCTTTCACTCAAATCCAATTCACTTGCATATCATGACATTACTTTCCTGTTGTCATGGCCCTCTTAGAGAATGAAGGACAAACAATAAGTTAGGGAGCACAGTGGTTAGAGCCCTGGACCTAGCATAAAGAAGGTCTGTGCTTAAATTCATTCTTAGACACTATCTGGCTATATAATCCTGGGCAAGTTACTTAAGAGCTACCTGTCTCAGTTTCCTAAACTGTAAAATGGAATTAATAATAGCATTTACTTCCTAGGGTTGTTGTAAAGATAAACTAAGATAATTTTTAAAATTTTTTATTGAAGCTTTTTATTTTCAAAACATATGCATAGGTAATTTTTCAACATTGACTCTTGCAAAGTTTTCGGTTACAATTTCCCCCCCCTTCTCCCACCCTCTCCCCTAAATGACAGGAAGTCTAATACATGTTAATTATTTTAAAATGCTTGAAAAATCGAATATGTGTATATATATTTATACAGTTATCTTGCTGTACAAGAAAAATCGTATCTACAAGGAAAAAAAAAACCTGAAAAGGAAAACATAATGCAAGCAAACATCAATAAAGAGCATGAAAATGCTATGTTGTGGTCCACACTCAGATCCAATAGGCAAGTTGCTTAAGCTGCTTGTATGTCATTTTATTCCTCTGGGAAACAAGAAATTTAGAATAGATGACTTCTATACTCTCTCCTAACTCTAAGTTTATGAAAAAAAAATAGTCTTGTGTTTAAGAGCATGAAAGCAAATTGAGGAATGATAGTCTGTAGGCTAGATCCATGATCCAATGAAGTTAATGGTAATGGTTAACCTGAAGAAAGGAAGACATAGAGATGCCCAATAGAATGTAAGCTGCTTGAGGTCAAGGACTTTCATCATTGTTTCTGTATACCAAGTCTCTTTTTAAAAGTGTTTACATTCTTTTTTAAAAATTAATTTTATTTTAAATTCACTGAACAAACAACATTTTCATAACACAGTACAATTAAAAAAAAGGGTGATAGCACATGAAACTGCAAATCTACTTGTTGAAACCTGAATAAACAAATCATAGCCACTCCCCTTCCTTGACATTAGGACTGGAAATTGAGTTTAAAAAAAAAAAAAAAAAGAGCCCAGGAAAAAATCTTGGGAGTTCCAATCACCAGGTGTATTATCTTGATCCTTGCTAGAATAATTCCTCTTTTGTTTGAGTATTGCCCCTCCTCTGGCTGTCTCCTGCCCTGGACCTTCTTATCTTGACCCCTATCCTGTCAGGATTAAGTTAGGATCCTTTCCTGGAATTATGACTGTCCATCTTCCCAGTTTCCTTGCTCTCCCTTATCTGCCTTTGTTTCTCCTATAAGATTGTATACTCAGATTATGTATTCTGTTTGCAAACTCTAGTTAGCTAAAACCCTATATAATTTCCCTGCCTCAGTTTATCTGGGCCAAATGTTTTGGATAAGAGTCCCATTTGGTCCGCTAGCCTAAACTCTCCACATTAAAGATTAAAAACCAGTCTCTGCTGCCTCAGTTTCTCAGGTATGTAATACTTTACACCACTTTGTAAGTTATTTGTATATATATAGGTACGTAATAGAACCTTGTTTAACTGAATTAAAGAGATTTGCATTATAGTCTTGTTAGTAAGACTATTGTGCAGAAGAGATTTCACTTGTTCTAGTTGTTCCAAAACATGATTAAAATATTGAATGGAAATGAGGAATAATTTAGGCATCATGAAAATATACTTCCTGACAGTCAGAGCTGCCCCAAAGGGAAATCAACTGCCTCATAAGGAAGTAAGGTATATATCACCTGAACTTTTCATAAGTAGTGAATCAATTGATAAATATATATTAAGCATCTCTTGTGTGCCAGGCACTGTGCTAAGTACTGGGAATACAAATGAAGGCATAAGACAGTCCCTGCTTTCAAGAAAGTTCACAGCGCAGGATGATCATTTGTTATAGATATTGTAGGGAAGAATTTTGTTCAATTACTGAACACACTGGATGATCTCTGGGGTTTCTCACAACTATGAGATTCTACATGAGTCTATAGCTCCAAATCCAATGTTCTTTGCAGTGGCCCTTAATTTGCTTAACCTATGAGCTCATTTAAATCATAAGTGCCTGAAACATAGGGACCATCTCTCCTTTTTCTATTGCACCATTCTCCTTATATTGTTAACATCACAACAATGATGCTTTGTTTAAATAGGATGTTTGGGATTAGTAAAGGAACTTTACAATTTCCCCAAAAGCAATCTAGCCACTCCATTTTTGACTCCGGGCCATCTGTCCCATTTGTTGCTGATATTTCTACTATAAGACAAGTCCTTTAGAGTGTCCATCTGATGCTTGTTTAATCTAGGCACAGACAGTCTTAATTAAGTTTTTTTAAATGGATCAGCCACACTCTTTGGGATGAATATACATCTCTTCCAGGAGGCTCTGCAATACCTTGAGGTTTTATATATTCAGCCCAATGGCAACCACCAACAGAAACATCTTGTAGTGCATCATTATAAACCAGAAATCCCTCTGTGACTTGCACTTTGCATTAAATCTGCTCCATGACAGTAAAAAATACTTTTGGTAAGCATACGTCTCCCTATTTTAGACTTTACCAGAGGTTATTATCAGGATATCACTAAACAGAGTAACAATCTGTTGTTTCTTTTCCATTCAGGAATCCTGTATGATCTTAATACATGGATGGGAGATACCTTGTAAAAGTGTCTCCACACAGATGCTTTTTCCTAGTTAAATCAAATGCTACCCTGGTCCCTTTCTATGCAACAAACAATAATCCTGAAAGAATCTAAAATTTCTTTATTAGCAATCTTTCAATTAATTGTGAAATGGAAAGGGTGTGGTTCACTTTGAAGACAACTTGTGAAAACCTACTTGTTTTCTGCTAATATCCTCATTGAGGATGTCGCATTCCTTGGATAGTTGACTATCATAAAGATTTTATCTAGGTGGGAAAGTAGGCATATAGGATGAAAGTTCTTAATATAGCCTTGGTTGATTTTTCTTTTGCTGCTAGTACAGCAAGAAGTAAAATTTTCTATTTACCTTTGGTATTTTTCCATCTTTTAGATATATTGCATATTGGCTCCTCAATTCCCTCACAATTCTATCCCCTTCACTTTGAATGAACCCATTTTTGATCTTTTAATTCCATTTTCCTCCACCTCAGGACCATGGTATTAGGACTGAATATGGTAGTACCACTTTCCTCAATGAAGAAATCAGTTGATTAAAATTGTTTTTACAACTTTCATATTCTTCTTCTGCTTGTAGTCCTTTTATTTTCTTTCTCAAATACCCTTGAGGTGACTTTGCTTAGTTGGGTATCTTGCCAATCTTTTTAAAACTGGTTTTACTCTCCACTGCTTTTCTGTGCTTTATGAGACCATACTGCTCATAATCATCCATCATCCTTGTTTGTAAGATTCTGCAGAAGTATGTATTCTAACCTTGTATTACCTTTGGCAACCATATTTCTGTTTGGCCAGTAGGTTGAATGTTTGCTTACTATGACGTTTTGGGAGTATGCTCTCTCTCTCCTTCCTCTCCCTCTTCTTCCTCCCTACTCTCTCTCCCTCTTCATCTTCCTCTCTCTCTCTCTCTCTCTCTCTCTCTCTCTCTCTCTCTCTCTCTCTCTCTCTCTCTCTCTCTCTCTCCACAGTTAATTGAAATTGATTCAACTTCTAGATAAAAATTTTATATTGACAAAAGAAATGAAAGTAACAGCAAAAATAATTTCATTCTGCAGTTTAACTTGAAGGCATAGGAAAAAAGAATTAGGGAGAAATTATTTCAAATTTTTCTTTAAAGTACAAAAAAATAAGAAATAGAGTAGTAAAAGCAAACAAAAAAAATGGCTTATTCTTCTAGATTGCAAAGAACACCAAGGGTGAGCTAGAGTTTTCACCTTTCAAATTCCTTTTCCTTCAATTTGATATTCTCTTACTTGGGAAATGCCCTCAAACTTAATGAAATACTTAGCATATAGCAGGTGTGCAATAATCCAGCTAGGTATCAGTGGATAGTGTTGGACCTGAAGTCAGGGAAGTCTGAGATTAAATCTGGTTTCAGATACTTATTAACTGTGTAATCCTAGAAAAGTCAGGTAATTGCTGTCTACCTCAGCTTCCTAAACTATGAAATAAAGTTCATAATAGCACCTCTTTCCTAGGGTCGTTATGAGAATCAAAAGAGAAATATTTGTAAAAGTGCCTGGCATGGAGTCTGTGTTTAATAAATATATTTTGAAAGAGATGCAATATGGTATGGTGAATGAATCCAGAACTTGGAGTTTAAGTCTTAAATTCAAATCAAATCATACTACAGTTATTTACTAGCTATGTGATTCTTTACAAGTCATTTAATTCCATAGAGTCCCATTTTCCTCATATGTCAAATATGAGGTTTAAAATAGATAACTTTTCATACTTGGGCAGAAAGGTGATTGACTAATTACAAAGGATTCTTCTCAGACTTCCTTGAAATTTTGAAATGCTGCTTTAAGAAAATGATATGATCTGGAAAAATCTATATTTTCCTGTTTCTTGTTTTTGAATTACTAAAAATAAGTGAGATGAACTGTCTGGTCTCAAAGGGCCTGTTTCGTTCTAAAAATCTATGATTTTATGATTCTAAATGGCAATTTCACCATCATCAGTACAGATAAAACATTTTAAAACCTTTTAAGCTATATATTATAATAACAGCCATTCTGCAAAGAAATTTACATACATTATCTCCCAAGGGCCTTGATAGTACAGATCAAGATCTGCTCCCTTTTAAAACATAAATGGAGGCCCACAGAGATGATGGAACTTGTCCATATTTATCTAATTAGTGTCAAAGGCAGGATTTGAACCCTCATCTTTCTGGCTTCAAATTTAGCATACTATCCACTGGACCACGCTACAAAAAAATAAAATTTAATGCATGCTTGTTGAAAAATAAGAGATTCTTGACAAATATGGGTATTACTTGACAAAGGAGATATAGTATTAGTGCCATGGCACAAAAGAGTCATATTTCCAATTAAAAAAAATGCCTGTAGCATAATTTCTTTTAGCCTCAGTCTAATTTCCCCTTATGCCACTGGTAAAAGATACATGGCAGTAAGTACAAGACAAATCTTAGTTATTGCTGAACAATTGGTACTGGAAAAAAGCTTTTGAAAAAGAATCTACTTAAAATAAGAATGAACATTTTAGAGTAGATAAAAACATTTGAGACTATCATAAAAAAGAAAATGTTCATTGCGATTTTAATAAAATATAGGTTATATTTTGTAATTGTGTGACAATTTTTAGAATGAATAAAAAAGTAATCAAGTGATAGATAAAATGACATTGTATGACATTTTCACCTCAGTGTCTTGTATACAGTAGGTGCTTAATAAAGACTTATTGATCATCTTTGTAGCATTAACATAAAGGTCACTGCCTCAAAAATATTTATGGTTTCATCATTTTCCCAAGAGTCTATCTCAACCCTTTAACAGTCAAATCATTCTCATTTTAAGTGAATTCACTTTGAATGTTATTTTTCTTGGACCAATTACTCACCAATAATAGCCACAGATTATCATCATGGTCAGTTGGAACAATATTAGAATTGCAAAATAGCCAATTCTACCAATCAACCATCACCTGATATGGAACTCATTGTTTAGATGAATGAATATAAGACACGATGAAAGAATATAAAAGAAAAATAAGAAGATGGAAGAACATGTCATATATTCACTTTCTAGCCTACTCTTATACATTGTCACATCTACCCCACAAGACTGTTGTGAGGATCAAGTGAGATAATAGCACATGTAAATGTTCTGGAAACTTTAAAGTACTCATCAGGGTTAGTTCTTATTACAGGCATAGAAGATCCATGATGTTCCTTGAAATTTCTTTGATCTCAAAGACTGTAAGACTGAATCAGTAAATGTCTATTGAGGGCTTAAGTTCCTAGCACTATTCTAACAGTGTTTGTACGTATACAAGCAAATAGTATCTATTCCTACTTTTCTACAATATAACCCAAAACAGGTCAGTCCTTATACGCTGAATTTATTCTTGACTCTCTGTTTTTGTCATTTTGCCTCTACTAGTTAAAATGACCAATTCCTTCTTATCTATTGACTTGAACCCTAGCCATTTTTTCAAAGCTAACTTCCTCAATGAAATCTTCCCTGATTCTCCAGGGCCAAAAACTCTTTCCTCTCTGAAGCACTATTGGGATATAGACTGTGTAATTTCCCATTTCCTGATCTAAAACTGTATCTAAATTCATACTCATCTTCTTAGGTTCAAAATACTAGTTGTATGACCCTGGCCAAGTTATCTTAACCATGTTTGTCTCATTTTTCTCATCTATAAGAGAAGCAGGAGAACTGTAAAAACTCCCAAACAGGATCAGGAAGTGTCAGATATGACTAAAATAACTGAATAACAATAATAGTTCAGAAGAGCTTAAAATAGCATGATCACCAACAAAAGTTTCTGTAATTTCGCTAGCAAGGAAATTCTCTCTGTCAGGGTAGATTAGTTCGAAACTGACATTGTCAATCATTTGCTCAGGCTCACGCAACTCCAATATATGAGTTTGGACTTAAATTCACATCTCTTTGCTGCCAAGACCATCTAAATTTCTTATACCACATTACTTCTTTGATCACAGTAACAGAGAAACACAGAATTAAATCTTGATGCAGTGAGAGGACAGAGGGCTAAAAGCCCAGGACATCAGAGTTCTAACCTTGCCTCAGATACCTGTTGGGTCTACTGGCTTTCCTTAATTCTTTTAAGTACCAACTTAAATCACATCTTATGCAACTTCTTTCCAACTCCTCATTTCTATTGCCTTCGCTCTCATTTTCTTAATATTTAGTATATAACTTATTCCTAAATAATTGTTTACAAGTTGTTTTGTTTACAACTTGTTTACAAAAATTTGTTTTTTTGTTACAAATTTGTTACAAAAAATTGTTTACAACTTCCCCAATAGATTAGGACAGGGACTACATTTTACCTCTTTTTGTATCCTCAAAGCTTACCAAAATGCCTTTCAGATAATAGGTATGTAATAAATGTTTATTGATGGACTCCACTGTCTCATGTGTCTTCAAGGCATTTTTTTTTGGTCTGTGTGGTATATTTTCAAAAGAAATACTAAGAAAGTTGCTCCATGGAGTTTACCAAAAGAATGTCTGTTTCTTGCCCAAAGAGGCCTTGGAGAAGAGAAATTGCTCTGGGGGTTGGACTTCAGCCTTGGCTACTCCAATGAAGGTGACAGAGAAGAAGAAATTAAATTGTACCTTTACTGTCGAAAAGGCCAAAGAAAAGAAAGGTTCCTACCCAAGTGACTCAATTTGTTATGTTTTAGATCAATGTATGTGAGAAAGGACATGGGTAGGAGGGAACAGAAAGGTTTAGAATCCCATCAGTTTTTATATCCTGAAGTCAACATACAAATATTATTTTACTTAAATCCCGAGCTTGTTGATGATTAATGTTGACACTAACTATTAGTGTTTGGA
The DNA here is from genome assembly GCA_023553655.1 of Myrmecobius fasciatus. Lineage (NCBI taxonomy): Eukaryota > Metazoa > Chordata > Mammalia > Dasyuromorphia > Myrmecobiidae > Myrmecobius > Myrmecobius fasciatus. Next base: position 5,891 of record JAJPUD010000530.1, on the reverse strand, counting down.
TAGTTTATCTACAAAGTTTCTCTAAAATACTTATAAATCTCAAAGCTTAAAATAAATGTGAGCTCTTATTGTCTCTGTTCTACCTCCTGAACCCCCACCCCCAACCCCCAAAGACTATAGCCACCAATAGTTGTCTAGGCAAAAGTGAGTTTTACTTCCAGAAGATGATGAAGCCATTAAGGACCAATTAAATATTTATCAGGGAAATCCAAAGATGATCTGCTCTGGACAAGTATTCTCATTAGGTACTTAACATGGGCTCCCTAACTTTGGTCAATTTCTATAAACTGATTTTTGAGTACTTACTAAGTCTTTGGATTCTACTTAGCTTATTTTAGGTAGATATTTTAAGCTAGAAATTATGAAATCAAAGCCAACTTTTTAGTTGTCTTTAGTAATTAAAATATTTCCCACATCTGATAGCAATTAACAGAATCAACTAAACAGGGATCAATTGTAAATAGGAAGAAATTGTAAAGAGAGAAAGTAAGAAGCAGATTATCTTGGCCGGTGGGTTGATAAACTATTGTCATTTGCACAGCTTTGTGGATTGTAAACTACTATTTACCTGAACATTAGAGCTTTTGAACCAAAGACAATTACTTAAACTTCCAGAAAAGTGGCAGTTGTTTGGTTCATTTATTTTTGTATTGCTTGTCAGGTGAAGGTGGGATAAATGGTTAATTTTAACTCTCCTTTTATTTGGCTTGTCTCAAACTAGACAAAATTTTGATTGAAATAAACCAATCATCATATTGATTACTCCAATATAGTACTCCAAAAAAAAAATCATCAATGACCCTATTGCCAATTTAAAGTTGGAACTCCTCTATCAAGGAATTCCAGTACTTCCACCCAACATGTCAATATGCTTCTCTCACATTAGTCACCTTCATACTCTCAGTATTTCAGTAAAATTAAACTGTCCTCTGTTCCTCTAACATACTTTGGGCTTTTATGCTCTTGTTTCTCACAAGTCTGCCATCCAAGGACCAACCCTGTTAAATTCAGAATACCATTTCCAGGAGGCTGAGATAACGTGTTTTTCAGTCACACTGACAAAATGGTTACTCCTCAGGGCCACGAAATACTATTTTCTGGTATTTCTGGATCTGATGGAAGTCAGAACCATAACAAAGTATTTTTGCTTGGGGCAAATATAGAACCATAAATTGTATCTAGGACAAAGGACTGCCTCTTGGTCTTGATTAGGGTTGGGGATGGAAGGACCCCATTTTATAGGGACATTAGAATGAGGCTGATATAAAGAAAGCTTGCATGTGGTTATGGGTTGGGGTAGTGAGGATCTGTCCAGCCTACTATGTGTTAGCTTCCTACTGTGATTTCTTATTCTTACTAAGGCTGTTTTTCTGATACTGTTAAAGGGCTGCAAATTCTTTGTCCTTCAAATTCTATACTCTGGGCTAAAACCCAGTTTTGCTGCATTTTACCTGTATCTTTGATGGTTTTATATTTATATTTGTGGGTGTATGTATGTGTGTGTATTTTGTGAACTTACATTGAAAGTAAATGGTCTTGATTTCTACATTTCCACTCTGTGCTTTTGGGGAGGGGATTATCTTAGCAGGCAGCAGCAGTCTGGGTTTCTCTGTTGAGGAATAAGTGTTAAAAAGCTGAATGCAGAAGCATTTCTCTCCTCCATGAAGACACTGAGCTAATGTAGCACCTGCAGAACATAATTGCCGGGACCACATTCTGGGAAGCTTCACCTTTTGCTTTCTTCCCTGCAACATCACAGGGAAGTCACATCTTCCAATATGAGCACACATAATAATATTGTATGTGTGTGTGTATTATGACTCCCTCCCTTTCCTCCTTCCCCTGCTCCCTACACACACATAAACGGCACCTGAGGCTTCAAAGAGAATGTGCATTTTAAGAACATATCCAAAAAGTGCCTCCAAAACTGTCGATTAGAAGGAATTTATTTTTTCAGCTTTAGTAAAGGGCTAGACTCTGGGTTCCACCATAACTGTGGCAACATGACTGGAGATTGTTTATTTATAAAAGGGTAATCGCTCTGTTTATTAAATCATGTACAGGGCCAGTTAATCCAAAGAAATCAATCACAGAAAGGAAAGATTAGACCATTGATCGGAGCCGAGTGAGTAATAATGCTGAAGAGATATACATCAAGACTACACAATGAAGCAAGATGGAGAGACTCTGAATTCTCCTTTAGTCAGATTTGGTGACATTTCATCCTCAGGGCATAGCCCTGAAATATACATGGATACAGGGAAAAAAAAAGATGTTGATTCTCAATCTACTCCTTGCCCTCACCAAAGGAAACATAGTTTGAACTTGAAATTCTTTAATGAAAGTTTACTTTAAGAAAGGATTCCTCTCAACACTGAATCATTAACTAAAGCAAAAAAAAATCATTATGATAATATATTTGATTCTACAATCACAATATGAGCCAATTATCTCATCAGAAGATCAATGTAGCAGTTTTGCTATGAATGGGAACCATGAAAATTTCTGTTTTTGAGAAGAAACTGAAAAGTCAAAGCTAAGTAGAAGTTTGATGAGCTCATGACAAGGTGTTTGAATTTGGGACCTAAGGCCTGGCCCTGTGAGTTTACTGTTAAAGGGAGAAAACTTTTCCTATCATTACAAGTTGGCATCTTCTCTTAGAGAGTTTCCCAGAGCCAAGAGGTTGCATGACATATTTAACTCAGTTTCACACTTAGAGCTGGAAGAAATTATTTTTCTATTATATTAATGACCAATGACTAAATTAGGATTAAAGCTTTTCCTATTTCTTCAAGCAGGGAGTAGCATCAAAGACAAGGCTAATAGATAAGGTTGCCCAAATTCAGGAGAAAAGTGCTCCTTAATCTTGGGCAGGACCCACCCAACTAGCTCTCTTTGCTTCTGTTTAGAGTGTAGACACATAATCAAACCTGTGTGCATTCCAGTCTTAAAGAGCTAATCCCCGGTTTGTACACCTCTCCACTAGAACCTAGAGTAACAGCTCTTGAAGGAGAAAATCAACCTGTGTGGTCTTTGTCTAGATTGCTGGAGATGACTGAATCTCATGATCAAGCCAGTTCTCAGTAGGAACAGAAGGTTTTCAGTCTACTCCCTTGTTTGAAAATCTACCCCTTCATTAATTATTCACCAATCAGGTTTATTTTCACCAATCAAGAGCACCCCCTTTTCTAAAGGAATATCAAAACATTCAATATATCCATTAGGTGTCTTTGTTGGTTAACAAGAGAAACTACTGACCATCAATTTATTATGAGGTTGTCTAATTAATATATTCATTATAAATTACCCAGAAATAGTAATGGTTTGAAATGATTCAACCATTCTAGAGACCAATTTGGAACTATGTCCAAAGGGCTATGAAACTGTGCATACCCTTTGACCCATCAGTGCTACTATTGAGTCTGTATCTCAAGGAAATCATAAAGGAGAGAAAAGGACCCATATATGCAAAAATGTTTGTAGTAGTTCTTTTTGTGGTAACAAAAAAATGGAAAATGAGTAGATGCTCATCCATTGGGGAATGGCTAAATAAGTTGTGGTATATGAAGGCAATGGAATATTATTATTCTATAAAAAATTATTAACAAGCTGATTTTAAAAAGGCCTAGAAAGATTTACATGAACTGAAGCTGAGTAAAACAAGCAGAACCAGGAATACATGTGTGATGATCAACTATGAAAGACTTGATTCTTCTCAGTGATTCTGTGATCCAAGGCAATTCTAATAGACTTTGAATAGAAGATCCAGAAAAAGAACTATGGAGATTGAATGTAAATCAACATATGCTATGTTTACTTCCTTTTTTTTTCCTTTTTTTCCTCCTCTCCCATGGTTTCTCCCTTTTATTCTGATTTTTCTCTCCCAACATGATTCATAAAGCAATGTGAATTAAAAATAGAGAATTGCTGCTTGATAAATACTTCTGTTTACTGAAAACCTTTAGTTTTCTTGATTTCAATGAGAAAATAAAAAAATTCAAAGTAAAAAAGAATGAATTGCCCCCAAACTCTGCCTCTCAGTCTTTTCATTCACCTCACTGTATATGCACATGCCAGAACTTGAACTCAGGTTCTAAGACCAGCTATCTCCTTTCCCCTATTGCCTTTGTCTTCTAATTCTGCTCCCCATAAGTTGTAAAATCTCACAGCACAGTCCCAAATATTTTACAGAGAAATAATATATAGGATAATGATAATAACATACCACTATAATATATTATAAATTCAATACATAAGTATTAAGATAGGGGGCCAAAGATCGAAAAAACTAGACCATTCCTTTGAACTACTGTTTCCACCAAGGACTGATTTGAATAATATTTTAAAATATATTTGACACTTACTATATGCAATTAGATTTTTAATTCATTTTCATCTTCTGGCTATAAATGTAATAACAGTTGTTGTAGAATATCCCATTTAGAGCAAGTTGGAAAATCTTAAAAATAATAGGATAGGAGAGAAGAAGCTGGCTGCTGTGCCTTTGATGTGTGAATATATGCATGACGAGTTCCCAGGACCAATTTTTTCTAAACTAAATTCCAATGTTCAGTTGAAGTCACCCAATATGTATATGTAAATAAGTAATTACACAGACCAAGAATAAAGTCAGGCTCTAGTGCTCTCAAGTTGCCTGTTTTCTCCATTATATATTGCGAGATGCTAAAGGCTCACCATTCCTGTATGCTAATTTATCAATATGTATCTTAATTTCCTTAACAAAGAAAAGAGCATATCTGGCATCCAATTAAAATTCAGTTTCAAGTAAACATGATGAGATGATCCTATAAGTAAATCCAAGCCATTTAGCTCATAAATTATCATCATCAATGCAAGCAACAAATATTTTTGATAGTTAATATGTTAGATCAAAGGTAGCATGACAAGATCTCTTGTCATGTCAAGCATGTCTCAAGTGGTTTGTCATTTCCTTGTCTATTTAGACACTTTATAAAGAATAACACTAATCTGAGAATGATTAAACATGAACAACATGTATGTAGTAGCATAAGCTACTACAGGTTATCTGTAATAGATTATCTGTGCCCAAAAAACACCTACTAGCAAGCCCAATTTTAGTTCACTGATGCCCATATCAGATTCCTTTTTTTTGAAGTTTTTTATTTTCAAAACATATCCAAGTATAATTTTAAAACAACCTTTGAAAAACCTTGTATTCCAATTTTCCCTCCCTTCCCCCCATCCCCTCCCCTAGATGGCAAGTAATCCAATGTATGTTAAACATGGTAAAAACATATGTTAAATCCAATATAGGCATACATATTTATACAATTATCTTGCAGCACAAGGAAAATCAGATCAAAGAGGGGAAAATGAGAAAGAAAATAAAATTCAAGCAAACCACAACAAAAAAAGAGAAAATTCTATGTTGTGATCTACCCTCAGTTCCCGCAGTACTCTCTCTGGGTGTAGATGGCTCTCTCCATCACAAGTCTATTGGAACTGGCCTGAATCACCTAATTGTTGAGAAGAGCCACATCCATCAGAATTGATTATTATATAATTTTCTTGTTGCTGGGTACAATGATTTCCTGGTTCTGCTCATTTTGCTTTCATGAAGTCTCTCCAGAGCTCTCTGAAATCATCCTGCTGATTGTTTCTTATAGAACAATAATATTCCATTATATTCATATACCATAACTTATTCAGCCATTCTCCAACTAATAGACATCCACTAAGTTTCCAGTTTCTTGCCACTACAGAATGGGCTGCCACAAACATTTTTGCACATGTGAGTCTCTTTAGAAATATTGCTAGGTCAAAGGTTATGTACAGTTTGATAGCCTTTTAGGCAAAATTCCAAATTGCTCTCTAAAATGGTTGGATACATTCACAACTCCACTAATAAT
>JAJPUD010000529.1:634218-669235 GCA_023553655.1 Myrmecobius fasciatus | reverse complement strand
AAAAAAAAAATAATTAAGCATTTGGTATTGGAGGATGGGGTAGTGACTGATGGGAATTTGGCATTATTTTCATTGCAGACTAGTTGGTAGGAAACCACAACCATGCAGGCTAAAAGTCTCCATCTTTTCTCATGGAGTTATACAAACCCTTCCTTATTCCAAAAGGAGAATCTGAAACTGTAGTCATGGGAAAAGTCTTAGATGAAATGACTGCTAAAGGAATATACACCTTTTCCAGGGTATTTTTATATATGAGTACCTCAATGGATATAATAGAAAAGGGGTATAATGGGTAAAAGGGTAGCAACCTTTCAGATCTGATCAGGTTGGGGGGTGATACTGAAACAACAAAATGCTGAATATTGGGGGGGCTTAATGGAACCCAAAGTCAAGAGTAAGCAAAGCCACTGGAAGATTCAAGCTTGACCCTCTTTGCAAACTTTAAAAACTTAAGACTATCTCTGTCAAATTAGCTTTCAGACAAGAAGAGGCTGAAGCATAAGGAACATCTGGCATTGTGATTTAAGGACCAGCCCGTTGAGTTTGAAGTTTTGAGGCTGGATTGTCCAGGCTCAACCCCAATCCTGCAGAATTTCAGTGTGATGATCTTTCTTAGGATTTTGGACAGTGTCTCCCCTTGGGCCCAAAGGACATTGTCCTGCTCCTTCTTGATGAGGGGCAGAAAATACTTAAGAATTAGGTAACTGAACTGAATCTCACCCTGTAGAAATCAAATCACCTCAGTGCCAGCTGTCAGCTTCCCACTACATGGTTTGGTTTAGTTTACAAAGAAAAATCCTCTAAGTGAGTCTCTTTGTCTTTGGGAAATGAGGCTGGCAACTGAGCTGGTCACGAGGCGTTTGGCATTTCTACTAACTGCTCTCTGCACCTGCATTTTCTAATAGATGCTTAAAGCCATGACTGTTTGGATTTACACACTTTCTAGATTCTTCTAAAAGCACTAGGAAACCACAGTGACCAACCCCTCCTTCTAAAGAGGGTCCCAAATGTCTTAGCTTAGTTAGTAACTCCAGTACAACCACCATGGGAATCAATTTTAACAACCTCCCTACAATGACAAAGTAGTGGTCTTGGTGGGGAGAATTGTCCAATTATGTGACTGGCAGTAACTTGGGAGAGCAACATGAAATTCAGTCTTTCTTGGGTCATTTTTAAACCAGACCTTCAAATGTATTTGGAAAATCATTTGAAAATGCCTTCTCTAATTACTAACAATGTCATTCCCCCCCTAATCTGTCTACTCGAGGCTTTTGGCACCATATTCACAGTCTGTAGACTGTCAAAGTTATAAGAGACCTTGGCGTGTAAGTTTTTCCAGAAGGGACTTTAGGGGTCAAGGGGCCCAAACTCCTCATTTTATGGGGATGAAATTGATTTTCATTGTATTGATGTGAGGGAGCATGACAAATTTAATAATGCTAATCAGAGTTATAACCAGGATTCCAGTATCATAAACTTCAGTCTAGGTTAGTAGAAAGATGTGTCTCCTTATTCAGGAGGAGTCTATCTTATTGAAGGAGATATAAAGACCCTAAAACAATAACTCATAGACCTTGTTTGGGAGATTAAAGTATGGGAACATTGTTAGGGAAAAGAGTGGGATGGAGAATCTTCCTCTGATTCACTTACAGGCATCTTCCTATTTTATTATTCCTTTTTTTCTTTGTTTTTGGCCAGGCAATTTAGGTTAAGTGACTGCCCAAGAAGTGTTAAATGTCTAAGGCTGGATTTGAACTACTGCACTCCTGACTGCAGTACAGGTGCTCTATCTACTGTGCCATCTAGCTGCCCTGTGTCTTCCTATTAAACAAATAATTGTTATTAACTAGGTGACAAACTTTAGGTTGTTGAAGGATTGCCAAGCTCATGAGCATCTTTTAAATTTCATTCTTAGGATAAAACCTTGGTTTTTCCATCCTAGAAATGACTTCCTGGATGATAGTATATAATTTAAAGCAACATGCCACCTATGTTAACCACTTTTGAATTATATATATATATATATATATATCCTTGTGCCTTTAATAAGATCTAATACTGTTTTTTTTGTTAAATATTGTTAAATTTTTTTGTTAAAATATTGACAGGATCATTGGTTTGGTTTCAGTGAGAACTATAAAAATTTTACATTTATATTTTTAAATGCCAACACCTTTCTTCTTCAACAAAACTAGAATTTCATGCCCCACCTTCCATTTTCTTAAAGCTAGTCTCTGACTTCAGTCCCTGTGACTGACATATATGACAACAGAACTTATACCGAATGGTAGAGTATATTATGGCTAGAGACTTGGAATTCTGTTTCATTCTATCAAATTAAGTAAACTCTACAAAATCATTTAAAAACCTACAACTTAAAATTCATCAGAGTACTTCTACTAGATTTGATTTTGAAGAATTCCAAGTTCTGAGGAATTCCTAAATTTCTTAGTTGAGATTGCTATAGTATATGCTAAGAAATGAGTAAAAAAAAAACAATCTTGCCTTTTCATGACTACATTTCATTTGAATTTCATCTGTTCCTTTCCAGCACATACTGATTTTGTCACAAGTTAGATTGTATGAATTACTCAATTGCTTTTCTGATAAAGGATTATAGGGTAAAATGCTTTTCTTGACAAGAATGATGAAATGAAAAAATATCTACCAATGATGCCTTAAGATTACCTTTCTTTCGGTAAATATTGCTTCATTTTTCCATTTAAAAAAAAGATAAAAGATGATGAAAGCTATCCAGAGAAATCTGGGAAGCAATAAGTATGACTATCAAGCTAAAAAGACTCTTGCCTGAAACTAATGTAAAATGGAATTTCTGCCTGCATTGTTGAAGTCTGACTCAGACACATGACCATGTAATAGTTAAAAAAGAAAAGAAACACTGATTTCATTTCCACAGAGACAGAATCAAATGTTTTTTTATCGAAAACTGTTTTTGGAGCACCCATTATCTTGAAAGTAAAACAATTTCTAAGACAAGCCCATATTTTCAAGGGTGCACCATTTACATGCTTTTAACTCTAGGGCCTCTGAATTAACAGTACCTGGGAAGTTGCTCTGTGGGTAATGGTTTGGCACTAAATCATGCTGTCCTGGTGGGATTTATCTGCCATTCACTGAATGTCATTAGTCGATAAAATAGGATGGGAGTTTCAAACATTTGAAAAACCAGTTCAACCTGTTTATCTGTCTCAACATTACACAATCCTCCCTTTTTAAATGAAAACATTTTGGGTGTCTTCACAAACTTTAAAACCTCATCTCCAGCTCCCCCCTCCCCCTTCCAAAAATATTTGTGGACTATCATGGAGACAAAGCCATTAAATTCAAATTCACCGTTTAATATTTAGGATTTTTATTGCAACCTCTCAATTATTGCCTCTGCATTTCTTCTATGAAAAGTAGAGCCACACACACGTACACGTAGCAAGTTGTAAGACACTCTATAATAGTTTTTCCACAGGATCTAGCCCATTTTTTGTAAGGAAAGGATTTGGGGGAAAATAGTGAATGTTTGGTAGTGAATAAAGTGGCTTATTCATCAAATTTTTTTTTTATAAAAATATCTAAAAACTGTTAAGGCCTAATTTCCATGGTTAACAAAAGTAATATTTAGAAAATCAGAACAATTTCAATGTGGTCCCCCTCCCCTGCCCTTTTTTGGATATCTTCATTTTTAGGTTTATATTCATTTTAGTGTTTAGGTATACACTTAAAGGTTTGCTGTAAATTCACCTGAGACTCAAGTTCTTACTTGGGCTCGCAAACTTTTTCATTTTCATTCCATTTTAAAGAAAGGCCCTTAGTCCAAATGAAGGTAAGTAAAAAGGGAGCAGCAGCTTTGGCTGTTTTTGCTTTAGGCTCTTTACTCCCCACTCCCACTCCATAATAGAAGCCTTGAGAGAAAACATTTGAACAAGTGTAGTTGCAAAAATATGGAATAAAAAAAAGAAAGAATCAGTCGATTATTCATAATCAATAAACACTTTAAAAAAAAAACCCAGCTTGAAGTACCGTAGACACATTAACAATGAAGACTTCCTCCCCTTGGTTTCTGTAACTGGTATATTAGCATGACACAGGCTGGTCTGTTTCTTTTTTCCCATCATGAACTGATGCTGTACCAACCAAGAAATATTCTTTCCTGGCCTTTGACTTGTAAAGAATGATATCGAGGACAAAGCTAATGGGAAGGAAGTATTAAGTTGGCTAAGGTAAAGAGCTCAAAGCTCATTTTCTTTCCTCATATGCTTCTTTGTCTCAGTCTAGTCTGGATCCCTTCAGAGTAGTGTATGTTCTAGTCAATAAGCATCTCTCTCATGAATGTACCAATGGGATCTTGGAAGGAAAAAAAATACTTACAAACATTATTACTTTTTCAACTGTGCGGTGTAGAAAAAAAACCAACAACTAACTTCTGTACAAACGGAAAAATATGCTTCCTGGGCATCTTGCTGTTGATTTGGGAAGCCTCACAGATTAAAGATGAAGGAATGCACCTGCGACTTAAGTCACTTGAAGAAATCAACTCCATTATCTGCCCAGGGAGGGGGACAATTCCAATGGAAGACAGCCCCAGAACATACCATAGGAAAGGAGAGCCAAATGTGGCAAGTCTGGCCCATGGGCTTGAAAGAAAGTTGTGAGTGAGTGGCTACACCGCATGCGAGCTGCCCTTGCTGTCCGTAGCTCAGTCCTGGAGCAGCTGGGTTCCCTGGGGGAGGGAGGGTGGGAAGGCTTTTGGCAAGGGTCATGCTGAAGCTTGGATGAATTCGCTTTGTTGTGCTGCTACTCTGAGGTACTCAGGATTTTCCGCAGCAGGAACTTTAAAAAGCCCGTTTGGCTTGGCTTCCTGGGGGAAGAAGTCCTGCTGGTAGTCAGGGTTGTCCAGATTGATTGGGTGGCTGGCTGTTGGGTTCCAGCAAGAATTGCTGTCGAAGGTCTTTCTGACCAAGTTGGGCTGGGTTGTGTTGAGATACTCGGGGTTGTCCACTGCGCTGCTGTTGTGTGAGTTTTGGTACAGAGAGTCTTTAGAGGCATCTGGGTTTAAAGGCTGGTTGTGATAGACGGGGTTCTGGATGGCAGAGCCCATGCGGTTTTTTGGAGCCGACTGGTTTATATATTCTAGAATTAAAAAAAAAGGGGGGGGGAAATGAATTTCATGAGTCAAGTTAAAATTACATGTCTTACTCTGGACAATTCTTTCTCCAGGTAACTAGTGACTGAAGTAGGAATACAGGGAAAACTTGGAGAGAAAACTCTTCTTTTTTAACTCAACTCTCCATTCCATCTTTTCTCTTTACTCTTTGCTTTTCAGGGCTAGTGGAAGAGTAAGAGTGCTAGAACTAAGGAGTTAAGATGAGGTTATGGCTCTTTGGAAATTATATTTAAAGGGTTGTAATTCCTAGGAGAAGAATGTGGCAGAGTGGTGATGGGACTAAGAGGCTCTCCTAGGCAGTTCTGGAAATATCTCTGAGGTCCAGAAAGGAGCTAGGACAGAGAAATGGCTCAGGCCTGTTCATTGCCTTGATCAACTGATCAAGTTATTTGGGTCTCAGCACAGCCGGTCTTAGGGGAAACAATATAGACAACCAGTTAGTCAATCAGTTAAATTCAATATGAAAGTTTCATCAGAATTCATTTGTCATATATTTACAATAGAAAGAGGGAGGGTAGAGGGAGAGACCTGAAGAGATCATCTAGCCTTGCTCTCTGCCATTAGGCAACAAAGATATAATCATCATTTTGTATCTGGAGGAACTGATTCAAAGAGAAATTAAGGTACTTGATTAAATTTATATAGCTAGAAATATGTGGAAATGAGGATTAAAAGTAGGTCTTTTCTCGCCTTTCCACAACATAATGTTTGATATTCAATCTCAAACTCAAATGTGTTTTAATATCTCTCCAAAATTTTCCACTAACTAAATATTTTGGACTCTGGATCAGCACTCTGGAGACAAAAAGTAGGAAAATACCCTATCAGAGTCGCTTTGGCAAGTTTTGTCTTTAGGGTAAATTAAGTTGGTGATGGGTACATAATGAGGTATGTTCCCAAATAATCTAGCTGGAAATCTGTAGGACTGGAGGAGGGAAGTAGGTGCAGAGAAAGGGGCATGATGGTGACAGGGATGGTGGACATGGATGTACTCATGTGCTCTTGTGGTGGCATGCAAGATTGCAATGAAACTCTTGATTGCAAATGCACTCACCTGGTACAGGCTGGAAGCTATCATCTACATTGTCTTCAAGTAAGACAGTGGTGGGATCAGAACTATATCGCTGAATGAAGCTTTCTTCCTTCACAGGACAAGTCTGCTGGCAGAGGAATAAAAGAAAGCCTATCATTACAGTAAGGAAGAACACAATACTGCCCAACTCCATGCCCATCAACTGGTTGCTTATGACACTGATTGGGGAAAATATTTTATTGATCTTTGATTTCATTGGTATGGGTAGGGAAAATATGGGAAGAAAGATTTAGAAAAAATTGTAAAAAAAACAAGATGATCTAATTTCACAAGAAAATGATAGCTATGGGTTAGTATGTATTCAGACTTACCCCATTTCTATCAATGCATACTGTGGCAGAATTATTGCTGGTAGCACTCTGAAAGAGAAATTCAGAAATTTCTTTTAGGGGACACACATCACACAGTCCCATCTCTATCACTGGGAATCCACAGCTGCCTTCCAAAGCTTAGCTCAAAGCTCCTCACTGCCCTGTTTCTCTGTTCCACCAGAAAAAGCAGGGAGGTGAGATTCTAAAATGTTCTTTTTTGTCTTCGCAGTTTTAGGAAACATAGAAGGTGGGTTCTGCTATCGGAACTGGTTTTCCCCAAGTTTTAGGTGGGTTAGAAATTAATATCTGAATTTGGGGCTCAACAAATCTACGGGATTCACTCTTATTTTGGGGTAATGACTTCCTTTCTCCCACATAGAATAAAACCTGGAAAATGCCTGGAAAATGGCTGTTTTGCCAGGGTCTAGCAAGGTTTCTGATATATGCTTAATAAATGTATTTCATAAATGCTTGCTGACTGATTTTGAACACATACATACACATACACACATCTGTAAACTCATCTATGTGTATGTGTGTGTGTATGCATACACACACACACATATATATAACACATATACACACATACATAGATGGGTTTACAGATATATACTAATATAGTATATATGTGTATATATAGAAGCATATATATAGATGTATATATACACACATACATATATGCTTCTATATATACACATATATACTATATTAGTATATATACTATAAATGTATGTGATAAATTAAATGTTTTGTAAATTCCAGATATAATAAGGATGAAAATATCAAAATCTTTGCTGTACAGGTAAGGCTTTATTTGGAGATGCAATAACATAGTAGTGGAAGAAAAAGAGGCCATCTCAAAGCCAGAAAGACCTAGGTCTTGCCTAGTTATATAATCTTGGACAAATTATTTGACTATTTCAATAGGTAACTAAGACTCAAAATTGCAGAGGTTTGGTGCTGTTTCACCTGAGACTTCCTCCCCTGAGAGTTTCTTATCTCCATGAAATCAATGGTCTAGTCCACATTCCTATATGCAAAGCTATAACTATAAAACATCAAAATTTCCAGTTGAATAATGCAAACAAATGTTGCCTTGTTGCCTGACTGAATTCTGCCTGAGATGTGACTGTTTCCCTTTTTGTCAATCTAATTCATTCAAGTGAGTTTGTGTGTGGTGACACCATGGGTGCATCTTCAATTAAAAAAAAACAAAATTTTTACCAGAGAGCTTAGGAGAGGAGTGCGAGATGTGGAGGGGCTGTTGAAGAAACCTTGCTGCGGAATGAGGTACTCATCTGCATCTACGATATCTTCCATGTCCTCCTCTTCCATCAGAGTGCGATAAAATTTGGAGTCTGTGGGACTTGGTAAGTGCATTCTTTCATCTCCCTGTCAAAGAAAAGGGGATCCTGTAAGGAAGAACTCTTTACATGCTATTGCTATCTGGGACAAACTGACTCTAAATGAGTCAGTTTTAGCTAGGGAAAAAAATAAAAATATAATGCTTCTTTGGGTTACATGTGGAACAAAGGTTACTTATATTGGATTTAGTTTATGTAAGTGTAAAGGATGATTTTACAAATAGATAGAGGTTGGTCACCCACATGGAGTAGAACACTGAGCAAGACTCCATCTTCCTATATTTCAAAATATTTTCAATTTTACTTGTCATGCCACCCAGAATTCTATCATTAGAAACTCCTTTCTTTAGGTCTGAAAGGCTTTTGAGTGTTTAAGCATTCATTGTTAAAGTGAAAATTATTCTGAGAAGGGCAATATCTTAAATTTCACTTTTCTTATCTGTAAATTAATGGTTTCTAAATTTCCTTCCAGTTTTAAATCGTTTATCCTATGGTTTTTAAGTCATATATGTATATGACATATAAATACATATACACACATATATGTATACATATTTAATGGAGTAGGGGGAAGGAGGGAAAATTTGGTTTATACAAAAGTTTATGCAAGGTTATACAAGGGTCAATGGTGAAAAATTATCCATATGGTTTGAAAATAAATAAAAAGCTTTAATAAAAAAAGTCTATACAATGACATTTTAGTGGAGACTAGCTGAGAAAATGGGTAATAGGAATGGGATTTAGATTAGATATTGGGGAAAGCGACTGAATTCCTTCAAGGCAGCATCAGGAGGAGAGATAAAAAGGGAGAGGCAAACCCCCCTCAAAAAACAGGAGGGTATGAAACATAAACTTCATCTACTTTTCAATTACACTTGAGACTGACTCCAAATCTGGCACTGCCACTGGGCATTAGAGTTAATACTTTGGGAAAACTGAAGGAATTTAAGTCTGTTCATTACAGAGGGATACTACATCACATATAACAAAGTTTTCTGAATTGTAATCTTGTATTATTTGTTCTTAAATATTTCTTAGAACTCATTCATCCTCTCATCTTAAAAACAAAACAAAACAAAAACCAACTTATAGGTTCTAGGTCTACATGTTATAAACAAGATTAATTTCGCTCATTTCCAGACTGGAACTTTTTCTAAATGGGTAGATTTGCATTTTACCATTAGTAGGTTTATCTTCATGTACTCATAATACTATCTCTCATGACAAAGGATCTAAGTGAAGTTAAAAAAAAAAAGGCATTTTTAGTCATGCTTTGACTTCATTTAATTGTCATTTATTGAATGAGAATTTAAGACCCCTTCTGAAGTTTGCTAAAACTCTTCATTTTACATATTGGGAAACTGAGGACCTGAGAAACAAAGTGAGAAAATTAGTAAATGACAACCAAGACTTAAATCCAATTCCTATTTGGAGATGCAATAAGTGGCAGCAAAGTGACAGATGAATCAGCCTCTGCTTACAATAAGAAAGAAGGTTATCCCAGGTTTTAGAGCTATTTAAGGCCTTTTAGATCAGCAGTCCAATTCTATTATTCTACAGAAGAGAAAAGTAAAGCCCAAACAAGTTAAATGAGCCATCAATAATGCAAAAAGTATAAAGCTTAAGAAATTATAGGATTTTAAAATGGAAGATAACTTTAATTAGTTATTTATTCCAGTCCTTGACTTTTACAGAGAAGGAAAATCAAATCCAGAGATGAAGCAACTTTTTTCAGGTGGTAGAGATGGGTCTGTACTAAAGGCCCTATGATCTTCCATCTTGTGTTCTTTGCAATTTGTGCTTTTACAAATATATCATAAATGTGGAATTCAGGCAATGGAAAATAATACTAGAAGTAATAATGATGACTTTTCCAGACAGCCCCCTAGATGTTGGGAGATATTTTAAAAGACTTAGAACAAGAACACTGTCTTCCTTTCCCCCTTTTAATTGTGTCTAGCACAATTTTCTGCAAACACAGATACAGTACAAGCATAAATTCTGGTATTTCAGCTAAGGACATGATATTTTTTTTTAAATGAAATTGGCCAACAGGAGTGTTACCCAAGTACTCGAATGGATTGATATGAACATTTTCTCCAATGATACAGATTAAAGCCTTCCCGTGCTTGCCCATCCTGTTGGACTCATGTTCATGTCATCATAGAGGGAGTCTTCCTCACTTTTCTCTGACTGGGAGGACACCAATGGAAAACTCAAGTTGCTCTTTAATTGTTCCTTGTTCAGCTCCTCTTTTTCATTCATATTCTTTGCTGATAGCCCTTATTCCTTTTTTCTTTGTTTGTATTACAGTCTCTTTCCATTTACCCTGGGGCTCCCCATTATCTATATATTAGTATGATACTAATGTTCAATTTTTTGGTTACTATAGTTTCATAATTTCTGGACACACAGTAACACTGGACAAATATAGTCATTAAAAAGAAGAGCTTTTTGTTTCTGAGAGAAATTTGGATTTATTAAAAGAACTCTGTAAAGTGTCGGAGGCAATCCAGTCCCTTCTACTTCTCCTGTTCCAATTACATGTTCTGCATGACATACGTTTTATGTATGCCCCCAACTCATAAGTAGTTAGACAATAACAGGATTATATTTTTTTATGTTGAAGATAATGATTTTCTTTCCCTTTCCCTGCTGAACAAAACTTGAGCACAAAAAAAAATCATTACCTGTATAACAAGGTAGCGCTGGGGATCACGGGCCATTTTAGAGAATTCTACGATTAACTCACGAAATTTAGGGCGACTATCAGCATCTATCATCCAGCCTAGGAAAGCAAAGCAAAATAAACAAACAAAAAATACCAAACAACTCAGTAAAATAAACAATGTAATCAAATACTGGGGAGGAAAACTAAATATGATTATTTTTAAACAACATAAGGGAAGTATATTTTAGTCCAACTAACCCCAGAGATATCAGACAACTTATATTCACTGCTTTTCAGGGTGAATACTTCAGATTTGACAGATGAGCAAAGATCTCTTTATGAGGTGAATTTTTCTACTTCTACTAAAGCCCTTTTCTGGTGCCTCATCAAGTAAAGGTAACATTGGGTTTTAAAGGCTATCCTAGTGGAATTCAAGTCCTTCCAAATTAGGAAGGTTTCTAGTATGGGTGTGTCAATTGATTGGGAAAACTTTCTGAGAAAGAAAGATGTTATCCCAGGAATCTTGAAGATCATCAGTTTTATTATTATACAGATGAGGAATGCAAAAATCAGAGAAGTTAAATGAGCTTGTCAACAGTGGGAAAAAAATGTTAGATCAGCCTAGCTAAATTCAGAGAGGCTTACTATCAAAATACTAGTCACTGGGGAGTCTCTTTATGGCTGTAGTAACACAAGAAGAAGACCATGTGCTAAGGTATGAAATGTTCAACACCTATGCTGATGGAGGAGGTACCTATACTGATGGGGACCCAAGAAAGTATATTTCTTTTATAATGAATTTGTTCCTTCTTTTTATTGCCAATGTTTAGCATAGTGCTTGGCACATGGAAAGTGCTTAATAAATGTTTGTTGGTTCATTAATTGAATAAATGATTACTCAATGTCCTTCAGCTTCTACTTGGGGTTAACATTAACAGTTAAGCAATTACAGAATCTGTAAGAAACGACCAACAAGATGATTTCAGAAAGGCCTAGAGACCCACATGAACTGATGCTGAGTGAAATGAGAACCACCAGGAGATCATTACCCACAGCAACAAGACTATATGATAATCAATTCTGATGGACATGGTTTTCTTCAACAATGAGGTAATTCAAACCAGTTCCTATTGTTCAGTGATGAAGATAGTCATATACCTCCAGAGAGAGGCCTGTGGGAACTGTGTGGCCCACAATATAGTATTTTCATGCTTTCTGTTGATATTTGCTTGCATTTTGTTTTACTTCTTAGGTTTTATTTTTTTCTTTCTCTTTCTAGATCTATTTTTCTTGTGCTGCAAGATAACTGTATAGATATGTATACATATATTGGATTTATCTCTTTATTTTAACATATTTAACACGTATTAGACTATCTGCCGTCTAGGGGAGGGAGTGGGGGAAAGGAGGGAAAAATGTGGAAGAGAAAATTTTGCAAAGGACAATGTAGAAAAATTACTCATATGTTCTGTAAATTTTAAAAATTTAATTAAAAAAAAGCAATTACAGAAGAGTTTCTCAGACTCAATATGCTGCAAAGATCTGAACCCTTTTTCCATTCTATCAAAAACCTTTACACACATACACTGGGGTCTTTGGAGAAGATTAGGTATGCTCTTTTCATAGTTTCAAGTTAGCAAAATGTGAAAACTACAAGGAACTTGGATTTGGAGAACCCCCTGCCCACTACTTTCCATCACATAATGGATATTATATCCTAAAGCATCTCAAGAAAAATGGCAGGGTTTTTTTTTTTTAATCTCTTTGTTAAAAAGTGAGATTTTTAACACCAACCCCATCACTTGCTACATATGCTAGAAAAGGCTATGCAATGATTTAATATTAAGCAACCCAAGAGTTCCAAAATGAATTTTTAGTGTCTCCATTAGTACTGTTCTGTTTTGTCAGCAGGGTGGATATCATGCTATTTGTATTGAACGTGGAATCACTGGACCTTAATTCAAGTCACAGCTTTGTCACTACCTGACCAATCTTGGGCAAGTAGATTAATCTCTCTGAGACTAACTTCCTCACCTGTAAATGAGAGTCGGATTCCATGAGCTTACAATCCTAAACATTCTAAGGTTCTAAGATACTTTCGGGAACTTGCTACTAATCCCTTGGGCCAATAAAGCTTTGTCAGAGAAGCCAAGATTGGGGAGTTGGTTTTGAACACTGGCTGTGTTACTTTCTAGGTCAAGAATTGTGGGAAACTCCCTGGCTTGAATCTTTCATTGTCTGATGGCTATTATGCAATAATGTAGATTGTTTCAGGGAAATGAGAGAATTTTGCTGTTTTGATATTTTTGTTACAAGACTAGAAGAATACTCTCCCTTGCCCAAAATATACATCTATGCAATAATACTATGTGATAATAGAAACTACATCAAACAAACTAAAATCTTAAGACTGAAATATCAGCACCCCAAGTGAAATTGCATTTCTGCTTATATAATAGGAATTTCAAACTATTTGCCCTGAATTTAGAGTTCTTTGTTTTGAACCCTGATTCCATCACTTCCTAGCTATAAGTTGTCCAAGTTAATTATTCTCTCTAGGCCCCTGTTAGCTCAAATTAAAGCATCCGATTGGATAACATGTAAATTTCCTTTCAGTTCTGTGATTCTCATGTACTTAGGTAGATTTGACCTTCTTTATTTGATCTATTATTGAAACAGAAAAAGTTCTTAACT
Organism: Myrmecobius fasciatus; assembly: GCA_023553655.1. Classification (NCBI taxonomy): domain Eukaryota; kingdom Metazoa; phylum Chordata; class Mammalia; order Dasyuromorphia; family Myrmecobiidae; genus Myrmecobius; species Myrmecobius fasciatus. The sequence goes on along the minus strand of JAJPUD010000529.1, from coordinate 655,926 downwards.
TTTTTTTTTTTGTCATGGATCCCTTTGGCAGTCTGAAGTCTGAATATCTCTTCAAAAAAAATTTAAATATAGAATACTTAGGACATTGAATAAAACCAATTATATAGAAATATAATTATAATTTTAAAAAAAACCAACAATAACAGTTCACACCCCTAATTTTAAAAACTAAGAAGACTAATTAACTAGAAGACTAATTAGAAATACATCAAGAGCTGGAGAGCAGATAGCTAACTTCTTGTGGCAATTTTAATCCCTTTTCAGATGTGGTCACTCTTAACTTCTTTTCTTATCTTTACTTAGCAGTGTTTGTATTGAACAATTTCATCTAAATAGGAAACTACTTCCTTGTGGAACTAAAGTTTACCTAGTATATATCATAGTTGCAGTGAAGATCTCTTTTAAACAACAACAAAAGGAAAACAAAAAACAAGACGACTAAAGACTAGGAATCACAAGACCACTTATACTCTCTTGGAAAGTCTAAGGAGTAAACATTGAAATCAAACTGCTTTTCTGCAGGCTTCTTTCCATGGGGATGTTTACTATATTTTAGTAAACACCCACACATTCAATGACATGCCATCACCAAGGAAAACCATCCCTAGTGACATTAGCATGGTCAGGTGATGTTCATTACACTATCTAGTACTTGCTTCCATGACGTATAGAATTGGCTCTTTATAGCTTCCTCCAAGGATGATGTTATTGGGATCATTTCTTTCATCTTGACATTCATCTAAGCCTGACTTTGGGAAATATTTAAATTCAACAAAGTAGGAGTTATCTTCCCATAAACTCATTGTGTACTGGACCTGATCCCAAATAGAAAGGGTGCTTCTAACAGCTGTATGTGGTTATCCAGTCTTAGGCTTAAAAAAAAAATTTTTTTTTTTGAGCCACCCAGTCTCTGTGGAAACAGGCCTTTAAACTAATTCCCAGTGGTTTGGGATTCCATCAAATGGCCGAGCCAACAGGAACTGTTCCGTCTAGGGTACAAGCTGGGCTTCAGTTTATTTATATACTTTCAAACCCAGACAAGTGTCAGGTCACATTGTTCAGTGACTCAGACTTCAGTCCTCTGAATAATGGTTAAAGGGCATATTTATATGGGTTTCTGGGACTTTGTCTCTTAATTGGAAATTATTCCAGGATTTCTACATAAACTCCACCCTATCCCCTCCACATTTCTGTCACACACAAGGGTATCATAACAGCCAAACACTTTCTGTCACACAAAGGTCTTCTAACTCTATCTTCTGGCCAGTTTCACTGCTGTAAACCCTCATGTGCTCTCCAATCCAGTCAAACCAACTAATTCACTTTTAACTATCTACAACATTCCACTTTCCCATTCCACTGTCTGAATTTCACCCCTGGAATGATCTCCCTCTTCATCTCTGCCTCCTGGAATCTTTAACTCTCTTTTATCAGTCAATAGGCCCTTACTTAAATCATTTATTACATCTTGGGCATCGGGCTGAGTGGGTCTTATAAAGAAAGACCAAATCATTGCTTTCAAGAAACTTATGTTAAGTGTATAACTAAGAGTGTCAGCTCCTAAAATCTTCCAATCTGTGATTGCTTCCTTTGGCCCCTCATGACTTTGTAGAATAACGTTAGGTGTCATATTTCATGACTTTTGATTGTCCCAATAACAGCTTTTAAGTTATTAAAGCTTTAAACTGCACTCAGATTTTTGGAACACCTTGTATTTTTGTATTTACTGATGTATGTGGATGTTTTTGCCCCCCCCCCAAAAGAAATATAATCTCCTTTAAGGAAGGTACTGTTATGTTTTATATCCCTAGAATTTAGCATAGTATCTTGGAGATAACAGGTGCTTAATAAAAGCTTGCTGCATTTAAATGAAATTAAAATGGGATTGAATGGGAAATCTGCAGTCACACCAATTCAACTTACATTTGACCATGATCATGTACACATCAATAGTGCAGATAGGTGGCTGAGGAAGGCGTTCCCCTTTTTCTAATACAGATGAAATTTCACTTGCAGGAATTCCATCATAAGGTTTGGACCCAAAAGTCATCAGCTCCCAAACTGTGACACCTGCAGAAAGGACCAAGTAGAAGAAAATGGTCACTTACTGAGTCAGTAATCATGCCCATTCTGAAAAATCCAATGATCTTGTGATGAAGAGAGCCAACCAAAGGAATGTAGGAACTGAGTGTGGTTCACAACATAGCATTTTCACTCTTTTTGTTGTTGCTTGCATTTTATTTTCTTTCTCATTTTTTCCTGTTTGATATGATTTTTCTTGTGCAAGATAATTGTATAAATATGTATGCATATATTGGATTTAGCATATATTTCTACTATTTCTAACATATATTGGATTTCTTGCCATCTAGGGGAGGGGATGGGGGAAGGAGAAGAAAAACTGGAACACAATTTTGCAAGGGCTAATATTGAAAAATTATCCATGCATATGCTTTAAAAATAAAAGGCTTTAATAAAAACACACAAATACACACAAAGATGCTGATGGCTCTGTCTTCTACTTTGTACCTTGCCAAGGAGATGAGGGTTTGTCCCTTGTTGCAGCCATAGGAAAGCAAATTAACTCACACATATCTCCTCCTCCCTCCTCCCCAACACCAAACTCACATTAAATTAAACTAAAGAGTAAGTGCTCAAAAAAGGAACACAGCAATTGTCCTGACTCCTAGTCAATCATACAATACAGCCTTGTCACTGGACAAGCCTTGCCATAGAATTGCCTGCATTTTCCAAAGACCAGAACAGAAAGTAAATTTGGTTAGTAAATCAAATTATAGGGGGAGGGGAAGGGGGAAAAACTATTGAAGGAAGTGATCCTGCAAGGGTAAGGAAATGGATTTAGCCTTTTTTTTCCATGCTCCTGAAATCACATGATCTTAAAGGGAGGCAAAAACCATTGTTTCTTGATCTATGCATTTAATTTATCCTATTAAAAAAAAAAATCAGGCTTCAGAATGCACAATGGAAATTGGTTTTTCCTCAAATGGTTTGATGCTCAGTGGCCTTTTTCATAACCCATAAACCTTAGAGGGGAAAAAAAAAACTCACAAAAGTTACTGCATAGTAAGGGATTCCTTTTTTGGAAAGCTGAATGGCTGAATTGTACATTTTTCCTTTAATCTTTTGTGTCTGGATCCCTCTTCCTTTGAAGATGTTGTAATATGACCTGCCTCAACATCTCCTCTTTGGGTTTCATGATAAAGTGGAGAAAACTGGACTTGTTGAAACGTGTGTGGTTGGCATGGGAACAGACTGAGACACAGGACTGAGGTTGGGTGTGTAAGTGGAGAAAAGGGGTGTGATGAGGGACTAATGGGTGGAGTTACTCTTGCCTGTGTAGCTACAGAGAGTCCTTCAAAAAGCCAAAACTGGGCACATATACTCAAGTTCCACCATAAACAGTGTCTTAAGAGATAACATTTGATATCAGTGATAAGCAGGGTCCTGGCTCGGAGGGAACAAATGAATTTCCTTTAATCCTAGTTATAATCTGGCAGGATAACATAATTCAGGAAAGGGACAGCTGAAGAGGGAATGTTTTGGATAGGAAAAGGGCTGGAGATAATCAGTCTGTGCCAGAGGCCTAATTCATTGAAAAAGCTTAAATTGCCTTCAGGCATTGAAGAGTTCCACTTTCTATATCTAAGAGATGATACCTAGTTTTTAAATTAAAAAAAGTAACTGAGGTTAGACATAATGAGAGCAGTCTCTCAAATTTCATCTTAAACAAATTTGTCCAACTTGCTCCTTATCAAATACCATTCCAAACTCCCCACAGCCACCTTTTGACCAAGTCTATATCTATGTATTTCTCAGAGCTTACATCCATAACCTAAATTCGAATCTGTGTGAGGCATTTACAAATTGTATCACCTAGCAAATAACTTAATCTCTTCTAGTCTCTATATTCTCATCTCTAAAATAGGGATAATAACTCCTTTCTCAGTGGTTTGTTGTGAGAATTAAACAAAATTTATATAAATAAAACAAATCTTATGTATGTGTGAGAAATGTATTACAAACTTTAAAGAACTAAATAAATCTTAACTATTATTAGTAACATAGTCATAAATATTCATGTTCCCCTCCACCCTATCCACTGCCAGTGAATGAACTCTTGGCAAGAGTGGTGTAGTATCTCTACTCAGATATATCTTGCACTTGATGCCCTGTGAAGTATCATCCCACTCTGAAATCATAGGAATATAGATTTAGAACTGGATGAGATTTTGTGTCACTTTTATTTTTACAGAAGAGGAAACTGAGACACAAAGTAAAGTGATAGAATCATAGATCTACACCTATCTTCAAGGGCATCAAGTCAGTCCCCATCGGCATCTCATCATTGTTTTGGATGGCCAAGGCAGATTAAGTAACTTGCCAAGGTCACACAGCTAGTAAGTGTCTGAGGCAGGAATTTGAACTCAGGTCTTCCTGGCTCTGAATCTGGTGCTCTTTGAAGAATTGTAATTTGAATCTACTTCTACTGACTACAAACAAAGTGCTTTTTCCAGTACATCACTTTGATTCTATCCCCAGAGATAACTGGAAAATTTTATGTGGATAAAAGAAGTGGCCAAAAATTCCATCTCTCATTAAGTGTAAATTAGTTTTCATTGATCCTAAATGGAAAAAAAAAAAAAATCATGATTCACTAAACGACAATGGCCATCTGATTATTCTTGCACAGAAACTCATTCCTCTTCGGGGAAATTCAACTGTGACCAGGTAAAGTGAAATTAAATTCTCCCTCTGGTTCCTGGCAAAGCCCATGCTGCATATTTTTATCTTTTAGTTTCCAAATTAGACTAAACCTAAACAATAGAATGCAATGTTTTCAAGAATCTATTTTTAAATACTTCCTAAATTCATTATTGGGCATGCGCATGTACACACACACACACACACACACACACACACACACACACACAAAATGTCTCCTTTAAGACATTTTTAACTGTCTCCAAGGGCATTTCGGGTAATAGTCATTTTCAATTTTTTTTGTGTGTGTTTACTGAGTATATCAGATAGACAGTAGTCATTACATTATTATTAGTCATTGTCTTGAACAATAATAATTGGATGACAGAGCATGTAATACAAATTAACAAACATAAAAGTCTAGTTTAGTTTCAGTCTAAATTCATTAGTACCTAGAATTTTGACTCACCATAGCTCCAGACATCACTTTGATGGGTATAAATGCGGTGTAAAATCGATTCCAAAGCCATCCATTTAATAGGCACCTTGGGATAATTAAAGAGAAAATTACAAGACAATTAAGCCCTCCTTTTCAAGAAAAAAAAATAAATAAATACACCACCTGAAAGAAGGCAAAGAAGGCAAAAAACATCTTGCTTGGTCATAAACAAGCTACTTGTATAACTGAGGACAAGGCTAGCATTTAAATTGTAGAATCTGACAATCAAGGATTTACAGGTGGAAGGACCTGAGAGATCATCTAGACTACCCCTTTATCTTACAAATAAGGGAACTGAGACTGGGAAGCTAAGTAACTTGCTTGAAATAACATAGGTAGGAAAAGCAGCAGTAGAAATTGAACTCAGGTCTTTGGGCCCAAATCTTGAACTCATTCTCCAATGACATGCTGATTATATCTAGGTTGGAGCAACAAATTTGGAAATGGTGTTTCCTCCCTGAATGTTTTTCCTGATAGTTTAATTTTTTTCCCTCATTCAAATCAATTGCATAAATATTAAAATAGATACTTATTTTGTGTAAGGTATTGTACCGTGGATAGAAATACTAAACAATCTCTGCCCTGAAGGAGTTTACAAATTAATGGGGAGGCTGACATGAACACAAGGAATTATGATAGAAAGTAGAATGAGAAAAGTGAAAGGCTTAATTTAAGTGATAGGAAAAAAATAATTTCTTTTATTTTTATTGTAGTGGAGGACAGGGGATGGACAGGAAGTCTCCATGGAAAGAGAATTAGGTCTTGAGGAAGGAAGGCTTTGTAGGTGGAGAATGAAGCATAAGGGGAGTCCTTCCAAACCTTGGGGCAGCTACATGGTGTAATGGCTAAAGTTATGAACTTGAAATCAGGAAGACTAGAATTAAAATATTGCTTCAGACACTTGGCAGCTGAGTTACCATTAATTTTGCTCAGACTCAGTACCCTGATCTGTAGAATGAAGAAAATAATAGCACTCAGCTCACAAAATTATTGTGAGGATTAAATGAGATAGGTAAAGTGCTTTGCAGGACTATATAAATTTTAGCTGTTATTATTATTACTCCAGATGGTGATCATGGCTTTGTTGAATAATGGAGATAATGAGAAAATTAACATTCAGTGGGTAAGGCAGGGTGAGTCTAGATAAGTACTTTCCTCCAGTAAGGTCATTTTCAGGTTACCTCACCTAGATCACTTGGCTATGTCTTGGGGGAAAAAAAGCACCTCCTGCTTCTTGAATGCTAGTCAGAACAACTCATCTCCAGTTCCCCTTTCTATGTTTCAGTCTTGTATCCCCTCATCTTTCCTTTGAGAAAAGGGTCCTGGGTCCTATGTTCTGACTCTTTGGAAATACCTCTTTTTCATCTTGACCCATCTCTCTCATTTGGCTATTATTTCTGAAAAATTAATTCTACTATTCACATTTTCCTGGATGGTCCAACTCTTGATATACAAATGGCCTCTTGTACATAAGTCACATAAGTTTGGGGCATAGATCTCCACCCAACTTATGGTGTGTGTGTGAAAACTTTGCCCATTGGTACAACTGAACTGAAAGATACACTCTAGAGTCAATAGCCATGAGATCTCTTTTTTATTTTATTAATTTTGGTTTTGCTTTTTTTTCTTTTTGTTGAGGCAATTAGGGTTAAGTGACTTGCCCAGCTAGGAAATGTTAAGTGTCTGAGGCCAGATTTGAACTCAGGTCCTCCTGACTACAGGGCTGGTGCTCTACACACTGCACCATCTAGCTGCTCTGAGATCTCTTTTTTAAACCTCATTCAGTCATTCAAGGACTTGTAGTATAATGAGTCATTGGCCAGGTTTGTCCTTTTTCCTTGGGGATGGGTCAGGAAGGTTTCTGATGGTTTTACTATAATTATAAATGACAAGCCTGAGCAATCATCAATATCAATTCATTTTTGCCTAAGAAAAGGTAGGCAGTTCCAATTGCTCAGTGATGAAGAGAGCCATCCACACCCAGAGAGAGGCCTGTGGGAACTGAGTGTGGACCACAACCTAGCATTTTCATGCTTTCTGTTGATCTTTGCTTGCATTTTATTTTTCTTCTCAGGTTTTATTTTGTTTCTAGATCTGATTTTTCTTGTGCAGCAAGATAACTATATATATTTGTATGTATGATATATAGATAGATAGATAGTATTTATTGTATATTTTAACATATTTAACATGTATTGGACTACCTGCCATCTAGGGGAGGGGGGAGGGGAAAGGAGGGAAAAATTTGGAACAGAAAGTTTTGCAAGGGTCAATGTTGAAAAATTACCCATGCGTATGTATTGTAAATAAAAAGCTTAAAGAAAGAAAGAAAGAAAGAAAAAGTTGGGTAGGAGCAATGTATGATAGTCACCAATAAAGAAAATGAATTAAAGCCATATTACCTCCATCACTGACTAAAATTTCTTTTGAAGATTGCTTATTGTTTCAGATAAACAAAACCTAATGCTTTTAATACATTATCTGTGAAACTGAATTGAATCCTACTATCAAGTGATTGAGGATAAAAGGTATTGTGGATGCTCTTTGACTTTGGTCATCACTGGTTTAACCAAACCATGTCCAAGACCTGGGTTCAGTTGAAAGAGGGATGATTCTGGGGAGGTGACAAATTATCTGTGATGTCTCTATTGCTGGAGAGGGGAGAGGAAAGGGAGGAGAGAAGGACTGGGGACAAAGGAGAGAAAATCTTAGGAGCAGTGTGGATTTGGTTCAGATTGTCATACATGTCTGAAATGGATATTACCTATAGCCAGAAAAATGATAATAGTAACTCATGTCATTTACTAAAGCATAGAGAAGTGGCAGTCATCTGCTTGGGGAGGGGTTGGGAATGGGAGAGGGAATATCAATTTGGATAAAGTTATGGGCCTTTTAAATTATTGAAGCATTGAAAAAATTTGGACCATGGCTTCTTCTGCCTGTTAGACTCCATCTTAGCATCCACAGAATCATATTGTGGCCCAGCTAAGAATGATTTGTGATTTTCTTTTTTAAACTCAGGAGTGATATAATAAGAGGCTCTCTGGAAAACTAATAACAGAGACAATCAAGCTATCTCATTGATGAGGAATCTAAATGTATATTTCTGTCCATTAAGTGGGTATTTCCTTAAATGCTGGGTAAAACTTGGTAACATCTTACCTTGCCTCCTTCTGCGTGGTATTCTTTTTCCTCAGCACCAAGCAATTTTGCCAGCCCAAAATCTGTAATCTTGACATGTTGAGGTGTCTTCACAAGGACATTTCTGGCTGCTAAGTCACGGTGTACCAAGCGGCGCTCTTCTAGGTAACTCATCCCCTGAAAAGCAGAGAATGGGAATTGAGTAAGACATTATAAAACCACTCTCCAAGCAGCATACACTCTCTCCAATGGCCTGTGCAGATCTTTCCAGGTTATCACACATAAGGAGGAATTTGCTGTAATTGCCAATAAGCAACTATGGTAAAGATGGGGGTAGTTGAGAGATCACAGGACTTGACATCAAAAGATCTAAGTTTTTGCCATTTTCTACCTTTATCACTTGCACTCTCTCTTTACATCTCTGAGTCTCAATTTCCTCATCTGTAAAAGGGAATGTTGTTAGTTTTGTTTCCCAGTTTTATGAGCTACTGTTGCAATATGTTTGTTTTTTTAAAACACCTAATTTTTCAATTTTTCTACAATTCTATAATTTTTCTTTTTAAAGAATAAGCAAGGGTGAATGTTGGCATTCTTTATTTATGACAGTCAAATGCATCTATGATTTCCCTTCCCCATACTTAAGTGTCAATCAAGGTCCTGATTTGTGGGTAGGGAAAGGAAGTTGAAGACAAATTAATGTCTTAACAACAAAACAAATCTCCTCCCTAGAACTCAATTTCCTTTCCAAGGCTACTCTATTTTGGGGGCTCTCATTTCTTTAACATTGAACATAATTATTTTTCTTTGCAATTATTAAATCTATTAATTATCTTTAGTGGAAAAGCTTCACTAAGATAAAAAGTGCTAAATGTGCCTGGCTTCTTAATGCTGTTAAGTAATGACACTTTCTTTCAAGGTTAAATCACTTTCAATGTCTATTCTTTTTCTTCCCCTTCTCTTCTTTTTCCTTCTTCTAGTTCCTCATTTTTCTTTCACACACTTGAGAGCCATTCATTTCTGGTGGCAGGCAAAAGAAACCACTACCTTTTCACACATTTTTAAAACCCTCCCATACTTGCTCCTTCCTTCCTTCTTTCCTTCTCTTTCCTTTCTTCTTCCCTCCCCTCTATGCTTCTGTTCCCTCCTTCCTGCTTTCTGTGTCGCTTCCTTCCTTCCCTCACTCCCTTTTTTCATTCCTTTCTTCCTTCTTTTCTCACCTTCCTTCCCTCCTTCCCTCCCTCCCTCCCTCCCTTCCTGCCTTCCTTCCTTCCTTCCTTCCTTCCTTCCTTCCTTCCTTTCCTTCCTTCCTTCTTCCAGAAACAAAATCCCCTTCCTGAGGGTCTTGTCAGCTCCCCAGAGATCCAGGGGATCCACTCCCCTACTCAGTCTTCCCGAAGACCGCAGGGTTGATAATCATTTTTATTCTGATTGTTGGAGGTCCAAGCTCAGCCTGCTTGGGAGAAGATAATGAGAACACACGGAGTCCGGGAATCCTTTGGCTCGGCAGTTTGCAGCCTCTGAGCCTCAAGGACCACCATCTGATGCTTTCCTCCCAATTCCCCTGTCAGGGCCTTCAGAGCGGAACTTCCCCCGCTGTGCAGAGGCCAGTTTGTGTTGCCAAAAGAAACATCCCAGTAACTTGGCTTTGGGCCACTTGGTAAATTTGTTTCATTGTATAAATCTAACCGGGCCCCTCCCCCAGCCTCCGCTTCCGGCCCCAGCCCAAGGTTTTCAAAGTCCAGGAGTTGCCTTAACTAGGAAACTTCCTTAACTGGAACTCAAGACCCGCCGATAAACCTGAGTTATTCATCCTCAAGAAAGAGGGGTGGAAAGGGGGAGCAAGGAACGTATGTCTCCCAGTATAAGCAACCAAAAAATCCAAAGCATGAAGGATGAGACCATGAAATCAGAGTTCCAGAAATACAAGGCTTAGAGAAAAACAATTAAAAAAAAAAAAACCCTTATCTATTCAGGCTTGTGTCTGTACACTGTCCAAGAGACAGTCTGAAATGATACTTGGGGGGCCTCAAAGGATGAGAGTTTAGCTAGCCCCCCCAAAAAAAAGGTAAGAGCCATAATTTGTCCTATGAAGTCACAGTATTCAAACAAACAAGTTACAGGAAGTAGAGTAAGAATAGGTTTTCCAAGAGTCTCTTGGGAAGTGTGCTTCCTGTGCTCTCCTTGAAAAACTTCAGACTTTTGTTGTTGTTGTTAATGACTGCAAGATGGCCAGTGAGAGATCTGAAAAGATTTGCATGGTTTTAAATATTTCAGAGGATTCAATTATAATGAGAGAAAGATCCCATGGATTCTCACAGAGGTGTTTTCCATGGCTTTGAAACAGAGATGAAGCAAGCCTGGGACCCATCTCAGGATGAGTTATAGGAGAGAGGGATCTCATTTTATCTATGAGACAAACTCTGTGGGTTTGCCTGTATCACCCAGCTATTAAATAGAACAGGAAGGATTTGAACCCAGACCTTCTGATCCCAAATCCATCGTGCTACCTATCCACATTACCTCTTCTTGTCCATCTTGTCACTGATGGTGAAATTTCTCCCTCCTCTTGGCAGGATCATAAATGGAGAATGAAAGCAGAGCCTATCAGACTTGGCCAAATTTGCTTTCTTTCAGCTTACTTTACATGTAAGGATTCTGTGGATACTGTCAAATTTGATTCTACAAACCTTCATTTGAGGTTTCCTTGGCAAAGGTACTGAAGTTGTTTACTGTTTCCTTCTCTGGCTCATTTTACAGATAGAGAAACTGATTCACACTGGATTGAAGAACCCAAAGCTCTAACCATTGCTCCTTTTAGCTGCACTGGGAATATAGCTTGATCATTTCAGTAATGAAGACATGGATTTTTTTGGTGGAAATTTCTTAGTCATTATGTTACTGTAATAGTAATATCCTTAACAAGCCAAAAGATTGAATAAGTACATATCCCTCCTTAGATGTCTAGAGATGAGGAATGATTATTACAACAACAGAAACTGATACAGGGCTTTGTACAATGTCACATTTGAAACCTACAAAAATATAAACTATAACTATAATGAATAAGCCTGATTTTTGTATGCGAATATGGGAAACCAGGCTCATGACTTTCTAGTCACACACAATAAGGCAAGGCTGAGTGACATTTCCTTCCCACCCATGACCATCCTTTAACCCACTACTAATTGCTTTCCCATTTCCTTTAAGTAAGTAACAGTAGAATCATAGCATTTAAATCTGGAAAGGGCCCCTGAGGGCATTAAGTATAATCCTTCATTTTTTACAAAGGAATAAGTTAAGACTTTCCAAGGTGACACAGGCTGAGGAGCAGTGTGTCAGAAATTAAATGAAGGTCTTCTCACTCTAAATCCAGTCCTTTTACCACCCTATCACTCTTGCTCTGCTTATTTCCTTGACATTTTGTTCAGGTCAATAAATTTGGTAGTATAGAGGATAGGTTCACACACAAAAGCTATATTTAGAAAACAACCCAGGATAGCAGACGGCTTCACAGCTTAAGATATGCAATTTATGAACCAATAAATCTCACTTTGAAAATTGCTAGTAGTTTAGTTTTTGGCCTGCCACTAAGTGCTTCTGGGTAATCCCACTTTAAGTTTTTAAAAATGAAATTGGTGCTCAAATAAATAACTGCTAACCCTAGGGCAAATGTCTCTGTAGCAGTTGGGAGAGGGGAAGAATTGTTATTTTCTTTTCCTTCCCTTGCTTGATTGCACATTACTATACTTGTTATAAGCTATTAAATATTATTCTTCATGTGCTGAAGGCAAACATATTTTGGTCACAGTTAATAGACAACAAATAGAATTACCTGAGATAGAATTATAGCTAAGGAAAGAAAAGAGAGCATTGTATGATTAAATCCTGTACTCAGGAGCCTGCCTCAGCCCTCTCTAACTGAAACAGCCTCTTTATCAATGACTTGGAAGATAGTATGGGTAATATGCCCATCAAATTTGCAAATAGTACAAAGGTGGGAGAAATAATGTGTTATCTTTTGATCTTTTATTAACAGTTCCTCCTTTCCAGGAGTTCAAAAGAGATCATTGAATTTGACTGTACAATGAATAAGAATGATTTTACCTCACCTCCAATTTACAATTTATATAATGTTTTCTCAGCATTAGAATATAAGTACCTAATGGACAAGGACTGGATTTTTTTCTTTTCTTTTTTTTTTTTTAATTCCTAGAGGCCCAGTGTCTGGCACTTAATAAGTATTAAATGCCTGCTGATTTTGAAATTAAAATGATTATAATGCTACTTCCTAGAGTAAACTTCATCCAAAAGGATTAAGAGCAAGAAAAGTTTACTGTGACTGAGTCTGCTCATTTTATCTATGTCTTGGAACTCTAGGTTTTTGGGTATGAGTACAGATTGGTTAAAATTAGCCTAAGTCTGAAAGGAGTCATTATTATGTAGCCCATGTGGTGGTGGTTCTAATATTTTTCTAACTCCAAATCAAGACTATATACATTTAAACCATGATCAATTGATTTTTTGCTATTTTGCTGTGTTCATATGATCAGGATTTATAGAAATGTAGAGGAAGATAGTGTTTTCCCACTGAATAAAGACTTGAACAAAGAGCAGATTGGACTGAACATAGAACAATACTCTAGAAGTGGTGGAACTAGAAGAAAAAGGTATTTATGAGAACTATAGAAAATTTGCTGCTTGCTGTGAGAACCTCCTGCATAATTGATGTGTGAAGAATATCTCAATACCTGGTTCTTCTTGTTCATAGACTCATTCTAGTAGCTGACAGTCTCTGTTGACTAAATTTTAATGTATTTATTGGGGAATAAAGAGTCTAAGTATTCTGGCTCAGAAAGAAAATCTAGTGAAATAGTTTGCATAGATCATGAAGAATTTGGTTTAGTGAATTGGCAGGTATAGAGATGCTGAATCCTTAGTTAATATGGGGCACAAAACTAAGAACACTTTATACATATAATTTTGCACATATTAATGATATTTTGATAACTCAGTGGGGTAGTAAGTTGGGAATTCTTCCTTAAAACTATTTCTTCATGTTATCTTGCCAAGTAGAATACGCATTAATATCTCAAACAAGAAAATTTATGAAAAAATATTTGTGATATTTTCTAAAACAGGAAGAGAATATTAAGGCCAAACTTAACCTTGCTTTCTTAAAGGAATAATACGAGCAATCCATCCTTTCTACTACCCTAACATTGTATGATGTCCATTCACTAGGTATTTTTCACAACTATCGTAACTTATTCTGATATCCTAAAGAAGTGTGATTTCCATTTTGAAGATGTGGAATTTGAGACAAAATGACCCTATCAAGGGTGTCCTAAGATACCGCACTCAGCCTGACAGAAGAAGAGAAGCTGGCCCTATAATTTAGGATGTGGAACTCTTAAGAACTTGCTATTTCTCAGGTTTAAAAAAAAAGGTTGAAAAATTATAGCAATAACTTGGAAAATTTATATTTTTGGATTGATCATGGAAAAGAATCTTTTACAGTGTCTCTTGAGATCTCATCAGCTTTCACCCATATTATATCCTAAATATAATTAAAGAACTATAATCTAGTTCTATAGAACTAGAATCTAGAGAATCTAGAAGAAAACTGAAAAAACATCATCTAAACCCCAGCTTTTTAACTGGGAGGTTGTAAAACTTAATAGTTATATTTTAACATATTTCCATTGTAAATCTTTGCATTTTACTTTATGAATTTAAAAACATTATTCTGAGAAGGATTCCATAGCCTTCACAAGACTGCCAAAAGGGTCCAAGATACAAAGAAATTAAGAATTTCTGATCTAGCCAGCCCACATTGTTAAGTGAGGAAGGAAGATAGCATATCATGCTTTGGAGCATGCTGATAGTCAGAAATCCCTGTAATTCCAACACAGAATTACATACTACTTAGCTTTGTGACCTGAGTTAGTTACTTAAGCTAGGTTAGACTGAGTTCTCTCATCTGTAAATTGTAGACAATTCCTACAGAAAAGGGCAATATTGACCATCAAATGAGATAAAGTATGTAAAATACCTCACAAACCTGAAAGCATTATATAAATGTGAGCAATTGTAATTATTGTCCTAGGTGACAATGAGTAGCAGAATTTGGATTTTCTCTATATTCTCTGACTTGAAATCCAGGTTCTTAAATCTCTATACATAAGACCCAGAAAAGTCACCCAGGCAGTGACAGGAAGTTAGGTTAGTTAAATGTACCTCACAGCTCCCTAGGCTCTTAAACCAAGAGCCTGCTCAGTTTTTGGCAGTTGCTTGTTGACATGTAGGTCAACTGAGAATATACTGAGCAAACTTCATTTCCTATTAGAATAAGGTTCACTGAAAAATAAACTGGTCTGAAGGACAGTAAAAGTGAAAAGTGCTTTCAAAAAGTTGTTCAGATATAAAGTGCTGAAGAAGATATATATGTATACACATACTAACATAGACCCTTCACACGCACGCGCGCACACACACACACACACGATAGTAGAAAACACATAGAAAACAAAATCACAATCTCCAGGTCTCTCTTTCCCTTCTATTTAATGCTACTTTAAACTACATTTTGGTTCAAGAATCTCCCTTGAGATTGGGAGTAGATGAGAGAAAAGAAAACCATACCAGTCAAATCTGCTCTTTTTGTTAATAGCTTCAAAGAAGTTTTATAGGTAATGAAATAAAAATTAATTGATAAAATGAGATAGGTTTCTAAAATGTTGGGTGGATTTTATACTTTCTGTGCTGTGCCATAAAAAACTGGGAACTTGTTGAACTTTGTTTTCCTTTCAGTGTGGATCATTTTTACCAACTTAAGAAGGGATGACAGAGGCATTCACAGAACTAGGAGTGAGGAAGAACTTCAGAGATGACTATTTTGGCTTAGTTGTTTTTCAGCCATATCTGATTTTTTGTGACTGCACTTGGGGTTTTCTTGGCAAAGATACTGCAGTGGTTTGCCATTTACTTCTCCAGCTCATTTTTACAAATAAGGATACTAAGGAAAACAGGGTTAAGTGATGTCACAAAATATAAACTCCAGCCCCAATACTCTATCCATTGATCCTCTAGAGGCCATCCAATCTCACCAAAAATTGATCAAGAATTCCCTTTCCAACTCCCTTCAAAATTGTCATCTAGTACTTCCTTACTACAGCCACTGTGTGGGAAGAAGCTAGAGAGAGCCAGATTCTGGCTCTATCCTTACTGCCTGTGTGGCTTTGGGTCAAGTTTTTTTATACTCTTTTATACTCAGTTTCCTCATCTGCAAATTGAGATGCTGTAGTGGATCTCCCTACAACTCCCCTCCAACTTCTGTGGATTTATTGCTCTATGGCATTGCATTCTACTTCTGAAAAAAGTTGAACCTATCAACAACTCCTACCCATTGTTCCTAGTTGGAAGGCTGGATTCCTTCTTTCAAACACTTTAAGACAGTGAGTATATCCCTAAGACTTCTCCTTTCCAGGCTAAACATTGACAATTCCTTTAACTAATTCTCATGATGCCTGCCTTCAGGCATTGACTATTCCCATTGGCTCTTCTCAATATGGTGCTTGCTTCTATGAATAGTTTCTGCCAAGCTCTACAACCCTTTTATTTACCTTGGCTATCTGCACACACCAGTTGAGAAGGTACTGGGAGCCAATGTTGTCTTTGTGTTCCCGTATGTAGTCCAGGAGGCAGCCGAATGGCATGAGCTGTGTTATGAGTTGGACTGTGGAAGTCAGACAGATTCCCAGGAGACGGCACACATGGGGATTGTCCACACTGGCCATTACATAGGCTTCCTGCTCAAAGAAAGAAAGAAAATAACATTAGTACCACCCTGAATGCAAAAGGACCAAAAATAGGGTATCTTGGGAAGGAAAGAAGAAAGGAAGTAAGGAAAGAAAGAAGGAAGGAAGGAAAGGAGGGAGAGAAAGACTTCAAGAATTCAAATTTAGATCTTCCTGACTGCAATTTTAGAACTATCCATTTTTATCATTGCATTGCCCCAATTAACCTTTTGGATACCTCCAAATTCAAGACTGATCAGGATTATGTAACTATAACATGATGAATTTTTCACATTTTGTCAGCAGTGTCAAAATCATATTTACTACAGATTAAAAAGGTGACAGAGCACCCAGGGCAACTTTTGATGCCTTAGGACCCTGAAGATGACAGTGTATCCATTCCACTGGACTCTGGTTTGAAGGATTCTATTGTAGTCAGACAAACTGAGGTGACGGAGAAAGCACTTCTTGGGATCTTAAGTATATTAATCAAGTAGACTTGACTTGATATGTATTTTATATTTATTTATTTGTGTTTCTTTCTCCTACAAAATGTTATCTCTTTGAGGAGATGGCTATTTTATTTTTCTCTGTCCTCTCTGTTGAGACTTCATATGTGTATCCAAATGCATGTTGAATGAATAAATGAATTAATGAAATGAATAATCTTTGGTGGTTGTTTGTGATTTATGAAATCATTCAATCTCAGCAATTTCAGTATTGGTGTCCCTGAACTCTGTAACGATGCCAGCAGCCTTCTATGTATCAGCAGTCAGTTTTATTGGGTGCTATGGCCAAAAATAATCACCTGGTGGCCAGCCTTCTGGTGAAGAGCCTCTCAGAACTTGGTTGGTTGGCCCTTGACCATTAAAACACAGTCTGTTGTAGGGTCTGGACTCAAAGCCTTTCCAGTTTCATGTAAGACATGCCAGAAATTGTGTTACATTGGCAAAATCTTCAAGAATACACGACTGCTTCCGTAAGGCAATAGGGCAATAAGGAAGAAGATATCAATGACATATCACTGTATCCATTCTTTTTAGGATATCCAAATCACAAAATCAACAAATAAAAAAATTTCTGTAGAGAAATCTTGACTATATATATATATATATATATATACACACACACATTATTTATACATATATATATATATATGTATATATATATATATATGTACACATAATATGTACCAAGTTATTTACATGCTGTCTTCCCTAATGGAGTGGGAGCTTCTTGAGGGCAGGGACTGTTTCTGTCTTTATCTTATTCTGCTTGACACAAAGTAAGTTCTTACTAACAACTTATTGGTTGATTATGGGAAAAAAAAAACATTTTCGGCAACTTGAATTAATATATTTTGATATGCTTTTCATCCCCTATTTGAAACAGGCATAAAGTCATTTAAAAGAGTCCAAATTCATTCTTGTTAAGAGGATTTTGATTTCATTAGAGACTCAAAATCAATCTGTTTTCCTGGGGCTGTGGAGGAGGATGAAAAAGGTCTGTGAACTTTCCACATCCTTCTAACGAGAAAACCAGGCAAGTTTATACCCAATGTTATACTGATATCATCCAGCAAGGACTACCAAGTCAGTGTTCTGAATTTGGCACCAATCAATGAATGTCTAATTTATTTAACTCTCCTGCCATTCTTGGACAGAGAAAACTTCAAATGGCCCCACTCTTAGAGAGAAAAATTTGCTCTATTAAGACTTAAGAAAATCCTAAATTTTCATTCTTACATTTTAGGACTTTTGCTTCAAAGTACAAAATAGATAAAGGACTAATTCTGTGGCACCATATTCACTGCCCAAGAGAGGCCAACTGCAGAACTTGCAATCCAGGTTAGTTCTTGGCTCCTCCAGAGATCTGGGGTCAATTTAAATTCTGTCCTTTGGGGTTTTGTTGTTTGTTTTCTGCTGTGAATATCCTTTCTTCTTGGGATGTTGTGAATAGAAATGTCCTAATAACAGCTAACTGGCACCCAGGAATTTCTTTTGGTGGAACTGATTCTACCCTTTTGATGTTTTATATCTTTGGTCCTAATTCCACCTCTTCTAAAAATTCTTGCCTCCATAACTTATCTGTATCATTTTGCTCTATCTTAATGTTTCCTGGTTCAGTGAATGAGCCTGGGTATTAGGAAGATCTGAATTCAAATCTAGTTTCAGATTTTTACTAATTATGTGACCTTGGGCAAATAAGTAGCTAAACTTCCATTTGCCTCAGTTTCTTCAGCTGTAAATCAGGGCTAATAACAGTAGCTACTTAATTGGAAAAGATCCTGATGTTGGGAAAGATTAAAGGCAAAAGGAAAATGGCTAGATAGTGTCATGGAAGCAATGAAAATGAACTTGGACAGACTTCAGGAGATAGTGAAAGATAGAAGAGCCTGACTTGCTATGGTCAGACACAGGTGAATGACTAAAACCTCACAGAGTTGTCACAAGGATTAAAAATATGAAATATTAAGTTAAGTATTTAGCATTTTCCCTTTCCTAATTTTTACTTAGCACATAGTAGATGTTATATAAATATTTTCTTCCTTTTCCTTTCTTCTATTTTCTGAATCACAGTAATTTATGTGGGGATCATAGCCTCCTTCCTGATGGCAAAGCTTGGGCCATAGCCAACATTTGTATATCTCCTAGTGCTGATCCCAGGGTCTTGACTATCATACTAAGCCATGAAATCCTTGGGAACAGAGACAGTTTTCTGAGCTCAGAAGAGGTTTACCTGAGTGGTTAATGAATGAAATGAGAACCCACTGACGCCTATGAGTATTACTATTTTTCCTTGGAAGTAGATTTCAATTTTAAACTATATGCTCTTATTTCTCAAACATTTCCTCATAGAATGTTAGAAATAGAAAGATCCTCAGGTATCACTTAGACCAATCTTTCATCTTTTGTTGTTATTAGTTGTTTCAATTGTGTCCAACTGTTTGTGACCCCATTTGGGGTTTTCTTGGCAAAGATACTGGAGTAGTTTGCCATTTTCTTCTCCAATTCATTGTACAGATGAGGAAATTGAGGCAAACAAGGACAGCTAGTAAGCAAATTTGAACTCAGGACTTCCTGACATTTAGCAACCCCTCATTTTATTGATTGAGGACACACCATGGTACAATGGAAAGAATACTTTGGAGTCAAAAGACAAAGGTTTAAACCTTAGCTTTGCCAGTGACTAGCTGTGTGACAAGTCACAACTTCCCCTGAGACACAATTTCCTCATCCTTATTTTCTGAGAAGGTTGGAGATGACCTCTTAGCTTTGTTCCAGCTTTGAACCCATGATTTCACTGAAAAGGTGATTTGACTGGTCCATGGTTAGTTAGAGTGGAATCACAGCTAGATGTTCTAACCTGTATCATTGACTTTCCAGGCACCATGCGGTTCATCCAGTCAGTCAACAATTATTTAAGCACCTACTATATATTAGGTTGCAGTGCTACCTAATCAAATGGGGGGGGATCAAATGCAAAAAATCAAAGATTTATTCTCTTATCAATTATGCCCTAGTTTTCCTCCCATCAAGCCAGTGAAGTGATATAATGGTGTCACTTGGCCCAAGATAGTCTTTTCAGTGTTGTAGTTGCAAAAAGAAGCATCTTTTATTTTTCCTGAAGTTCTAACAATACTATTTTGGATTCTCTTTCCATCATCCTTGCTGAATTGATGCTGAAAAATTTGAGGCAAAAATCAGCACACAGCTGAATTACAAACAAGTACTAATCAGGTCTCTCCCCTACATCTGGGAAGCTGTACAATCACAACACCAAAGAAATTCTCTTTCCATTCTGATTTCCTCTAGAACTGGTCGAAATTCTGATCCATGTTGTCTTTATTTTAGTGGAAAGGAAAAAAAAAAATCTGCAAACCTGAGCAGTTCAAGACACACATCTGTTATGTCTACAAGGAACTGACCTGGAGATGGGGGATTTGGGGGACAGAATGTAGGGAGTGGGTGGATGGGCCACACAGAATATGGCCCTCTTCCCAATTCTTTTGAGCATCTATTAAATCTGATATCCAAATGAAACTAGGTCATGGCTCCCCCAAAAAAGCATAATAGAGTCATTGTTTACGTGGGTGTCCCTTTCAGAATGCATAGAAATTAAAGTGAGCTTTGTTTTTAGCTATTTATCTTGGAAATCATTAAGGTACACCGTGACCCACCCCAAGTATGCTTGGTATTCCTCAACAATCTCCTAAATTAGCCTAGTCCCTGTGGGACTTCTTTTCAAAAAACAAACTAAAAGATGAGAATGGATTTTTTTTTGAGCAGCAAATTCAGGCTTTTGGTGATGTTTTGGTGACCTTGAAATGCCTATTATTTTGTCCCTTCCCTGAAATGATTTTTCAGTCTTGCCTCTTCTTTGTCCCTGTATTCTCTGAAACATTTTTAGTATATCAAGAGTTGGAAAGGATTTCTCTAGTTAGCCAAATCATCAAAAGTAAACATGGTCTGGAATCTGTGTGTATTAGTTGCCAAATGCCTTCCAACGGGGGAAAAGAGTGCGTTCACTTATCTGAACCACTTAAATTACACGCCTTTGATAATTTAAAAAAAAAAAATCATTTCACTTCATCTACAGTTATACCATGGGAATAATTTTCTCCTACACTCAGGGCCAAAGTCTGTGGACATGAGGATCTTGGCAGACACCATTCATCATGTTTTCTCTTTATTTGCTGGCCTTCATCAGTTTGGTAAAATTCAGACTGATATGGTCATTAAGAAAAAAAGGATAGGAATTCAGAGAAATCTACAAGGGATCATAGGCTCATAAATCTAAAGTGGGAAAGACTTTAATGAAATCATGTAAAATGGGGGGGGGGAATCAGAATTGGAAGGAGGGAATAAATGCTAATAACAATCATATTAGGAAAGATGAATAATAAAGAATGCACTAAAATACTGATGGAGACTCAAAGGGAATAGGGACTGAAGAATGTTATAATAGTTTATGCATTAAAATGAGTTATAATTAAGCAATTTATTTACTTTTATTACTAAGCAATTTACTTGTTTCTAATAAAGCATTTAATTCTAAAAAAAGGGGATGGTTCACATATTTTCTAAACTTACTAAAATTAAAATTAAAAACCTTCTTTAAAACATTTGGAGGATTGGACAAAGAAAGCTCAACCCTTAAAGATCTGTTCTTAATGATAGAACATACAAAGTATACTCTGTAACCTTTGGCCAGCCCTTCACCTCCCATTCTTGTGGTCCACCTTCCCTAAGCACAAGAGCTAAAACAGAAGGTCTGACAGCTCCTTCACAATAACAATTAAGGAATGAGAAGAGGGATAAAGATGGGAAGTGTGCATAAGAGAAGAGAAAGGGAATTTGCTTTTTGAAGAAAAGGCAAAATAAGAGAGAGTGATGGAGATTTTAGGTAACCATAATTGATTATCTTTAGCTAGGATTTGAAAGATGGTGTTGGGTAGAGGAGTCAGAGTGAGTCTGAGGGTCCAGGAGACCTGGTGTTGCTCCTCTATACATATGAGAGCCATTCTGGTCTTCATCTAGTCCCAGATGG
>JAJPUD010000529.1:524810-634208 GCA_023553655.1 Myrmecobius fasciatus | reverse complement strand
CACTGTACAGGAAGCTTTTAAAGATTTTAATTTGGAGAATAGTTTCTATAAAACATGCCTTGTATGCATTCACTTTCCTCCACTTCTACCACCTGGTGTAAACCCCATTTTCTTTTGTCTCCCCTCTTACAATAGCATTCTAGTCAACAACACTGCCTCAGGTCTCTCCCCACTGGGGTCCAAACTCCACACCTCAGTCAAAATGATTTTCCTCAAGTGTGATTCTTGCCACCTCCCTCCTCAATAAACTTCAGTGGCTCTTTCTTCCTTTGAGGACCAAACAGAAAATGTTGTTTGGCATTTAAAGCCCTTGTAGCTTGGCCCCTTCTTATCTTTCTAGTCACTTTAATCCCATTAAAGCCAATCATTGCACAGGATGCTCCACCACCAGCTTTGTGCCTCTGTCATGGGCTACTCCCCTGCCTGGAATGTTTTCCATATTGGCTTTCTTTATGATTAAACTCAAATCCCACCTTCTTCGGGAAGTCTTTCCCCTTTCACCTCCCCCTTTAGGCACACAGAACTGCCAATGTGTTCCCTCTTTTCATATATCCATATATATCTTATACAAACAATTATTTTGCATGTTGTCTTTCTCATTAGAATGGGAACTTCTTGAGGGAAAGAATGATTTTTTTAAAAAAATCTCTTTGTATCCCTAGTGCTTATATAATATTTACTATGTTCTTAGATACACATTGTTCATTTGTGTCCAACTTTAATGTGATCCCATGGACTTTTTCCCAGTAGAATTTTCTTGGCAAAGATACTGAAATCGTTTATTATTTCCTTCTCCAGTGCCTCCCCATTTTACAGATGAGGAACCGAGGCAAGCTGGCTTAAGTGGTTTGCACAGGGTCACACAGCTAGGCTAAATTTGACCTCAGATTTTCCCAACTCCAAGTCCAGTGTTCTTATCCACTAGTCCAATTTGCCACTATCTGATACATAGGAATGAAGCCCTTAACATGTTTACTGATTAAAGGTATTCCCTCACTAGGCATTTTTTACATTGATTTCTACAAAGCTAAGACTTGGAGGCTTGGAGATGATCTAGGTCACTTCAATCATTTTTAAGATGCAAAAACTGAGACACATAATATTGAAGTCATTTGCCTAACTTTATAGTGAAAGGAGACCTACATTAAATGAGGTAAAGTTATAGCAAGTTAATTACAGCTAATTTTGGAAATCAGTTTTGGGTCCAGGACTTTTCTAGTTCTCTATAGGAAAGGGAATTTCTATATGGAATCTCCAGGAAAACTCTTATATAGTGATCTCTCTCTCTCTGTTAAAGCATGGATTAATCTCAGCACAGCTTGGAACTCTTTACTTCTATCAAGTTGCTAAGGGTTCATGTTTCTTCTATTAAACCATCTCTCTGGAGGTTTTAAAGCAGAATAGTTAGGGGAGAAAGGCCGGAATCAGTATGTGAGAAATGTCATGTGTTTGTCCCCCCTATTCTCACTACACCTCCTCATCTGTCACTCACTAGAAAATGCTCTTCCCATCACTTGTTAAGAGGTAGGTGGTGTGATTTGCTTGTAAATCATTAAAATGGAACATGTATTTATTTGATAAATCTATAATTAATTTCAATGATGCCAAACTGATTAGTGTAGTATCTAGTATGCAAAAGGGTTCTACTAAAGCAGGGAGGGGTTCACAGAATTAATTAATTCAGGTGTGAAATGCAGAGAAGGTGTT
This sequence comes from Myrmecobius fasciatus, assembly GCA_023553655.1. Classification (NCBI taxonomy): domain Eukaryota; kingdom Metazoa; phylum Chordata; class Mammalia; order Dasyuromorphia; family Myrmecobiidae; genus Myrmecobius; species Myrmecobius fasciatus. The sequence continues at coordinate 632,501 of JAJPUD010000529.1, read as the reverse complement.
TTACTTGGCCACAGAGGGATGCATCATGTCAATGTACATTACAATCATGGGTTGGATCCAAATGAGAAGAAAAAAAAATTTTCTGACTTCTGTGATCAAGCTTCAAAACAGTCTTTTGAGCTTTGGAGATAGGAAAACCTGAGTTTTTCTTATGTGTTTAGTATGTGTATTGGAAAGAATGCTGGACTAGAAACTGCATTTCATACATGCAATGTATATATGGAGGTGACTCAGTAGATGTAACACTGGATGTAGATTCAGATCCAGCCTTAGATGCCAATTATGCAAAAAGTCGCACTATCTCTATATGCCTCAGTTTCTTCATCCAGGAAATGGATCTACCTAGCAAGATTGTTTTCAGAATAAAATAAGATAATACTTATAAAATGCTTTGTCAGTCTTAAAGAGATAGAGATACCAGCTATTATATTTACTAGATCATCTCATTTAACCTTGAGGCTTCCATGTCCACCTTTAAAGATGATAACAATAATACTTTCCCTGTTTATTTCATACAGGGTGCTATGAGGTTCAAATTTATAAATCATCTTAAAGGTCACATGTTTCTCACAGTTTGTCTCATTTGATGTAAGTCCTTCTACTACATATATAACTCTTAAGATGCAATTGGGTTGATAATCCTAAACATCCACATTTAGATTAGGGGTAGATTCCAGGTATTTTTACTCTATAATCTTTTTTTTCTTTGTTCTCCAGGACTCTAGCAGACTTTTTTTACTAATTAGGTGTTGCTTAGGCTAATGTAAAAATGAACTTGAATTTCTGAGCATATACAATGACAACCATAAAATGAAATCTGGAAACATGGCAAACTGTTGGAAGGAGTTGTCAAGGTTGGAAAAATACACACTGTGGAAATGACACAAAATAAATAAGCTACATATACATAACTGAAAAGTGACTCCAATTTTTCTTTCTTTTGGAGGGGATAGGGACTGGTAGAAAGCAGTGCTTCTATATAGTAGGTAAAGTATGATGCATTTAGTCAATCAACAAACATTTGGTGTATCTTCATTTAGCTTAAAGGCAAAAAGCATTTAACTCTTAAAAGTCTTTGACTTAAAAATATTTTGATTCATAGGTCTTAATGCTTAACCTTCTGGAATTCAGAAACCTTTTTCTTTTCTTCCTGAGACAAGCCGGGGGGGGGGGGGTGGACAACACTGGAGGAGACAGTTTGGGACTGAGGAGCTTCATTCACTCTACTGCTTCATCCCAACTACAACAGAGAGAAAAGTCAGGTAAAACCAATACTCAGAAAAGAGTCCTGGAAAAAAAAGCTCAAATAAAATAAGGATAGGGTCATTTCAGCATGCTTGTTTCAAGGAGAGGGATCACCTGCAACCAAAACCCCAAATTATTTGAAATAAAAGGTACATGAAGATTTCTGTCTATAAACTGAAAAGGAAAACTCACATCAAGAATTTCCTTATTGGCTTTCGGAGAAGTAGCCTCTCTTAACTCTTTAATGGCAACAGGAATCTTCACCTTCTCTCCTTCTGGAATCCACAGTCCCTGTAATAAGAAGTGAGGTGAGAGATTCTCATATATCGTAACAAGATATGAGATATCATCCTTGGTACTTCGGGTTGCAAATATGGCTGTTTTTATTGAAAATATAGATACCCATATAGATCCATAGAAGAGACCATATTCAAGTTCAGAAGGGAATATAGAACAATCAGTTAAGATAATGGCACTTCCATGTTAAATTTAAATATACACTTTAAAAAAAAAAAAAAAACAAGCTATATACACTGGAGATCCATGGAAGCATGTTCCATTCATTCTGTTCTTTGAGTAAGGACATATTTATGCTTATGGATTTTTAAGTTCATAATAAAAATAAATATAAAGAAAAAACACAATTGTATAAAATGTTTCTTATCTAAGTCACTACCTGCCAAGGAGGAGTGAAAAAGAAGACTATGATTTCTAATGAACTGTTTAAAAGGTAGGCTGCATTGCATGAATATATTTACCAGGAAAAGGATATGGCAATCATGAATATGCAGCAGTAGATTTAAGACTTTGAAGAAACAAATATGGGACTTAAAGAAATTAAACCATGAACAAGGAAGAATTTTAATGAAAATAGAAAACAACCTATTTTAGGCTTTTGATTTATTCCCTTTTCCTGCTTTATTAATATTAATATTCACTTCAATCATGGCAAAATATTTGGGGTCCATCGCATAAGTTGTCCCCAGGACTATTGATCTCCCACAGAAGCTATGAAAGCATAAACAGCCTGAAAAAGCCTTTGGAAGCTCCCAAGTCTTTGATGCTACAAACAATATGTGGTAAAAATAAGTAAAAATGTATACCTATAATATACCTTTCTGTTGCCATTGCTTGTGGTACTAGCAACTCTCACATGTGTATGTATCTCTATCCAGAGTCCATGTATCAGCCCAGTCAAAAGCCTTTTATCCCCTTTATGATCACGTGTCTGGATCATCATCTTACCTTATACACTGTGCCAAAAGCTCCAGAGCCAAGGACTTTAATCTTTTTAAATTCTGTCTCCTTGAGGATCCGTAAAAGAGCCTGGTTGGGAGCTTCTCCACTGGGGGTAAGGGGCTCAACTAGCTATTAAGAAAAAAAAATGAAAGAACCTGTTGTAAAGCTGCAAATGATACCTAAAGACAGTGAAAAGTTCAGAGCATAAACATTCATACAGATCAAATACTAACGAACAGTTGTGTGTGGTTCTTATTTAATCTCAATTAATTACTGGAAAAATTTATATAGGAAAGAGGTACTGTCTCCAAAAGAACCTGAAGGATGATTGAAGATAGCAGCAATTACCTTGGAAGCATGGCTTGCTTTATGGAATATATAATGATCCCACAAAGTTGGCTATAGAACAATATATTGTCAAATGAATCCTTTTATCCCATCACTTTGATTATAATATTGGAAATGTATTTTCATGGAAGGGAAAATTCCATTGAGTCAAGAATTGAAAGCATTTGGTGAAGAAGCTATCTAGGTGGTAGCCTTCTTAATGGTATATTGGGATTATGAGTGGAAGGGCTAGCTAAGTTAATACTCTCATTTTCCAGATGAGAAAACCTGAGAAATAATTGCTTTGGCCAATTCCACATAAGTAAGCTTCAGGGGCAGGACCTGAAACCAAACTCAGTTCTCTCCACTGTTCCACAGGGTATTGTCATCAAGCAATAATTATTGAAAGTTGGGGTTTCCTTCCTTCTTCCTTTTTAACAAAGACTGTATTAAAGTTCTTGAACTCATTACACCATACAATCTAACATAGCACCAAGCACACAGTAGGTGGTTAATAAGTAATTGCTGTCATGAACTGACATAATTCCAAGTACAGACACACAAGGAGCTACCTAATAGAAGCTTGTTGTGACATATGTATTTTCCATCCATGATATTGTAAATAAAGTTCTGTACTGATGCCTCATCATGGTGTGGAAACAACCCTAATATTATGAAAGTTTTGGCCAGAAAGCGTTCAAGAAGAGGTCTGTGTGATTAATAAAGTTTGTAATTAATATGATTAATAAAATTTGGTTCCACTCATCACTTGAAGGTTAATCAGAGGTAGTATTTGACCAGGACCCCTGATTGTGTGATCAGAGCTCTATGTCATAGAAATCTAGTCAGTTCCATAATAAGCTCTGAAATGGGCAAGGTGGAATCCTAGCTCTTACCTCTCTTTCTTGCAGCAGCCTGCGTAGTGTGCGTTTACGGACAATATGGCGCCTTCGAATGAAGAGACCAATACCAAGGCTCAACACCATTAGTAAGAAAAAGCCCCCGACGATTCCAGTAGCAATGGAAGGAATCTTGGGGCTGGAATGGAGAATGAAAAAGATGAAAAAGTGTTTTATTGACTTAAAAATGATTTTTATAAATTAAAATTTAATGAAAAATAATATTGAGTATATTTCTTGTGTTTTGGCATACTAGCTATTAAAAATAAGCATTCCTATTCCCCTTTATCCAACAAATAAAAATCCTTATCAAAGACAAAAAAACTCAAACAAAACACATAAATGTCACATATGACCACACAAAAATGAAAAGTATAGGAAGTGGCTGTCTTTATTCCTTCTGTAGGGAACAGAGTAGGATGCAGTTAAGGTTAAGAAAAGAAAAAGCAGGAGATTGTATAACATCCATAGTACAAAAAAAAAAAAAAATCTGGCTTTCCTATGTTGCTACATTTGCCTACTTGCTATTCCTTGAAAAGGTTGACCCTCAACACTGGAGTACTCTCTAGGATTATCTCCCCCTGTCATTGCCTGGCTTTCTCCAAAGCTTACCTCAGATTCCACCTTCTGTAGGACCTTTTTTTTCTGTCCTCTACTGGTAATTAGATTACCTTTCATATAATTCTATGTATATTTTGTAATTACTTAGTTATTTAAATGTTGTCTTCTCCCTTGAAGAGTTAGCTCTTTGATATCAAGGAAATCTTTTCTTTTTTCAATCCTTTTTTTTGTATTACTTGTATTTAGCACAGTATCTAATTCATAGTAAATACTTAACAAATGCTTGTTGACTGACTAATGAATTAGTAGATGTGTACCTGCAGTACTTACCCAGGTGTGGGACAGCCTTCAAGACCTGGACCTTCACAGCTGCAGAAGGAAAGAGGGAAAAAAAAGCAACGTCAGCTAGTACATCTTTAAAAATTAATCAAAGTCAATAATTCCACTGAATCCTATTGGTCACAAATGAATTATTATTACTTTCTTTTAATTTGATCTGCTATGTGACAAAATACTTTAAACCTCCAAACTGAATTTACTTTTTTCTTTAAAATCTGTAAAGTGATTTACTTGTATTTTCTCTGATAATTATATTAATGTCATGACCCAAATTGGAGGAATGTTAAATGTTTCCTTTAAATTACAAATACAGAAATGTCCCATAGATAAATGTGTCTAACAATGGTCTGTATGTCTTCGGGTAAATGGATGGGTATGACTACTGCCCAGATGAAAAAATGAAAAAATCCAGTCAATATTACACATTTCTAGATGTGTAGTACTTTATACAGGAAAAGCATCTGAATACCTGGCCCCCAATTTTCATTTAAAATAAGATGAGTGAAGTTAAGAAAATTCAAAGTGATATAAATAAGAGAACCAATTCTGTTCCTTCCTCTAGACCTTTTACATTTTGAAGGTTAATTAGGAAATAACCCACCTGTCCACTGTTGTTACTCATACCCAACAAAATTTTTTCCCAACAAAAATGTCTGATGAAATGACTTATGCTACTTTTTGCATGAAAGATATCATTAGAGAGCCATCTGCATCCAGTAAGAGGAATGTGGGGACTAAATGTGAATCACAACATAGTATGTTTACCATTTTTGTTGTTGTTGTTTGCTTGCTTTTTGTGTTTTTTCTCATTTTTTCCTTTTTGATCTGATTTTTTTTTGTGTGTGTAGCATGATAATTGTGGAAATGTGTATAGAAGAAGCACATAATTAACATATATTAGATTACTTGCCATCTAGGGGAGGAGGTGAGGAAATGGGAGGGAGGACAAAAATTTGGAACACAAGGTTTTGCAAGGGTGAATGTTGAAAATTATCTATGCCTGTGTTTTGGAAATAAAAGGCTTTTATATTCCAAAGAGGTCTTAAAGGAGGGAAAGGGACCCACATGTGCAAAAATGTTTGTGGCAGCCCTTTTTGTAGTGGCAAGAAACTGGAAACTGGATAGATGCCCATCAATTGGAGAATGGCTGAATAAGTTATGGTATATGAATATTATGGAATATTATTGTTCTGTAAGAAACGACCAGCAGGATGATTTCAGAGAGGCCTGGAGAGACCTACTTGAACTGATGCTAAGTGAAATGAACAGAACCAGGAGATCATTATATACAGCAACAAGACTATATGATGATCAATTCTGATGGTCATGGTTCTCTTCAACAAGGAAGTGATTCAAACCAGTTCCTATTGTTCAGTGATGAAGAAAGCCATATACACCCAGAGAGGCCTGTGGGAACTGAGTACGGACCACAACACAGCATTTTAATGTTTTCTGTGAATATTTCCTTGCATTTTGTTTTCCTTCTTAGGTTGTTTTTTCTCTCTTTCTAGATCTGTTTCTTGTGCAGTAAGATAACTTTATAGATATGTATACATATATTGGATTTGTCATATAATTTAACATATTTAACATGTATTAGACTACTTGTCATCTAGGGGTGGGGGTGGGGGAAAAGAGGAGAAAAATTTGGAACAAAAAAAATTTTGAAAAGGTCAGTGTAGAAAAATTACTCATATGTTCTGTAAATAAAAAAGCTTTAATTAATTAAAAAATAAAAGACTTTAAAGATTAAAAAAAAAAAGATATCATTAGAAATAAATGACTGCCTCCTTATTCCCATCATGGTGCTCTTTAGGTTCAGTACTGACACATAGTAGGTACTTATTAAATACTTATTGATATAACTTGCACTGGAGATTATAGTGTTCCCAGATTCAGTCATATAGATGTAAATTTGCCTATCAACATGTTAACTGATCATGATTAATTAATATAGACTCAGTAATATAGTGGGTGGGGCTTGGCTGACCTTGAAGTTTAGGAAAAATGGACTCAGGTCCTTTCTCTAATAGAACAGCTTCATGGCTTAACTTCTCAGTGCTCCCAGACAAATCTCACTAAGACTAAATTATAGGTGGGATACAGATCTGAATTAGTGGAGGAAGTTTTCATGGCAAGAGTTTCTGCTTTGCTGAAATAATTAGTTTAGACCTCTTTCCTTCTCAACTACTCTCTCCTCCCACCCTTCCCATTCCAAGTAGACAGATCAATTTTTTATTACTATCAAGATTTTTAAAATTAATTTTCACTATAATTATCAATTTGAATCAAATTTAGCTGGTCAGTTTCTGTCTAATTTATGACCTTTTGGAGGTAAAATTAATTGTAATAGCATAAGTTACTTCAAGCCCTAATCAAAATGAGAAACTATCTTTTTATAAATTTCCTAACCTTCCCATGACCTCTCCTTTTCATTCATTGTCCCAATGCCAAAAGAAAAATTCCTCCTGAGTGCTTAGTTGAATTAATGGCAGAATTTATAAACCTGTGGCCACGAAATTTGTGGGACCAAGCCATCGGCTATAAGGCCAAGCATTATTAATTGCAGAGTTGTATTTCTTTTCAGACTTCTTACTCAGCTCCTTTGCCACCCGAGGTTAAAGTGATTTGTGGTCCCAGGAGAAGAGAAGTGCAGAAAATAGAAACTATTATAAAAGTTTAAAGGCTTAATCACATTAACATGTCCCCTCAGCCACTGGGATTATAACCTAGTTAGAGTCCTGTCTATTAAAGATTCTTTTCCCTGGAGATGACATCTCTAAATGTTAATTGTGTAAGCAAATGTCACAGATAGACTGGGGGAGGGAGAGAGAAAGCCCCTAAACCCATATTTAGTAAAGATCTACTTCATACCCCTCCCGTAAAAGATTATGTTGAGCCAGAAAAGGAGTAAGGAAGGATAAATATCCAAGCTCAGAATTAGGGAGATGAGATTGTATTGCAGTTGGGAAACTGACTAATGCTTTCAGTAATTCCCAAGCTGCTTAATGATATAAAAACACATCTTTAAAAAAAAAAAAACACAAAAAAACTTACTAATATTTTCTTGATAATTTTGACTACTTGTGGGATATTTCTATCAAAGAATCAAAAGTACAGGGAGTCCAAGGGGTAAATGCATGGTAGATGTAAGTAGGCTGTGGAGCATTATTGCCAATGATGATTCATACACAGGAAGTATTTGCATTTACTTCTCCAGCTCATTTTACAGATGAAGTAACTGAGGCAAACAGAGTTGTCATACAGCTAGTAAGTGTTTATTTTAATTTAAGTTTGAACTCAGGTACTCCTAACTCCAGGGTCAGTGCTCTATCCACTATGCCATCTAGCAGCCCCAAGTCTTGACACAGCCAAGATTTGAACCCAAACTTTTATCTCTAAATTCAATGTTTATTTTTTCTATCATTTTGTGTTATACTGGTGGCCTAGGATATTAAAACCCAGATTAGAATTTCCAGTATGGTAGATGAATTTTGAATGAAGGATTTACTGGAGCCTATGAATAAGAAACACATAGAGAAGGATGGTGTGGATGGCCTATGATCTCACCAGAGCAGGAGTAGATGGCCAAACCCATGAAATCACAAATGTGTTGAAATTTCAGACTATATTTAGTGAAGATACGTTGTATAAGGAGACAGGGCCTCTGATCAACTGTCAGGAAGGTATGTTGCCTAATAAAGGCTGATGGGACTCTAAAAATAATGAACTCTGAACTTCAAAGGGAGCAGGCAGGAGATGTCAGATAGGACCCTTAATGATGTGATGATGATAATGAAAAATTTTAATAGGCATTGGAAAGATTACAAGAGCCTTAGTTCCCTTATTAGTGGTGTTTACTTTCATCATGACATATTCACTCTGACTTAGGAAAGTTTGGAAAAGTCTCAAAAATGTTGGATGACTGATGATTTACATTTTTCGAATCTAACTTGAGGAATCACAAAGTTGTTTTCTTTAATCAAACTAGAAACAGGACTGCTGGAACAATAAGATTATGTGATAATCAATTCTGATGGGTGTGGCTCTTTTCACATCTTTTGAAAGATGTGATTCAAACCAATTCCAATAGCCAATTGTGATGGAGAGAGCCACCTGCATCCAGAAAGAGAGCTGTCAGGTCTGAATGTGAATTACAATATAGTTTTTTCACTTTTTTTGTTTTTGTTTGCTTGCCTTATTTTTTTTTCCCTTCATATTTTTCCTTTTTTGATCTGATTTTTCTTGTGTAGCATGATAAATGTGGAAATATGTATAGAAGAATTTTACATGTTTACCATACTTGCTGTCTAGGAGAAAGGGTGAGGAAGGAGAGGGAGTAAAATTTGGAATACAAGACATTGCAAAGGTGAATGCTGAAAACTATCTTTGCATGTAGTTTGAAAATAAAAAGCTATTATTAAGAAAGAAAGAAAGAAAGAAACAGGACTGTTGGATGGAATGAGCCTACTATGAGAAAATACCAAAATTCAAAACAAACTACTTTTAGGGCCTGAGGACACTTGTTTTTATGACCATTGTAGCCTGTACCAGCACTAGGCTTACCTTACTGTGCCAACAATCCTGCTCAAAAGATTCTCTTTCAGTAAGATTTTTTCATTTATAATATATTAAAACAATCAGTGCATCCACTAAGACAGTGAAGTATTAAGCCCATGAACTCAGACCAATAAACAGAACCTAGTTCAACAGCTTGGATGTGTTACTGAGTCAGAAAAATGGCACATGTTGATATAACCGTAGCTTCTTATCAATTGCTTTTGGAGAAATTAGTTCGTAATTTTACATTTTATTCTAGGCAACTAAATTTTTTACTTACCCATAGGTACAATTGGGATGGCATCGTTGGCAAACCTTATTTGCATCAGCATATTTCCAGACCAAGGTATCATTTTCTCCCATGATTCCAGCTGGGCAAGTCTTAACACAGTGTGGACCATCTATAAAGTGAGCACACTCTATACATTTGTCAGGACCCTAGGAAAAAAACAAAGTAAATTTGTAAGCCTTATACTTTAGGTAGCAATTCTGTATTTTATCCTAAAAAGGAAGAAAATAAGGAAGTCAGATATTTCAATCCAGATACTGAGTCAATGTGATATCATGCGAAGATCACTCTAGATATGGAATCAGAAAACTTTGGTCTACCATGAAAAACAAGCCACTTGAACTCTCTCTTAAATTTAAAATGAAGAAGTTGGACCAGATGATTACTAAACTCCTTTCATTTAATCTTAATTCTAAATTCTTCATTTTACCTTTGCTTAGACATTCAATGAGGGGAAACCTACCACTTCAAACCAGGTCATTCCAGTTGGGGATAGCCCCTTGTCTTAAGGCTAAACTTACCCCTTTCACCTTAGTTTTTTCCGCTGGGGGAATCAAATAATAGAATCCATTCTCCAAAATTCTCAGAGATAGCTATTCTGCCCTCTCCCTCTACTTCCCTCTATTCATTGAAACTTTTCTATGTAAGACTTAATATACTCAGTTCTTTCCATCAGTCCTAATGCCATGGAAACAAACTTGGGTACTCTCCCCTGGAAGTTGTCCAATGCCAGTTCTAAGTTGAGTCACCCAGAATATTTATGAGCATGAGAAGAATATGAATCATTAATACAATTAATATGCCAAGCCCTGTAACTTCCTCGTGAGGGAGTGAGTAGAGGAATCTGTATCACGTAACATACTTCTGTGTTTCTGCTCATTGTATAAGCATGGGCTCAGAATTAGATATATTAAAGGATGAAGATAAGGGACATTTTACTTCCTAGGACACTGTAGTAAGATACTTTACTATGAGGCTTTCAGGGGATGCTTCGAAGCTATTCTGCAGCAACTTCTCTAAAGGTTATGGATTATGAGCACTGTGTTCTCTGAATAAAATATAGAAAAGATGATATGCTTCTTACCGGTCCTGTGCAGGTTTGATTCTGCACCTGAGGTAGACACTCAGGGTGGCACTGAACACATTTCAGATCCTCCATATACTCCCTTGGCTCTCTGGGGGAAGAAGAAATGAAAAAATTAATCAGTGCCTCTAACTGGCATCCTGAAAGAGTTGTTCTTTATAGTTTTAAATTAGCCCAGATGGCAGGTTTATAATTATGTGCAAGATAAATATGTCCTATGTGACCCAACATAGAAATAGAGTCAAATTTAATGGCATTGACTCAAGGTCAAACAGGTGCAACCCCAGGAAAAAGAAAAAGATGACTCATTATTGATTTAGATTTATTGACTGCACTCATATCACCTGGGCCCATAGTGACTTGTGTGCTAGAAAAAAAGCATAACAATGAATTATAACAAAACATCTTTCCTATATTTCTCAGAGATATGCTTTTAAAAAATGATGAGAAAAGTCTTAAGTAATCTTTTAATGAGATGACAAACTTTCAAAGTTACAGGTAGGGAAACACCATCTGTAGAGTATGTAGAAAGCAAAGTGAGGCATATTGACTTTTGATAACTGAAGGATTATTAATAAGCTACAAATGTGAATCAGAATTCTCACTACCACCAACTTTCTATTACCCCTAAGATTTCATTTAGAAATTTTTTTTCCCAAATAAGTTGTAATGACAGTTGAGAGAAAAGTTGATGTCCGATTCAAAAGATGCGATAGTAATGACAGATGCTTAAAAAAAAAAAAATGAAATGTGAATGCTCATTAAGTCCATGTCTTTGCTCTAGGCAGCACACAATAAATGCTTAAACATGTAAATTTGACACAGATGGTTCAGATTGCAAGGAAGCATTTTCATTTGAGGCAACTGGTACTCATTAAATCAAATCCCCCTCATAATTTGACACCCAAATTCATTTCTTCTTTCGTGGTAGGCACTTGATGAAGGGAATTTTCTTGCAAAGATCCCAGCTACTGAATGGTAAGTTGTTATAAACTAATAAGAAAGCTTATAAACTAATAAGAAACATACCACAAATGTTATTTAATTAGCCTTGGTTACTATATTTCCCTAATAAGAATTGCTGCTATTTGTACATGTCAATTTGGTTGTACAAACATTTCTTCCTTGATTTTAACACTTAACCATATATTAATTGAGCATAGTTTTCTCTGCAAAGGTAATAATCCCAGCTCCATGAATTAGGAGAACTCACCTTGGTTTTCTGACCATGAGACATTGGCTTGATTATATTATATTCCTAGTAGAATAAGAATAAACCTTCTTGTATACCTACCTATGAATACCAAGTCTTCTCCATAATTTAATTCTATCTTCTTGAATTCAGCACTTTATTTCTAACTAGTTATACCTCCGGCTCCTCTTTTTCCCATTTCAACTTCAAAATTGCCTCTTGGACTTCCATTTGGATTGATCCAAAAGATGTTAAACATTATATTTAGTCAATTCTGACATTCCCACAGTATTAGTATGTTTTGTAGGTATGTTGCTCAGTAATCAAATGACTTTAATTCAGGGTTGCATTTTTGCTTTTCTCAGGGTTTTTCACACACAAAGCAAAAGCAGCAAGAGAGAGAATTTGTATGGATATCATTTGGGGATGAGGGGCAACTTTGGGAAAGTATATTAAATCTGAAAAGCATGCATGGCTTTGGTTCTGATTGGGTCCAAAATGCTTGCTACCTCTATCTGTAAACCCTTTTGTAACTGAGATCAACATCAATATCAAGAAAATTCAGATGGTGCAGACTGAAGTCCATAAGGTACAAAGATAGATATATAGAAACAGATGCCCCATACCTTTGTTTTATATGGTATTTAAAATCTTGTGGCAAAAATAATGTTGTCATTTTTTTCCTTGAGTGAATTATGGTGGTGTCCTACCTCCCACAATGAAAACTCCTTCCAATGAAATAAATTCAGCTCTTAGAGAATACTTGAAATTCTGAAAAATAAGGCCATTCCATCATGGTCATAAGACTTTCATGTGTCAAAGTCAGGACTGATGCCTGACTACTGATGGGCTACTGTTCACTCTACCATGATGCCTCACTTTAAACAGATGAAACATAATTATTCAAAAGATGACAACTGATTCTTCATTCCTGTTATGATATTTAATAGCTGTGATTCAAAAAGTCACTTCAGCTCCTTGTAAACTACCTTCCTCATCTTTAAGAAAATATCATCTATCAGATTGCTTCCTACTCGAGAGCTTATGATTATATTTTTTTCTGTTGAAATTAGAGTAGAAATAAATGGTTTTAAGGTGCAATAAGGATTCAGAACCAACATTTAAGAAAAAAAAGAAATCCCCTCCCAAAAAATCTGAGATAGAAGATCTTATCCAAAGCTCTCCTTTTATTGAGGGATCTGAAGCACAGAGAAGGGAAATAATGAAAGACACTAAACATTGCAATGGGTTTGAAATGGAAGTTAAAAGTAACATAAAGTTTTGTTTTGTTTTTCTCTGAGATAGTTTACTTAGGGTCTTGCCTAAAAGGGAGCCTTTTTGCATATGTGATGGAGACCTAAAAGTCTATAGATAAAGGGAAAGGGAAGCCTATTCTCTCCTTTGTGAGACCAGGGTCTCAACACCCTCCACAAGGATAAATAACCAACACATTATCTATAATTTCACCACAATCTCCCAGCAAGTTCCTTGAATCCACATGAAGTGATTTATTTTGCAGAAAACCTAATTTTATGCATAATACCTACATTGTGATGAATAAATTAAGCAGCTGTTTTGGTATGAGGAAAACATATATCCAGAAAGTTGATGCCCACTGATAGTAAATCCTTCTGCCCCAAGCCTTGCAAATTGATCCGAATTTGGAGGTGGGCAATTGCATTTGAGAAGATTATGATGAAACAAAAACCAGAAGTTTGAAGGAAACAGGCTTTAGAAGTAATGAATGAAAAGCAGAGCTACTCCTTTAGGGGGGAAATGGAACATCCTGAAAGATGAAGCCAAGGCCTGAAAGAATACATCTTCTTTAGAGAACCGGCTAATTGAGGAAACACGATCCTGTGGTATTTTCAGAACATTTTGTTTTGCATCTCAAGAAAAATTATTTAACAAAGAATCCCGAGTCAGGATGCATAACTTTTCAAATCTTAGGATGAAGAAATGAATAAAGATGATAATATATGTGATTGAGACTTTATAGGGTGTCAATTTCTTAAGACACAGAGAAAGCCTGGGGTTTAACTAATTTTGATTTCTTAAGCTAAGGAAGGCATTGTGGAATGTGCCGAGATCAAAGATAAGTTCTCAACATTTGTTATAACACTTTACACTTTACAGAGTACTTTCCCATACGTACATCTTCTCATTTGATCTTCATAACAAGCACATAAAGTCACTGAAAGAGGATAAATAAAGAGGAAATATGATCCCACTCGGCTACTTGGATTTGTTTTAGGTTGAATCATAATGAGTGTAAACCTGCCACCTCTCCAAAGAATAGTAATTCTATTTCTACGGTAGTTTAGGAATTACAAACACTTTTATCATGGAAAGTCTCGAGGTTAATATTGAGGGTGTGATAAGCCTTCATAGGACACACCTGAGAATATAGGTTTCAAACTGTGAAATTCAGTATATTGTCTGGGAATTCATGAAAAGAAACATGCATAAATTGTGCTAACATGTGGACACAAGGATTACCCAGAATCATCTTCATGGTGTGCTTAAAAATTAAAAAAAAACAAAATCCAAAGTGGATCTTCTTGGAAAGATATTTAATCCTTCAATTATTGGGACTAAATTCAACTCACTGTGGAAGGTGGTATCCAGAGGTTGTTTTGATCAGTTCTTCTGATCAAAAATTCTTCAGAAATTTTTATAAGTAATTTAGAAATTAGGAGTGTAAGTGGACACACTTACTTGGGTTCCTAAATTTGTAACATTTATAGTTCTACAACATAGTATAGGCTGCACCAGGGGGCAGTGGATTTCTAATCACAGGAAGTCATTGAGCATATGACAGTTGAGTATTTATTAACATGATATTCATTAGATTATTTTGTTTGGGATGGTTCAGGATTTGGGTAGCCTATGAGTTTCCTTCCAATTCAGTTCAGTGATCCTGAGCAGGGTATCAAATGAGAAAATATGCAAAGTGCTTTGCCAACCTTAAAACATCACATAAATGTTAGTTTATTGTTATTGTGGTAGTCATAAATTATTAAGTTATAAACAAAGCAGAAAGAGAACTCTATCAAAAGAAGAGTTAAAACTGTGGCTCTGACATTTATTTGCTAGCTTTGTCAATTTGGGTGAAGAGGCAGCATAACAGTGCTTAGAGCGTCAGAATCAAGAAAAACTAAACTTGGTCTGTCTGTGTGACCAGAGCCAAGCCACTTAACCTCAAAATTCCCTTCATTAATGGAGGTATCTTATAAAAGGATGAAATCTCAGGTACAGATAAAAGGACCATAGTTTTTGTACTACAGATTTCATTGAATTGATTGGGAGAAATTACTTTGGAAACCTTGAGGTATGACATGTGAGATATTATTTTATGGGGAAGACATGAAAACAACTATGAACCTTTCAAAATTAATCTTTCCAGTCACATGAATATTTTCCTTTTTGTCCTAGAGAACTCCAAAGAAAAAAATTTCTTACCCTTCAAAAATGTTGCATTTTGCGACGCATTTCTTGTGACGGCTTACATGGCGACAGGACAAGCAGTGGCTTGGCTTTGGACCCCAGCAACCATCAGATGAGCACAATGCATGACATACATGGCCCAGAGCCTCTGAGGAAGACAAGTTTCAGAGAAGAGCCTTAAGTACCCCGTTGTGGCAGGACACGAAACCTCTAGTTTCTGTGTTGTGTAATGTTTCACAGAATCTCAAAAATTGAGGGACAGCTAGAAATAAGTTAGGAGGACCTGAGTTCCAATCCAAGCTCAGACACATAACACTATGTGATCCTAAATCACTTAATCCCATTTGCCTTGGCAAAAAAAAAAAAAAAATCTCAAAAATTGGAAAGGATCCTAGAGTCTATCTAGTCCAAAATATCTCTGATGCTTATAACCCATGTGACCATAAGCAAATTGACTTCTTATGCCTCAATTTCCTACTCTTTAAGGTGATGGCCTCTTCCAACCTTTGGTCTATGATCTGAAGCACTTGACCAAGAATCTCCAATAAGTGGACATCCAGTTTTGTCTTACTCAATCAGAAAGTATTACCCACAAAGGCAGCAAATTCTAATGATAAATAATAGAATTCATATAATATTTATATATCTACCATATGCCAGGCCCTGTACTTAGTGCTTTGCAAATATTACTTCATCTAATCCCCACAACAATTCTGAGAGATGGGTGCTAAAGTTATTAGTATTATTTTACAATTGAGGAAACTGAGGCAAATGGGATAAATGACTTACCTAGACTCACACGCCTGATAAATGTCAGATTTGCATCCAGGTTTTCATGACTCTAGGCCCAGTGCTCTGTCTACCAGGCTATCTTGCTGCCTTTGGATAGTTTTCCCTTATGCCAAATGAAATATTCCCTTCTGAAACCCATTCTTCCTACTAAGATCATGCAGAATTTATCTAATCCCATTTCCAACAAAAATTGCCTCTACAATATCCTTGACTGGTAGGATCCACTGAAGGGAAACCTACCAAGAAATCCAAAATTGAGAGAGAATCTGCCCTAAAAGCAGACAGAGCAGGGGGCAGTCACTTACGACACTCTTTTTCATCTTTGTTGTTTGTGATTTTGGTTTTCTGACTTTTTGTTCCAAACAGTTTAGTCCAGTTTATTGTGTTTGCATAGCAGAGATGTCTGTTTTTTGAGATGATGACATCCCCATCACTGATTTCTTTAAGGGAACGCAAGCCCAAGGAAGTTATGTCCACGCCAACAACAGCGAGAGAAAACTGACCACTGAAATGAAAAGAGAAAAAATAGCATTGTGATATAAAATTTTAAATCAGTTTTAAGAAAAGGAAATCTTGGCAATAAAAGTGGGGAAGGGGGAGAAGAAACAGCATTGTTGAGAAGCATCTTGGTTTTTAAGGAGATCCTATTCTTTCCAGCCCCAAGTTTATATACACTGCAGTGAGAACTAGACTGTTGTAGCTTCTGTTAACTGTAGGAAATTGGCATTTAATATAACAGCTTTGAAAGGCATCATTGTTTTTTTGTCCGGGAAAGTCAGAATTTTCTGATCCTTTATAAATCTAAATAGGAACCCCAACATAGCTCTACTTGGAGGTTAGAGATTGGAATGGCTGAATATCAGTGAATTCTGACCGATGTAAATTGAGCTCACATCTTTTCCCTTCCTGTAATGTCCTTTCATGAATCCTGATTACTTATCTGGAGTATAATTCTTGTCCATACTTGAAAAATAGTTCATTCATTACTCAGGTCTCGGTTGATAAGGGCTTGATTGGTGACCCCAGGAGAATTAGAATATATTCCTAGAAAATCCTGAAGGACTGGAGAGATATTGTTGGAATGGCATATGGGACAATTGAGAATATTGTATGGGAGTTGCTAATCATCGGCTTCTCCAGGTGCTTTAATTAGGTGACTACCTACTCTGCTATTTCTTAGAGTCATACAAAATAGAAACTAATTACAGAAAATTTCTGGTAGAGTAAATAATTCTCTATAGAAACTAATGGTCTCTTTGAATGAAATTGCCTCCTTTAGACTATTCACTATCAAGATTTATTCTTATTTGATTTTGAGTGGTTCACCATAGAGAGAAGGCACATTCTAACATATATACCACTCTCATTGATATGGAATATCAGAAGCATAAGCAGTAAATCTGCTTTTGAAATAGTCTAAGATAGGGGTTCTTAACCTGGTGGTTATGGATAAATTTTAGAGGATCCCTGAATTTGAAGGGGATTTTTTTCTTTTTTTCACTAAACTCAAGCTGAAATTAGCATTTAAAAAATTATACCTATATAAATCCCAAAAAGGGATCCCCTTTTCTACATAGTATTCTATAATTCTGTAATAATATTCTATGAGTCTTGATTTTATATATATACATATATACACACACACATGTTAAATACTCATATCAAAGGGCCCCTTAACTCAAACAAGATTAAGGTCCTAAGCAACTTAAGAGATAAAAAAAAAAAAACAAAAAAACTCAAATTCTGATACAAAAATTAACTGGTTTTGTTTGGTTTTTTTTGTTTTTTTAGTTGGAGAAAACCATTCTTAGGAAAGCACAAGAGAAAGCAAAACACAATGCCAAACCCATAGTGGTAAGTGATCTGGTCTCCCCACCCAAAGCATAGGAAATTTGTGGGGAAGGCATCAACCAAATTACCATCAACAACTCAACTCTATTACAGCCTCTGGAGAGTCTCCCACATTGGAGGTTTTCAAGAAAGGGCCAGATAAGCATTGTTGGGTATGTCATGGCAAGACACGAGTGGGGAAAGGGAACCAGTTAAGCCAAACTATACAGGTTTGAGAAGACAAGCTTAAAGGGTCCTTCCTGGGAATACTCTTATCTCCCAAGTACACCATGGATGGCTTGAAGAGCTCTTTCAAATGCCACACTCCTGGAGGTCTAACTGACAAGGAACAGGGAAATTAGAACATCCTTAGACTGAAGAATTGGCCACCCTGACTGCTGTAGTCAGCAGCTCTTACCCATTTCCTACCCTGGGAAAGGAGGAATGCTCTGATTTTCTCATGAGCAAAATTTCTCCTTATCAGTACAATGCCACGAGCCACACCATTTTGGTTAAAAATTGTCTCCTGGCATCAAGCCTTCCCTCTGGATTCTAATATCAGTGTAGCAGTGAAGGCTATTCAGTAAATCCATAGGTTTTTACAGCCTTTTTAAAAGTAACCATATCTCCTTTCCCCTTTCCCCATTCATTCATTCAATTCATTTGATAAATATTTATTAAATGACTGCACTCAGTGATTTCAAAAGGCCCATCCAACAATTTTGTATTTTGTAAATTGTTTATATCCTCAATACTTAGCATAGTGATAGGCCCATTGCAAAATGTGGAATAATTACTGGCAAACAGCAAAGCCCTGCGCTGCTTGTAGATTAGATGCCCATAGCTCAAGCAAAAGCAGGTGAGATGCTCCAGAGGTATCTGGGATTGGAGAACAGAAGCTGGCTTCCCAAAGGTAGGTAGTGACATCCCAATGTGCATCCAGTAAATTGGATGTCCTGAGTTTGCCTCATTTCCAGTCACCATGCAAAGACTTTAAGCACAGCCTAGCATCAGGGCTCAAGGAAGTAGTCTTGGCAAGGAACCACACAGACTGTTGGGATGTAAGACTATCTATTGTTCCTAAGGAATATTCCAAAGTGTGTGTTGCATATGATGATACTCTGAAGCAATATGATTGTAAGAAGCATAAGAACTATGCTCTTTCCTAAATTATTCTGTATCTTCCAGGTTTAGCTCAAGTGCTACTTACTACTGAAGGTCTTTCCCAATTCCTCCAGTTATTAGTGTTCTCCCCACCCACCAGAAATTATTTGTATTTTCTTTGCATATATATTCTATTTGCTTATCCGATTCATATTGTAAGCCCTGAATAGATATCTGTCTTACCTTAGGGGCAAAGCATTTCTTGTTTTTTTTTTCTGTATTTCTAGTGTCTATCACGGCTTCTTGAACATAGAGCTTAATAAATGCTCATTACATTAATTAAATTTAACAAATTTTGGCCAAAGGGGAAGATTTTGGAGCTCCAGAGTAATATATTTGAGGATCAAGAGGTATAACTTTTGCAATCTGAAAGATATAAGCTTTTACCAGACTTGATATTATTTGGTAATTTACACAGAAACTTTTTCCACACAGAACCCCTTTTTGTCAGAGAAATTTTTATATGACCTTAGGTATATAGATATATAAAATAGGTATACCTATCAAACATTTACTGAAAATAAATAATAATTCTGTGATGCCCACATTCAGTTACAAGACCCTATATGGGGTTATGAACCACCATTTTAAAAGCTGGGAATAGCATACAATTAGAAGCTTAATTATGTACAGTTTTAATAAACAGTTATTATACTTAGCAAAATCATTCTTAAGTCCTTTCTCCATAACTCTCCATAGGGTTTACATTGATTATTTAATTATTTTTGTTTGGTAATTACAATTGAAAGTTGGCAAACTTTCAAATTCAAAAGAAATATATTATAAACTTGTCTTGATCTCACTAAAGCCAATGGGAGTTTGCTGGGTAATTCCAGGAAATCCCAAATATCCAGTTTTACCTGAATTATCTGGCTAATTTCCATATCCCTCTTCCTCTGGACCTGTAAAGAGATGGCTTCAGGAATGGATATGGTTTAGTTCTATCACTCATGATCTTAGATATTACTACAAACCCATGGTTAGTATTGCTGGCTACTTACTGTTGCTTTGTTCGGCCTCGTATAATTTCCAGATGTTCAAAAGCATGAAGGTCAGTCATGTTTTCAGGCCAAGCCTGAATCAGCAAAAATCCTGTAAGTCAATATGTTTCATAGGATCATAGATTTAGAGTTAGCAGTAGTAGTTCCCAGGAGAAAAGAAAAAAAACAACAACTCAGATTCCTATAAATATGCTCTAATAAAATAGAAAAAAGGATGAACTGAATACGCATTTTAAAATTAGAAAGCCAAATAAACCTAAAAGAGGATATATTATTTGAAAATAGAGAAGAAATAGAAAAACTTGAAAAAATTATAGAAATGAAATATAAAATAAAAAGCTGTTATTTGAAAAGACAAATAAAAATCTATAAGTCAGTTTTATAAAAAATTAAAAGGGGAAAATTTAAATTAACAAAATAGAAAGCACTTTACAAGTCATGCAATTTTTTTCTTTTTTTCTTTTTTTAGATTTTTATTAAAGCTTTTTATTTACAAAATATATGCATGGGCAATTTTTCAACACTGACCCTTGCAAAACCTTTTGTTCCAAATTTCCCCCTCCTTCTCTCTTGTAATTTTTTTTTTTTGAAAAAAATTAGCTAAAAGTATTTATCTGATTTTGCCATGAAATTTCAACTGGAATACATGCCAAAATACTGTTAGGCCCTTCCTTCTTCCTTGTATATGTACAGGGCTGGGCTTATGCAAAATTACAATGAAATCTGTCCAATGTCTTTTCTGTAGACCCCTGTCTAACCTCTCAGATGGTTTTTTTTGCTTTGTCCATCACCAAGGTGTACCCTCCCACAATAATGAAAATTATCCATCATCTTTGCCCGATGCCTTATTGTAACTTTCATTCCTTGAAGGATGACTCAATTACTGACTTTGAAAAATAGGGAAAGGGGTCTAAAATGTTGGAGCAACTTATAATTTGCCCTTTTGGAATCTAATTCTCAGACTGCTCAGAATGTAATCTTGTTTCCCTTAAGCAAAAAAGATGTAAAAATAGATGCTACTGGGATAACACAGAGACTTATGGGAAACAATCTAAACTAGGAGCAAGGGCATGAATCATTGTTTTTCAACTTAAAAAATTAATTTTAAATGATTAAATTTCAATTGAAATTTTTAACCTCAGATTATAAGACTGGTTATGTACATGCATATGAATATATATATTTCATTATTGAACTAGATGCCATAAGAGTGGTAGATCTAATTTCTAGTCATAGCCCCTTCACTTACTAGATATTTAACCTTGGAAAAGGTCACTTTACTGCTTTGGGCCTGTTTCTCACCTATAAAAATAAGGGATTTTTTATTAGATGTTCTTTAAGCTTGATTCTAGTTCTAACACTGGGTTTTTTTTTTGGAGGGATTTTGCACAAACCTGATATTTCTTTCACGGTCCTGAGAATATTCAGTTCTTTGGGATCTAGAGGTAGAGTATTTGTGAAGGAATCACTGAAAAAAAAAACATAGAAATTTATCATGCATTGAACAGACCCAATAGAAGAAGCATGCTTTCTCATTCCCTCCTTCATAAACTTCTTACCCTTTAAATGCAACAGGCAAGATATGCAGATCGCCGCTGATTGTGGTACAATTCTCAAATTGTTTGATGTTTGTCGCATTGATGGAGAGAACATCTTTAAATTCACCAATTCCTATCCCATTGCAAACTAGGAGGAAAGCAGTCATGATTATTCAATCCAGGTTTCTAGAATGAAAAACTTTCCAGATGAACTTCAAAATGTCTCCCTTTTTGCCTTTGGCTTTGCCATAGAGTTCTCAAAGCAAAAATAACCTTCATTTAGTTTTGTTATCAGTGGATTACTACCATTAAAATCCCATTCAGATAGGAGGAAGAATCCATCATTGAAATAAAGAAGAGAGATTCAGTTTAACAATCTTTTTTGTTTCAATGTTGCAACATTCATCTGTGGACCACTAACCCTGGCACTTCCAGACATGTAAAATAGGATGAGTTCAGCAGCTGAACAGTTCACTAAACTCAATTATTTGTCATTACCCTTTCCCTCTCCCTTTTCCATCATCACCAATAAGAAAAGAGCATTAGATTAACATTCCTGACACCAGTGTGATGTGGGACTATATGTTTCATCTCAGTTTGCTCCATTGTAAAATGACATTTATTTTGGAATAACTTCCAGTCCAAGGAAGGGTAATGGATTCTTTAAGGTCTCCCTCTTTGCTCAGTAATAATATACAATTTTGAAGCAGTATCACTATCATTATTTATCAATAAGTAATTATTAATAACATCATAAAATACAATTTTCAGTCACTAGGGATGGAAGGAACTAAAAAGGGGGAAGGGAGAGATGTTGAAAGGAAGACGAGAGGGGTGGAAGGAATGATGCAAGGAAGGAAAAGAGAGAAGGAAAGGAGAAAGGGAGGAATTAAGGAAAGAAAGGAGAAGGAATGAGCATAAAGTCTGTGCTACATTAATGCAGTAAGAGTTTGTGTCCTGGACCCCTTTGATAGTTTGGTGAAGCCTACAGACTTTGTCTTAGAAGGATGCTTTTAAATTCATAAAATCAATATACTAGATTACCAAAAGAGAGAGAGAGAGAGAGAGACAGAGAGAGAGAGAGACAGAGAGAGAGAGAGAGAGAGAGGATATATTGAAATACAATTACCAAAATATTTCTTAAAAGTTCTTGGATCTCTTAAAATCTATTCACAGATACTTAGAGGTCCATGGACTCCACTGCATAGACAGTACCAATTAAGTGCCCCAGGCAACTATCTGTGATAATCATGATATCATAAATTTAGAAGTCTATGGCACCTTGGAAGTGATCATATCAAACCTCCTTCAGGGAATGAGGATAACAGATGAGGAAACTGAGGCTGAAAGAGGTTAGATGACCAATATAACACAACTAGTATTTTAGGCAGGTCTTCAAGATGTTCAGTTTAATATTGTAATTACCATAATACCCCTCTGACTCACAGAAGGTAGGTTGTGATGTCTTCGTGGAAGGAATTTTCACTTTGAGAATAAACTAAGGTTGTCAGGATCACAGATTCTTGATTGATACACACACACACACACACACACACACACACACACACACACACACAATTCGATAATTTGGGGAGAGAAAAACTTGGAACTGTCCATTGGAATACATCTATTTTCCACATTTCTGCATCTCTAAACCAACATTTTCTCCCATAGCCTGCCACAAATGAGATGGCTCTGCATCTCTCCTCTTGGCCTTAAGATAGCATCTTAGGAGGCAGAAGGGACACTAAGTGGAAACAGAACAGTGATATGATGAAAAATGAATTTTTTTCCTCTTTTAAAAATCTTCCCCCAATTAATAGTATCTTATTTTTCCAATGATAGTTTTCAACATAAGTTTTTTTTCTTTTTTTCCCCTTTTAATTTTTTTTAATTAAAACTTTTTATTTGCAAAACATATGTATAGTGATTTGGAGCAACTTTTCATATGACTAGAGATGGTTTTAATTTCATCATCTGAAAATTGTCTGTTCATATCCCTTGACCACTTATCTATTGAAGAGTGGCTTGAATTCTTATATATATGAGACAATTCTCTATATATTTTAGAAATGAGGCCTTTATCAGAACCATTAAATGTAAAGATGATTTCCCAATTTGATGCTTCCCTCCTAATTTTGTCTGCATTTGTTTTGTTTGTACAGAAACTTTTTAACTTAATATAATCAAAATTATCCATCTGGTGTTCAATTAGGAGTTCCAGGTCTTCTTTGGACATAAATTTATTCCATCTCCACAGGTCTGAGAGATAAACTATATTACGTTCCTCTAACTTGCTTACAAAGTCCCTCTTTATATCTAGATCATGAACCCATTTAGATCTTATCTTGGTATGTGGTGTTAGGTATGGGTCAAGCCCTAATTTCTTCCACACTAGTTTCCAATTTTCCCAGCAGTTTTTGCCGAATAGTGAGTACTTATCCCAAAAGCTGGCGTCTTTGGGTTTATCAAACACTAAATTGCAAACGTAATTACCTAGCTTGTCCTGATATCCTATCCTATGCCACTGATCGACTGCTCTATTTCTTAGCCAGTACGAAACGGTTTTGATGACTGCTGCTTTATAATATAGTTTTAGATCTGGTACAGCAAGGCCACCTTCATCTGCCTTTTTTTCATTAATCCCCTTGAAATCCTTGACCTTTTGTTCTTCCAAATGAACTATTGATCAGAGAAATGCAAATTAAGACAACTCTGAGGTACCACTACACACCTGTCAGATTAGTTAAAATAACAGGAAAAGATAACGATGAATGTTGGAGGGGATGTGGGAAAACTGGGACACTAATACATTGTTGGTGGAACTGTGAGCATATCCAACTCTGGAGAGTAATTTGGAACTGTGCTCAAAAAGTTGTCAAACTGTGCATACCTTTTGACCCAGCAGTGTTTCTACTGGGCCTATATCCCAAAGAGATCTTAGAGAAGGGAAAGGGACCCACATGTGCAAGAATGTTTGTGGCAGCCCTTTTTGTAGTGGCTAGAAACTGGAAACTGAAGGGATGCCCATCAATTGGAGAGTGGCTGAATAAATTATGGTATATGAATGTTATGGAATATTATTGCTCTGTAAGAAACGACCAGCAGGACGATTTCAGAGAGGCCTGGAGGGACTTGCATGAACTGAAGCTGAGTGAAACGAGCAGAACCAGGAGATCATCATACACAGCAACAACGGTATTACATGATGATCAATTCTGATGGACATGGCTCTCTGCAACAAAGAATTGTCTCAAACCAGTTCCAATTGTTCACTGAAGAAAACCATATACACCCAGAGAGAGGGATATGAAATATGGACCACAACGCAACATTTTCATAATCTCTATTGACATTTGCTTGCATTGTGTTGCCTTTCTCTGATTCTTTTTTTTCTTGTAGATAGGATTTTTCTTGCATAACTTCTCAAGCATTTCAACATTATTAACATGTAGTGGACTTCCTGCCATCTAGGGGAAGGGAGGGGATTGGGGGTAAAATTTGTAATGGAAAGCTTTGTAAAGATCAATGCTGGGGAACTACCCATACATATGTTATACAAATAAAAAGCTTTAATAAAAAAAAAACAAAACATATGTATAGGTAATTTTTCAACATGGACCCTTGCAAAACTTTCTGTTCCAAATTTTTTCCTCCTTCCCCTTGCCCCCTCCCCTAGATGGCAGGTAGTCCAATACATGTTAACTATGTTAAAATATATGACAAATCCAATATATATATATATATACACATATTTATACAATTATCTTGCTGCACAAGAAAAATCGGATCAACAAAGAAAAATAATCTGAGCAGGAAAACAAAATGCAAGCAAACAGAAAGCATGAAAATGCTACACCATAAACTTTTGAGTTCCAAATTTTTCTCCCTTCTTCCTAGTTCTCCCTTCTCTCCTCTCCAAGACAAAAAGAACATGTACCATCATATTAAACATATTTCCATACTATTCATGTTGTGAAAGAAGAATCAGAAGAAAACAACAAGAAAAAGCAAAAAACAAGAAAACAGTGTGCTTTATTCTGAATTCAGACTCTACAATTCTTTCTCTAGATGCGAATAGCATTTTTCATTTGAGTCTTTTGGAATTGTCTTGGATCATTGTACTGCTGAGAAGAACTAAATCTATCAGAGCTGATCATCATATAATATTGCTGTTACTTTATACAATGTTCTCTTGTTTCAGTTCACTTCTTTCAGCATTAGGTCATGTAAGTCCAGTCTTTTCAGAAATCTGCTCATCATTTCTTATAGCACAATAATATTCTATTACATTCATAAACTACAATGAGTGCTGTATTTTATCAAAAGCTTTTTTCTGCATCTATTAAGATAATCATATGGTTTCTGTTAGTTTTGCTATTGTTATGCTCAATTAATTTTCCTAATATTGAATCAGTCTTGCACTCCTGTTATAAATCCCACCTGGTCATAATGTATTATCTTTGTGATAAATTACTGTAATCTCTTTGCTAATGTTTTATTTAAAATTTTTGATTTGATATTCATTAGGGAAATTGGTTTATAATTCTTTCTTAGTTTCTTCTCTTTCCAGTTTAGGTATCAGCACCATAAAAGTCATAAATTTGTGTCATAAAAAAGAATTTGATAGATCTCCATCTTATTTTTCCAAATAATTTATATAGCATTGGGATTAATTGTTTTTTAAATGTTTGGTATAATTCACTTAAAAATCCATCAGGTCTTGCAAAGATCTTGTAAAGACTCTTAAGGAAGTTCATTGATGTTTTGTTCAATTTATTTTTTTTAATGGGATTATTTAAGATTTTTTTTTTTTGTATTCTGGGAAACATATTTTTGGAAATTTCCATTTCACTTAGACTGGCATGCAGTTGGACAAAATAGCTCCTAATTATTGCTATAATTTCCTCTTTGTTGATGAATTCACCCTTTTCATTTTTGATACTGGTAATTTGGTTTTCTAACCAAAAGTTTAATTTATTTTTTTTTAAAGTAAAACCAGCTCTTAGTTTTATTTATTACTTCAATAGTTTTCTTACTTTCATTTTTATTAATCTTTCCCTTGATTTCTTAGAATTTCTAATTTAATATTTGAGGATTTTAAATTTGTTTTTTTCCCCCCTGGTTTTTTTAGTTGTATGCCAAATTAATTGATCTCTTCTTTCCCTGTTTTATTCATGTGAGCATTCAGAGATATAAAATTTCCCCTAAAAATTACTTTGGCTACATTTGTAAGTTTTGATATGTCGACTCATTTTCCTTCTTTATGATGAAATTATTGATTTGTTTCCATGATTTATTGTCTGATCTATTTGTTACTTAGGATTAAATTAAGTAGGGCTAATGAAATTTTAATCTATCTTTCCATAGTTCTTATAAAAAGTCATTTTTATAACATCATGGCCCGAAAAGGATGCTATTTGATATTTCTGCTTTTCTGCATTTGATTGTGAAATTTTAATGTCCTAATACATGGTCATTTTTTGTGTAGGTGCCATGAACCAATGAGGAAAAGGTATATTCCTTTATATTCTCATTTTTTCCAGAGGTCTATCATATCTAACTTTTCTAAAATTCTATTTAGCCCATTAACTTCTTTCTTATTTATTTTATGGTTAGATTTATCTAGTTCTGAGAGGGGAGGTCGAGACCCAAATTAGTATTGTTTTGCTACCTGAACTCAATTTTTCTAAGAATTTGGATGCTATACCACTTGGTGCGTAAATGTATAATATTCATAACACTTCCTTGTCTATGGTACCTTTCAGCAAGATGTAGTTTCTTTCCTTATCTCTTTTAATTATATCTCTTTTTGCTTTTGCTTTGTCACGAGATCAGGATTGATACACAGGTTCCAGCCTTTTACCTTTACTCTATGTGTATCTCTCTGTTTCAAATGTGTTTCTTGTAAACAACATATTGTAGGATTCTGATTTTTAATCCATTCTGCTATCTGCTTCGTTTATTGGGAGACTTCTTTCCATTCATATTCATAGTTATGATTTGGAACTTTGTAGTTCCCTTCATTCTATTTTTCCCATTTACTTTTCTCTCTTTTCACCTTCTCCCTCTTCACCAGTATTTTGCATCCCTCTCTGTAACCTCCCTCTCCTTTTTCTTTTCCCTTCCCCCTCCTATTTCCTTAGAGGATAAGATAAAAAGCTATACCTAACTAAATATATATGTTATTCCCTCTTTGAGCCAAAGCTGATGAGAATAAGACTCTCCTCTCTTCCTTTCCCCCCTCTACTGTGATAAATGTTTCACACCTCTTCATGTGATGTAATTTATCTGTCTCCCCCTTTCCTTTAAAAATTTAAAAATTTATTTTTAAATATATATACATTTATTTATTTATTTATTTATTTATTTATTTATTTATTTTTGCTAAAACAATTGGAGTTAAGTGACTTGCCCGGGGTCACACAGCTAGGAAGTATTAAGTGTCTGAGGCCATATTTGAAGTCAGGTCCTCCTGATTTGAGGGTGAGTGCCCTATCCACTGTACCATCTAGCTGCCCCTATTTTTAAATATTTATTTTATTTTAAAAATTTACCTGTTCTCCCCCCTTTTCTTTACTTTCAGTATAATTGTTTTATTCATCCATTAATTTTCACATTAAATTCATCATATCCATACCCTCTGTCTATGTATGCTCCTTCTAACTGCCCTAAAAGGCTACAGTTGTCAAGAGTTATAAGTATCATCTTCCCATGTAGGGATATAAACAGTTTAACATTATTGAATGACATATTTTTTCCCCTTTATTTCCTGTTTACCTTTTTAATGCTTCTTTTGGGTTTTGTATTTGAAGATCGGGTTTTCTATTCAGCTCTGGTCTTTTCATCAGGAAAGTTTGAAAGTCCCCTA
The DNA here is from genome assembly GCA_023553655.1 of Myrmecobius fasciatus. Classification (NCBI taxonomy): domain Eukaryota; kingdom Metazoa; phylum Chordata; class Mammalia; order Dasyuromorphia; family Myrmecobiidae; genus Myrmecobius; species Myrmecobius fasciatus. Next base: position 604,123 of record JAJPUD010000529.1, on the reverse strand, counting down.
TTTCCTTGAATGACCATATTTCCCCCTGAATTTTTCTGGATAATCTATTCTTGGTTGTAATTCAAGCTGCTTTGTCTTCTAGAATATCATATTTCAACCCCTCAGATCCTTTAATTTAGAAGCTGGATACTCTGTCTTTTTGTTAGTTTTATTGCCCCAGAATCTGTTGAGAGGCTTGATTTAACTTTTTTTTTTTTTTTTTCCTGAGAGAAACTAGGGAAGTCTCAGGGAACTTTAACTTTTCTCTACTATCTTGACTTCGCCTTGAGTTTATTAAAAATTAAGGGAAAAGGTCAGTTCTCATTTTATTTTTCCTTCCAAGTGAAAATGATTGAGAATTGCTCTGTCCTCACCTCATTTCCTTAGATCAGATCCTATTTCCAAATTCGTAGAGCTTTCCCTTGCAGGGCATATGCTCTAAGCTTTTCTGAAGGCTCCAAATTTATAGGGTGAGGTTCTTTTCCCCAGTTCTTTATGATATGTCTCTCAGCTTCTGTTGCTCTTCTCCATCCTACCCTTCCAGACTTACTTCCAAACACCCATCTCAGATAGTTATCAACTCTTGTTTTAGTACTCCCATATGAATTTTATCTGCATTATGTGAAGTTCAGATACATAACTTTTGGTACTAAGTTGTCCATGATAACAGGGTTATTAATTTCCAACTTTGCCTTTGTATTCCCAAGCAAAGAGGAGGCACTTAATAAGAAGCTAATTTTTTTTTGGGGGGGGAGATTAGGAATAACAAAGACTGACCTTTATGACCTCTTGTAGCTTTCTTACCTTTACTACATGGACCTTCACACTTTTTACATTTTCGGACACCATCTTCTTCCACTTCATAAGTCTCAGCATTGCAGGAGCGAACACAGGAGCCATGGTCTGTCACCACATAGTTATCTAAGGAAGAGGGAAAGACAAAAAGTCATGGAACAGAGCTAGTTTTTCTGGTACCAAGTTCCATTGCATCCAAGTTGTGAAATGGACACCATGCTTTCTCCTTGTTATTTACTTTGTACTTAAAACTATATTAAAAAGAAAACATACATTCAGTTTTTTCATTGTAAGAAATTAAAACAAATTAATTGAATAGGAAATTATAGATAAATAGTTGCTGGGGAATGTATATTCTAGTGAATCTCAATCATTTTAAGTATTTAAAAGGTTTATTATTTAAATATATTTATTTTTTTTAATCTTCAGAATAGATAGGTAGCTTGAATACCTATAGTCATTAAAATTCCTAAATCTAAATTATTTGAAATTAGCTATTTCTTTAAATCTTCTCAAATTCAAACTATTATATATTTTTAAATTTGTTTTTAATCATATAAATTTTGATTACTTCTTCTAGCATTTCATCATTGTCTTTGGGTGACTTCTCCCTTGGTATCACTATTGACATTGATAGAGTGGGAGGTAGAGTGCTGGTATTAGAGTCTTAGAGCCTGGGGTTCAAATTCCAGTCTAGGTCAGATAAATAAATCATTTCAGCCTTTTTTTTGCTTCTTCATTTCTTCGTTTATAGGGTGAAGATAATTAAATTGGTAACACATATCACAAAGGACTGTTGCAGGACTTGAATTTGCTTTGCAAACTTTAACATGCCCTCTAAATATTAGTTGTCATTATGTTCATTAGTTCCACATTTCTTATTTGCTATTTTAAGTTGTCTTAGGAAGATGAATGGTCAATTCTCCGACTTTGAAAAAAAATTCTATTATTCAGCCTTTTTTGTACCCTCTTAATTGATAAATGATTGTATTTTTCTTTTTTTCTTTTATTATTTTTTTATTAAAAGCTTTTTATTTACAAAACATGAGTGATTTTTCTACATTGACCTTTGCAAAAACATTTTTTTTTGTTCCAAGCTTTTCCCCTCCTTTCCCCCACCCCCCACCCCTAGATGACAGGTAATCTAATACATGCTAAATATGATAAATTATATGCCAAATCCAATATATGTATACATATCTATACAGTTATCTTACTGCACAAGAAACATCAGATCTAGAAAGAGAGAAAAAAAACAACCTAAGAAGGAAAACAAAATGCATGGAAATATTCACAGAAAGCATTAAAATGCTATGTTGTGGTCCACACTCAGTTCCCTCAGGCCTCTCTTTGGATGTGTATGACTATATTTTTAAAAATTGTTTTAGAGAGTTCTTAAGTCATTGAACCTTCTTATTTTATGTCACCCTTAATATTAAAAGCATTTAGATGTTAATTAGCAATCTTTCAGTAGACATGTAGGGGAAATATCTTTTCCTTTTGTATCTCCTAATCCATTGAAGAGAGCATCTTCTATATAGGATTATAAAAACATGAAAAACGCATGCATATCAATAACCTTCTTTACCTACGAAAAGGAACGGCCATTGTATGCTACTAAATTACTCTGTGACAACTCAATTTGCCTCTTTTGACCTCAGTTATGTACACACACACACAAATCTCCATTCTTTATTAGATGTATTTCTTAAGAGCCTTCTAAGTTTTGTGTGTGTGTGTGTGTGTGTGTGTGTGTGTGTGTGTGTGTGTGTGTTTGTTTTGCTTCTTTGCTGAGGCAATTGGGGTTAAGTGACTTGCCCAGGGTCACCCAGCTAGGAAGTGTTAACTATCTGAGGCCAGATTTGAACTCAGGTCTTCCTGACTTCAGGACTGGTGCTCTATCCACTGCACCACCTAGCTACCCCAACCCTAATAAGTTTTAAAACATTGTGATAGTTATTGAGAAAGACTCATTATTCCCAAGGCAGCCTTAGAGGGCTGATATATAGATTATGTAAAGGAGGGAATAGATTCCTCTAAAATCCCATCTGGGCCTAATTGTAATTTTATATTAATTCAATATTACCAACTAATGTAGAGAGACAATGGAGATTCATTTTGTTAATTAGTTCATGGTACTATTTGTTTCCTGTTCCATATATATTTATCTAACACTCAGACCCTATTTTTGTTGGAAGTAGAATTGAAAGGCTTTTAATGAGAAACCACTTTTTCCTCAACATTTCTCCTTCCATTCCTTCTCAGGAGATTGGAACCTCCAGAAAGATAGAAAGGGAGGGGAATGTTCTAGAATTAAGATATCAATGGAGAACATAGGTCTTTATCTACAAATGCTGAGGGAGTTCAAATGACTACAGACCCCTAAAAATGAGACTACTGAGGACCCTTGCCCTTTGCAGATGACAGCTGGACATCAAAATCAGAGCCTGGGGAAAAAGGGCAGGCACCTTTGGCATGTTAAATGGCTAAGATAATGGTCCTCACTATAGGATGCTGCTCACCTATAAGCAGTTCTGTGAGCTGGACCTTTCAATCTAAATCCCCTTCCCTTCAAGGAGAAGTGCCAGAACATTATCCCTTAGTTCTCTGCTTGGCAGCTTCATGATGACAACTGCATCCTTCATGACCACCAGAGACTTACAAAAGTGCATGGAAAAAATTACAAGGGCCATTCAAAGATTGCTAAATCATGAGATCTCAATTAGGAAATCTTGGAAGTTAAATGATAACCCTAGCAAGAGGAAATGTGGTGAACTCACGTGGGCACTTGCGTACACAGGTGGCTCCAAAGCTGTATTTGCCATCTGGGTTGACATCCATTTGGTATGTGGTGGGGTTGTAGAGCATCAGAGGGGGACAGGTATCTTTGCATGTGGCTTCATCTCGAAATTTTCGGCACACCTGTTGCAAGATGGAGTACCAGTAATGAGAGATCAGGCTCCTACTTCCAAGCAGGTCAAACCATTTTAATTGGGACTGTGTGTTACACAACATGAAGATGCTCTATTTCAGTGAAAGATAACTAGACCAGTCACTTACAAATGGTTCCCAATATTCCTTTCTATTTGTATCTCTTCTTTATTGTACCTGACCTATTTGGAGGAATGTATACATTTTAAAAAAAAAAAAAGGCCTGATAACTTTTCATCCAAAACATGGAAACATTATGAAGCTCATGATCTGTCCTAATAAGTAGGGTCCATTTCTTTTGAGATATGAACACACTTGATCCTCCCCAAAACCTATTTAAGGACACATTCTTGAAATCTGAAAGATCTTCCTCTGTAGGAAAGATCCTAGCTTAGAAAAATATAATGGCATTTGAGTGAGTAGAATAAATCACAGGAATGAAGGCCATCTAGTCCAACTCATACCCGAAAAGAATGCTAGTCACAATGTACTCTACAAGTGGATCCTATTCCTCAGGCAGCATAATATTTCCTGAAATATTTCTAATATGAGTTAAAATTACTCTATGATGACATGTAGGAAGTCATCCATCAATAAATAAACTATGTTAAGCACTGGGATATAAAAGAGGCAAAAAACAGTTCTTGTCCTCAGGAACTCCAGTCTGATGGGGGAGAACAGAAGCAAAGAAATATTTATAAAGCAAGCTCTATACAGGATAAATAGGAAATAAACCAAAGGATGACAAGGGAAGAGGATTTGAGGAAGATTTTTTATAGAAGATGGGATTTTGGTGAAGACAAAGGAAGCCAGTATGTAAAGCAGAAGGAGGGAGAACTTTCAGGCATGGAATACAGAGCATAACTGCAGAGATGGAGGGTCTTGTTTATAGATGTCACTGATAAAAAGCATGGAAACCCCAAGCCTTCCAGAGAAGGCTGTGGACCCTTTCCTGTACAGTCCATACCTATAATCTATGGTCCTGGCAGTTCCAAAGGGGCCCTAAGTCAGGGTGTGTGGCCAATCCAGAATCCCTTTAGCCAAGCGAATGCATTTTAGGAGGTTTTGAAGCAACCTGCTTGGGCTTTCTTACAGATCCCATCACATTGAAAAACAGAAAATGGCTTTAGATCTCTCTGTAACAAATTATGATTTTACTACCACAAAATTGTTTATCCCTTCTCAAGGAACTGTCCCTAAGGGTTCAATCTCAAAGTAAGTTGAGTAGAGACAACAAGTGGGTACCGGACTAAACTTGGAGTCTGGGGTTCAAATCTGGCTTCAGGCACTTACTATGAGCTGTGTAACCCTGAGCTTCATCTCAAACGACCTGTTTTCTCTAAGATGAGGTTACTAATAGAGCCTATCTCACCAGGATTTTCTGAGGATTAAATGAGGCTTAGTGTAATTGAAGGTGCTCCAGTATTATCAGACACTGCAGGACTGGGACGCCCTGAAGACTGCCCAATAGCTCCTTCTTACCAAACAGTCACTCTCTCGGGGTCCAGTGCATCCCGCGGCACACTGGTTGTGGCAACAATCACTGGGGGAACTACCACGACAGCGTCCTGAGCACTGCTGTGCACAGATGGTTTTTGTCACTGAAAAAGACCAAAGTTGAGAGGTTAACCGGATGTTCATTAAAATGTCTTGCTAAGATTCTTATTTTTGTTTTTTTAAGATTTTTGGCTATGCTTTTCCAGGTGGAATAGGTTCAAATATGAAATGGATGTCTATTAAAATTAAAATTTTTCATGCTTTGGCTAGTACTTTCCCAGGTGGTTTAGTTTTCAGTGCCAAGTTTTAAAGCTGGTAAGAGTAGGTAATCTACTTAGTTTACTTTACTAATTGTGTTGGGGGTTAGGATGCTGTGGAGCTGAGAGGAGATAAATGGAGGTGTTGCTATGCCCCTTGTTGGTCATTGCCCTGAGACTTTTTTAAAGAACTTAAGAAATTTTAGAACGACTTTTTTTGGAGAGTTTTTGGTAAAGCAATATTAGTTGTCATCTTCTGACAACCTCACCGATTTCACAAAAGTTTCTACTAGTCTTGCCTGTATAATTTCATACAGATGCAAATGCTTTTCCAACACCCTGTTGGATCCACTGTTGGGTCCATCAAACATGACCTCCTTTGTATTTACAGTACACAGGAACTTCACTAGCATTTTCTCTCTTTCTCTCTCTCTCAACTATTCCCCAATTTTCTTTTATTAAACTTTTTATTTTTCAAAACATATGCATAGATAATTCTGCAACATTAGCCCTTGCAAAACCTTGTGTTCCAGTTTTCCCCCCCTTCTCCCACTCCCCTCCCCCAGATGGCAAGTAGTCCAATATATATGTTAAACATGGTAGAAATATATGTTAAATCAAACATATGCATACATATTTATACAATTATCTTGCTGTACCAGAAAAATCAAATGAAACCAGAAAACAAAATGATGGAGAAAATAAAATGCAAGCAAACAACAACAAAGAGTGAGAATGCTATGTTGTAAACCACATTCAGTTCCCACAGTCCTCTCTCTGGGTGTAGATGGCTCTTTTGATCACCAGTGGAACTGGTCTGAATCATCGCATTGTTGAAGAGAGCCATGTCCATCAGAACTGATCATCATAGAATATTCTGTTGCCATGTACAATGATCTCTTGGTTCTGCTAATTTCACTTAGCATCAATTCATGTAGGTCACTCCAGGCCTCTCTGAAATCATCCTGCTGATTATTTCTTATAGAACAATACTATTTCATAACATTAATATACCAAAACTTATTTAGCCATTCTCCAACTGATGGGCGTCCACTCAATTTCCAGTTCCTTACCACTACAAAAAGGGCTGCCATAAACATTCTTGCACATGTGGGTCCCTTTCCTTCCTTTAAGATCTCTTTGGGATATAAGCCCAGTAGAAACACTGCTGGGTCAAAGGGTATGTACAGTTTGATAACTTAGCATTTTCCACTACAAACACTGAGTAGAAAATCTTTGTGATTATTATACGTTTTTCAATGACCTAGTTCAGGGCTGACACTAGAGAGGTTAAGGGGGACAGTACAGTAATAGGTAGAATCAAAGAAGTCAGAAGCCAGTTCAGGGTCATATGAGGTTTAGTTTTCCTCTGGTACTAAATACCCAAGAGGCAAAGAAATCTATTTATGTTCTTAATATCAGTTGGCAATATTGGATCCAGCCTTCAAGATCAAGAAGGAAGAACAAACCAGGAAGGCTAAGAGTCAGCACAACAACCAAAGTACCTAAATAGATTCATCCCAAAAGTGGCCTTCGAGACTTTAGTCACTATCAGCTCAAATGAACTGGCCAGTCCTACCTTCCCTTAATTAAGTTTTAGTTATGAAAAACTTACCACCAAGACTGGTGTTTTCTATAGTTAAATGAGGTAAGTTTCCTAGATAGACTCCAAGCCATTATTAGAAAAAATAGCTTATATGATTAGTGTCCAATGGAAAAAAATAATTAAAACAAATGTTTTCCCTGAAATATTTGGGCCTCACATCAGCAAGGGAAGGGAGGGCAGATATTATTATCCCCACCTGGAATATATTTGGATTATTGCCCATTCATTTGAAGAAACTGCGTGAAAAAATAATTATAAAAATCCATGTACTTACAACTCTGGCAATTTTGTGGTCCAGGACCCCAACAACTTCCATTGGGACAACTAGAATTACACTTTTCACCTAAAATTAATTATAAAAAAGATAAATGAATAAAATTATAGTATATGATTAATTGAAATAATTTTGTCTATTATTCCCAAATTCCCAAACTGGAAAAACTTCAAAAATAAGGAATAAAACTAGCTGTAGATAAAAGAATAAAAGCTCATTTAAAAATTAAGGTATTAATAACTTTAAGAATATTAGCATTGGAAATGAGAGAATTTAGTTTGATCCCCTCATTGTAGAGGACCAAAGAAGATGGCTTAAGATCATCCACTAATGCTGGCACTGTCTCCTGATTTTTAGGTGAGGCTTTTTTCCACTACTCTATGTTGCTTTGCTTTATGAGAACCTCCATATGGGTTCTCATAAATGAATATGGGAATGATGAGATTATGACTTATTATCAGTAAATTTTTGATTTGTATACCTAATTTATATATCAGTATACTTGGGGTTATATAAAAGTTTCTTGGGTAAAAAGGGGTTGTGAGTGAAAAAAGTTTAAGAAGCTTAAAAACTTAAAAAATTTTTAAAAGTTTAAGAAGCCCTATTACATGAGTTGAATGCACTATTGCATGAGCCTACTATGTGCTAGACCCCACTATAAGCTTGTTAACATATAAGAGGTAACTGAATAATTACTTATAAATACTTAAGAGATTTCTCAAAGATCATTAAATAAGCTTGAAGACACTATTCATTTTCTGTTGCTTTTATACTTTTGGTGCTACAGTGCTTTGCACATTCTAGGTGCTTAATTAATAATGTGGTAGTGTTGCTTATTTTTTTTATGCTCTGTCAGTCACTGAAGATAGGAAATTCTCCCCATTTTGAATTAACACATTAATCCTTCAATTTGATTGTTTCTGAATGTAACTATAAAAGAAGGTTCACATAGTCTTATATAGCCTGGACTTTGAATTGAATCTCAAACTGTGAAAATGAAAAAAATCTGTTTTTCAAAAGCCTGAGAAACTTACTAGTGTACAGTCTACTACTTATTTGTAGGACTTTCTTAAGTATCTGAAAGTACATTTGTTACATGTCTTTGTGTAGATATTATTGCAGCAAGCAAATTTTTGTTTATTGTTTCATGTAAAATTCTGTAAGTCATTTTTTCATATGAAAAATTCAATATATATTTGCCTTTCAGGATTGCACAGAGTAAGATAATACCAAACACCCAACTGGTTAAAAAAATTAAATCAGTGATTATAATGCAATTTGGGATAATAATTTATTTTTATTTTTAGGCAATTGGGTTTAAATGACTTGCCAAGGATCACATAGAGGGTATGTGTCTAAGGTTGAATTTGAACTGAGGTCCTCCTGACTCCAGATCTGTTGCTCTATCCACTGCACCACTTAATTAAGATCCCATGTTATGATTATAGATATTGATATAGAAAAATGTTTAACTCAGACTCTGAAATGAATGTAAAATTTATTCATTATTCTTAGTAAAAGCCAATAATATATGAATCTGCTTTAGTAGTCCCTAAGGTCCCTTCAGCCCCTAATAGATTGAGCAACTCATTTTATGAGAAACGATGAAGGCAAAATAACATAGTTCAAACAAACATTTCAATTTGACTCATCAACACATATTTGATTGTGACATATATATTGTGGCCCAAACTCAGAGTATGGAGAATATTGAGAACAACTAGGCATGGACAGCAATGACTAGTCTCATTCTTTGGACATAAACTACCCATATTATATTGAAATAATAGCATAGAGATTGCACAGAGTGTTTGCTTCCCTATTAGAGAATACACAAGAGAGAACAATTCTGACATTGATTAGTCATTACAGGGACTAACCTCTGAGATCTCCTACCCTAGTCCAGAGAGTCAAAAGCATTGCAAGAATCATTAAAGAGAGAGTGATTAATTGAGATTCTTCACTTGGGGAGATAAAAGCTTTCTTGGTTGTCTGATCTGATTAACCTATGACTTAACAATTAAAGAAGATATTTATAGAGCCATTTCTTGTGATAGTTCAGGTTACTAGCCTGGACAATTCAACCTTCTTCCTACCCATTTAATTTCCTAAAAACCAATTTAGCTTTTATTAGACTATATAGACCTGAGAGAAAGGGTTCAGTTTGTTTGTTTGTTTGTTTAGAACAATCTATTTAGAGACTGAAGGAACTTTAGCAACTATTCAGTCCCTTCTCTTCCTTTTTCAGATGAGAAAACTTGAGATAGACAGAGCTTAAGTGACTTGTCTAGGGACACACAGGTAACAATATACATTAAACTATATGGGTGACTACTTTCTCTCACATAATAGTGTATTCACTCCCTCTACCCCCTTACATGGGTTCTGTTTTACCAATCTTGAGAACTCATTTACCTTTCAAAAAATAAAAAAGGCAGGGAGATAGATAGACTTATAGAAAAGATACTGAATAAATATTCTTCCTCTCCTTCCCCAAACAAGGAAACTGCTAAAATTAGTAGCTAGAAAAAAGTTTACAAAATACTTACAACTCTTAGGAGGATTGTTATTGTCTATTGAGATATTGTTGTAAAAGTTGGAGTCCACAATATCCTTCCACTGGATCGTATCCACATTACACAGAGCTGGGTTATTGTTGAACCGAACACCACCAGCAAGGATTTCTGTATTTATATATATATGTATATAAAAACAATAATAATAACATTTAATTGTACTCTAATTAAAATGCTTGCGAGGGGTTTTGTTATTGTTGTTTCACATCTTCATTACTAAGAAAGACAACTTTGATGGAGGATTGGGATTTGAGCTCTAAAATATGAACAGGATTTAGATGATGGAGAGGAACCACCAGGGAGGAGGGTGTGTGTGTGTGTGTCTGTCTGTCTGTCTGTCTGTCTGTCTTGCAGGGATGCTGAGCCACATAAGAAGAGGGAGTTTTCTTACCTAAGAATTCCCTAGACCAATGAAATCACAAGACTTGTCTCTTATGTATGATAGAGGTAGTAGGAAGTCAGAGTTTTGAATAGGGATGATAATGATAAAGGTAGTATTAGAGGAAGACTAAGGTGGTAGCATTGTGTAAAGTGGATTAGAAGGCAGGATGGATCTAGACCAGCGGTTCTCAAAGTTTTGTCCTCAATATATTTATACTATTAAAATTATTGAGGATCTGTCCAAAGGTTTTTATTTTTTTATTTTTTTAATGAGGGTTAAATTTGTAGGTATTTACCATATTAAATTTAAAAACTAATTTTGAATTTATAGACTCTCTGAAAGGGTTTCAGAGACCTCCAGAATTCTCTGGACCATATTTTGAGAACCAGTAATCTAGACTAACTAAGGATGTATCTAATAATACAAATTTTGAGATGATGGGGACTTGGGCTAGAATGAAAGTCACTAACACAAAAGAGACATTTTCAAGGAAGAACCAAATTGATTGGGAATTTCTCAGATATAGGATGAAGGATATGGGTGATTCAAAGAAAGTAAAAAAGCTTCTTTCTATACACAGAGAAGGTAACTGGAGGCTTGTCTGGTTCACTGAAATGCTTAAGGATTGATCTGCATGGTTTGATTGTTCTTGTTTTGCTGTTTCTGGGATCTGGTAAATTTATGGACTTCTCCTTCCCCTGTCTCATTCCTTCCTTAAAAATTTATTATTGCTTACCCTTAGTTTCCTGTTAGCTATCTGTACTTTTAGAATGGATTTTTGACCTCGGATAAAACTATGTTGATTTTTTACTGCATTTTGAACAAATGTTGCTCCAAGGAATGGCAACATAATGGGGATTAACAGGAGAATAAAATTGAATCTGTGAAAGCAATTATCCTAGCCTTAACTTAGAGTCTCAATTAAGTTCTCTCTGGTGACACAAAGGGGGATTCCTATGAACAGGTCACGTCCAACTCAGATTTTTTGTTCATGCTGTTTCTCCTGCCTAGGATATCTTTTCCCATCCCTAATTCCAATCTTTCCGCTACTCTCCAAAACCTGCTAATTCCTACATGTGAGAGACATGTAGAATTCCAATTTCTTTTTCCTCACAGTATATCTCTATATAGTATCTTACCGAGTAGATTCCTCATGGGCAATTCCCTCACTCCTGTTTTATTCACATCATAATTGGAGAGCACAGAAAGCGCATAAAAGTTTTCATATAACACATTTCCTCTGATGATCTGCAAATTTTCCAAAGGAATCTTCTCTACTGTATTGAGAGCAATAAGCACATAACCAGCAACCTCTTGGATGGTCTAGAGAAATAAAAAGGATATGTTTTTACACTTATCTACATTATTTGTCATCAGAGGAGCATAAGATTTCATTCATTCATTCATCCATACAAGCATTCAATGATTCAAACATTTATTAAGTGCCCACTCTGTCAGTTTCAGAGTTTATAGCTACTAAAAATAACAAAAATATTCCTTAATCCCAAAGAGTTTTTAGTCTACTTGGCAGGGAGTTTGGGGGTAAAATAGGGGAGGGCAACAATATAAACACAGTAAATACAACAACATCACTCCCTACTCATAAGGAGGTTGTATTTCCTTTAGGGGGATGGGATGGGGAAAACAACATGAATTCAGTAAGTACAACTTTTATTTGGAGTAAATACAAAGTTATTTTGGGAAAGAGGGTAGAGCAGGATAATTCCCCAAGCAGAAAGCACCAATTAGACTCAGCCTTGAAGGAAGCTGAGTGGAAGCATGAATACTATGTATTGGAAACATAGTGATCAGCTTGGCAAGGTCATGGAGGAAATGAACATGCATACATGAAAATTATATATATATATATATATGTATATATATATATATGCAAAAACAGTATACAAAAATATAACTGTGTTAAAACTAATCAGGAGCTGACAAAATTTAGGACTCAGATTTAAAAAAAAAAAAAAAAATCAATCAGCCTTAAAGATTTCTCTTAGTTACTTCAGAGCCCCAATAGTCATTTGACAAAGAAACTATGTCTTCCTATTTGCCTAAAATTAGATAAAAACTGGTAAATCCAAGCTTCACTGTTCTGAGATTTTCTTGGTACTACCCATCAATCCCCTACCCTCACCTCCATGAAGCCACTATGAATTCTAAAATTATGAGATACTTCAGAATATTCCCATGATACAAACCTCTCCATATGGGGAAAATGCACTCTATTTCAGTTTATTTTGAAAGCATAATGTATAATATAACAAGAATTTCATATTGAACATGCATTGGTCTTGAAATTTTAATTCCTGGATCTAAAGCATATTGGAGCTTTTCACTCCATGACAATCTTTATTGCCCAAATGATCTTTCATTTACCCTAATTTGGGGGTAGGATGAGGAGGATAATCAGCTCATACTTACTTTTAGGAAGGAAAGGTCATTGTTTTTCTGGACATAGGTAATCTCCAAATTTCCAAGTACTACCTCACAATTATTAAACATCCTTTGGAGACTCAGGAAGTGGTCTTCAAAAGTACCCAGCTGGGTCAGCTTATTACTTGTTCCTTGGCAAACTGTAGAGAGAAGTGGAAAAGAGGAAAAAAAGGAAAATGATGCCGCATGAAATACTGAGAGTGAATTAGAAAAAAACAAATATAGATTATGTGGGAAACACATAAATTATACAAACCTCGGCAAAGGTAAGTGCCCATTACTTAATAACTAAAATTAGACCACTCGTGAGATCTTAAGAACCAAACTGTTGTGACTGTTGGCTTATTATATGCTATCTTTGAATTCTGTAAAGATGTTCACATTATTCTGAATGTTGGTCAGCCAGAGTTTTGAAAAATCTTCATGCATTTCTATGCTTTTATACAAATTGTTCAATCTATTTTTAATTGCGTGCCTTTTAGTTTTATTTTTTACAATTGACTAGTTCTGATAAAACATTCTTGCCTCACATAACCTTTATAAGAGGAAAAATAGTTAAAAACAGGCACATAGCAATTATTTCTGAGGGCTTAAGCAACATTCCATACACAGTAGCCACCTCTACCTACTTGATAAAGTGGAAGGTTATATGATTCTTCTGGGATCAAGTCCACAAGCATCTTAAAGGACACCTAGTCTGACCCACTCATTTTAAAGGCCTAGAGAAGCTTAATCTAAGTGGAGCAATGTGGGGAACACCTGGACTGGAGTTCAAATCCTGTCTAACACATTTCCCAGCTGTCACTGTTTGCCACAGTTTCCTTTTCTACAAAAAGGGGATAATAATGGTACCTACTTCCCAGGGTTCTGGTGAGAAAATAATTGTGAAATGCTTACTACAGTGTCTATAACACAATACTACTGCTGTGCAGTCATTTGGTCATATCCAACTCTTTGTGATCTGATTTTGAAGTTTTCTTGGCAAAGATACTGGAGTGCTTTGCCATTGTCTTCTTCAGCTCAATTTATAGATAAGGAAACTGAGGCAGTTTTTGAAGCCAGATTTGGTGCTCTATCCACTGAACTACCTAGATACACCACAATATTAATTTATAAGGCACATAGTGTTATATAAATATTAACTATTAAGACCAATTTCCTTTTGGTCTTGTTCTCAATTTCATTATTAGAGTCATTGAGAAAGTTACTTTCCTGTTCCTTTCATTGCTCTGCATCAGTTCAAAAAAGAACCTTTCTATGTTTCTTTGAATTCTTCTAGACTTCCATTTCAATTTAAATCAACAGGGAAAATATTAAATTCTAAATTACATCCCTTTTAATCCCAAGCACATATGTGAATACTTCTAATCCTCTAAAATTAAAAACCCAATTCTACATGGAGAAGGCTAAGAATTCTCCATATATGCAGGCTCTCTCAGTATTTTATTGCTAAGGACAACACTGATACTAAAAAAGCACATTCAATGATTAAAGGACCCTTCTGTCAGACAGTTTCTAAGTTATTTTACATATCAATGAACAGGCTCTAACAGAAGTTCAGGTGTAAAGCAAAACCCATCATTAATAGTGACACAATAGTTTTGCCTATATAATGCCAAACATCTGGGAAAAGATTGAAACATTTATTCAGTGATCATATGCTTGATCTGCATCTTCCCCAGATGTTTCAACAGCTGATAAATCGATTTTTTTTTCTTATCCAGAAGTTTGGCATCATGTATATACAACTTGAAAAAACATTGGACTCTCTACAAAGAACAGTATATGATGTTAATAGAAAAAGGAGAGCAGAAACTGCTGTGAGCAGAGAAAAAAACCCTGATAACAAAGTATTTAAAAATATTTACCCATGACTTATTCAACTAGCTCTGCTGTAGCAAAACAACTAAGTAAGGAGGAGGTGTTTAAAAAAAAAAAAAGGAATAAAATCAGTCTTTGAATACTCTTCAATTTATTTTTTACAGAGCTAAAATTAAAGTGGCTTCTCTCCTCTCCTCTCCCCCCCCCCCAACATCTCAGCACAGAAGATGGCGAATCTGATCCTGAAACAATACCAGTTCACATTTTGAGAGAGCCTTTCTGCATAATCTACCTGGAGAAGAGAATTGTTCCCTTTTTATTATGACCTATGCATTAAGGATCATTGGAAGTACCAGTGTCTTATAGCCATCAATTCCATTTACCAAGAGCAGGGGTATAAAGGAAGGGAATGGGAAAGCTCTATCCATTGAACTACCTAAATACTTCCTCAACTACAATACAAATATATACCAATATATAGAGACACACATACATATATATACATACACACATTATATAATATTTGCATGTATATATGTACACCAAAATCCTATTTGATCAACAACTCTACAAGATAAATTTTATAGGTATTATTCCCATTGATGACGAAGCTGATTTTAAGTAGCTTGCAGAAGGTCACAGAGCTATTGAAATATGAAATCAGGACTTTCTAATCTCAAATCTTGCACTCTGCCCACTATGCTAAGTTGCCTCTCACCCCCAGGGATTAAGACTTCGAGTGTATTTCTTAATATATAAACTGTTTATTGTGAACAAGTTTCACTTTATCCTCTGGGAAGCCAGCCAAGGATTCACCAGAGGCAGGGAAATGATCAAGGCCTATGATTGGTTGCTATAACTTTAAGGGGAAAAAGAACAATTCAGAAAAATTCTATTTACAATGAAAGACATATGCCAACAAACGTAAATGAGAGAACTTTGGTGGGGGGGGAAGAGTGATCATACAGTGCTTTGAACACACATTACCTTGAGAGTAAAGAAATATGTCCTGTGGCTTTGGAAATTAGATTCAGAATTGGCCAGATTCCTCCTCTTTCCCTTCCACTCCTCCCCCCTATATCCAGCCAAAGAGCTGCTGCTGAGATTACACATGGCCCAGTCATGCAAAGCCATGAAAATTAGGCTGAAAGTCAATAAGGCAGCCTTGTAACTTTATTCCCAGTGAGCAGCTGACACATTTCTCTTCTTTTGGAAAACTGGGACATTGAGGAAACATTTCTAAATATGTTTGTATAGTCCATGTTCATTAATTCCTTCCCCCTCCCCATGTTGACCCCCTCCCTCCATGTTGAATTTTCTAAATAACACCATGTAATTCTTGTGTCCTACATGATTTGACCACAAAAATGAGCCATGTGCTCAGACACCTCTGAAACAAACTGAATCATCTCCAAAAAACATCATGCATGGACCAATCTACTCATCCTGTATAATCTTAGGGGGATTCCCCCACCTCCTTCTATCTAACCTTCCCTCCCCCTCCACACTCATGAATCTACTCATAAGGATACTCAAAAAAACATTTACATGATGATTATCAGTAGTAGTAAGACAAAGAGGCTTTGTATGTTTACATACTTGATGATCAAACACTTCCAGAAGCCTTCTCATAATAACTTTTGATTGAACTAATCAATCGCTGTCTTGCCATGCTAGTGCCCAAATAGCTGGCACCCAGAGAATAGGCTGGCTTTGAAGGCAGCTATTTCCATAGGGACAGAGGTTTCTTGACTATTTCTCATGCATATTTTCTTTTTTTTTAATTTTTAAAGCTTTTTATTTTCAAAACATATGCATGGATAATTTGTCAACATTGATCCTTGCATAGCCTTGTGTTTCAGATTTTCCCCTCCTTCCTTCCCCCCATCCCCAAGATGGCAAGCAATCCAATATGTTAAACATGTTAAAATATATGTTAAATCCAATATATGTAAACATATTTATACAGTTCTCTTGCTTCATACATATTTTTTTTTTTTTGCTTTTTTGCTGAGGCAATTGGGGTTAAGTGACTTGCCCAGGGTCACACAGCTAGGGAATGTTAAGTGTCTGAAGCCAGATATGAACTCAGGTTTTCCTGACTTCAGGGCTGGTGCTCTATCCATTTTGCCACCTAGTTACCCCCATACATATCTTTTTAAAGATACTATCAGGACTAAACTTTTTCTGCAACACTTCAAATTTTAAATGAACTTTTGACATAATTCTAGATATAGATACATGCATATGTGCACATATAGGAACACATAGATACATGTCAATGATTTGAACATCTACAATTTTTTTTTCTTTGTTTAACTTTGTAGGTGGCCACTGAAAGTTGAGGAAGAAACATTCATCACCCCAGTGTCATTTCTCTAAATTCATCTAGACTGCTCCTAGGACAAAACCTCTACCTGAGTCCATATTCAAATCCCTCCCAGTTTGATAGGAACTGTTAGAGCTTGCCCTTTGCTAGCATAGATTTCAAGAATTAAGCATTATTTTTAAGCCATGATGAGGCATTAGTTTCATAGTAAGGGGGTCTTTTGATCTTAGTTTACTTTTCAGTCATATCTGATTCTTTGTGACCTAATCATGATGAGTTTTCTTGGCTAAGATACTAGAGTGATTTACCAGTTCCTTCTCCAACTCATTTTACAGATGAGGAAACTGAGTTAAACAGTGACTTGCCCAGTGTCACACAGCTACTTAAATATGAGCTCTAAATTTGAATTCAAGGAGATTCATTATCTAATTCTATCCACTTTGCCACTAGCTGGGGATCTTTCCTCATTTTGAGGACAGCAATTATACTGTAATACTTCTACTTTACTCCTCCCTTCCAGTGGAGGGTCACACAAGGTTCTCAAAGGGCTTTTTAGTGTCTGCAGGTACTACTGCTGGAAAAGTTTGGGGGACCCCTGCCTGGAGCTCACCTTAGCTGAATTCAGAGAGGCTTATGACTTCAAGGATAGACAACAGATGATGGGAATGACCATGGCCAGCCATCAGCCCAGGCTAAGGAGTAAGAGGGATTGTGAACTATCATTAGAGAGGGAGCAAAAGTACTCAAGTATTGAAATATTCAAAGTGAAAAAGAATCCCAAGGATCCTAAAATTCGCTAATAGGGAGGTCAATCCCTTTCTTTTCCAAATGAAGAAACTGAGACTGAGAACTTTCAGGCATGAACACAAAGAAGGTCACACAAGTAAGTCACAAACTAGGGTTTAAAGCAAGGTCCTCTAACTACAAATCCGGTGCTACTGCCACTTTTCCATTGATAACAAGTCATCCCCACCCCTAAATTGGTATATCCTGTGAAATACAACTCCTGGCTTCTTTTTCTTCCAGGTCATCATCTCTGATATTGTCTCAGTTATTGAGACAGGAATTCTGTCTCCAAACTAGGCATTCTGAATCTGGGTTGATTTTGGTTTTTTCATTTTGTTTTTATCATGAATTCCTTCAGCATTCTGATAGAGCCTGTGGATCTCTTCTTGGAATAATGTTCTGAAATAATTGAAGGAAATGTTCATGGTAAGGGAATGTGTGGACCCTGGGATGAGAAACCTTGCTTCAAACCAACTGTTACAAGTCCAAAGCACTAGTAAGTTTTCAAGAAATCTCAGTGGCATCCAGAGCCCATCAAGCTCTATCTACATCAATGCTTTTGATTGAGAATTGACAAAATTTAAGTCTTTAGTATCTTGCAGACCAACAATCAGGGATTTTGATGAGATGTGCAGTCTTTATTGAAAGAATATTTTGCGTCTGAAGAAGACTGAGGGGACAAAAATGACACATGCATGTGTTTCTATTTCCCAAATCTCAGATTTCTCAAAATCCTTTTACAAGCATTCAATTCATCTTCATAAAAAGCATAAACAGTAACATATGTGGTCTGCCTGGTATTTTCCTCTTGGAGATATCATGAGTAAGCAATTCCTCATCACTGGTCAGAGTTCTATTTTTTTTAACCATGCAGTGGGGACTTAATGGCTGTTTATTCACATTGAGTAATATTTTTCAAATGAATAATGCCACTTCCTCTTCTAGAGGTCTATAAGCCAGAAACACTGCTTAACCCTTACCCCCTCCCCTCCTCCACCATTCTCCTCATTGCCAAATCTGGTTTCTGATTTCTGAGTCAGTCTTCAGAACCCTGTCATTTGAGGCTATCGAAGACCTAACAATGAGAACGAGGACCAGTCCAAGAAATACATTTGAGCACCAATCTATTGTCTTTTATTGTTGGGAGAAGTTTTTATTTTCCTCATGGGTGAGTGAAGAGATTGAAAGAGTGTTGATTTGAATCTTCACAAATTAAAAGTCTTCTGACCAAAGTCCCCATGATCTTTAATGTTTTCTCAATCACATAAAAATCAAGTTGTATAATGAGTATGAGGGTGAATGGAATAGAAGTCTTCTTGGACTACTACTTATGATCTGTCCTAAAATAATGCATATAGGTAATAATGGGTAGCAGACAGAGGGCTGAACCTGGAATTGGGATGGAATGGGTTCAAATCCCACCTCTGACATTTACTTGCTGGATGATTATGATTAATAGAGGCACCAATTAATACATCAAAGCTTATTGCTATATATAAACGGTTTAAGAACACCTTGGATTTAATGCTTGTACGTGATATACCACAATACATACTATCAGAAAAGAAATGTTACTAGGAATATACTTTGTTGAAAGGCCAGATACAATCCAGTCATGAATTTGCTTTTTCTCACTTCAAAAGTGCATTTGACTGTTGTTAATATCAGGTAGAAGTTTTAAGAAAAATGATTCATCTGTTTGACAAGCAATTTCCTCTTGGAATAAATGTGCCTGTTATATTCAGTATATGTCAGATGCTTAGTAAGAATGAATACTTAATCTAAGTGACCACCTATCCCCTGTGACCTTTGGCTGAACTCAATGTCCATCAATAACCTAGTATTTTTAGACCAGCTTGACAATAGTATCTGCTAAATTCTAGTATCTAACACAGTATTTGGCACATTATAAATACTTACCAAATACTTGTTGACAGGTTGATTGCCTGAAGTTCCAGGGATTATTCATAGGATCATAGATTTAGAATTGAAAAGTATCTGAGACTTCATTTGCTCCAACCCCCTCACTTATTAACTTTTAGTTTGAGCCATTTTCTCAAAAAAGCTAGAAAAGCTACATATTATCTAGGTAGAAAATAAGGGTTGAGAACTATTCTGTCTCCATTGTTTCGACTAAAAGAGTATAATGGAGATTAGTTGATCAAATCGGCAAATGATCACTATAGCAAACAGATACCTGAAGGAATAAGTCAAATAAGCTTTAATTATGTAATGAAAATCAGTGCTAATTGTAGATCACCACCCAGGTAGGACACTGAAGTATGGTAATAGGAAATGAAAAAGGAAAAATTCGGAAGTGTAGGGGAAGATGATGATAAGTATCACTGGATTAGATATTCAAGGCATCCAAAAATATTGTTTTTCTTTTCCCACTTAGAATCATACAATCATATTCAGAAGGGACCTCAGAAATCATCTAGTTGTATTTTTGCTCAAAGCATGAATCTCATCTGTGTTTCTGAGAAGTTGCCCTTCATTCCTTTTGAAGACCTCCAGTGATAACATTTTATCCATAGCAACAACCCATTCATTTTCAGACAACTCTAATTATTAGGAAATGTTTCATTATTTTGATCCCAAATCTACCTCCCTTTAATTTCCACCTCTGCTCTCAACTCTGCCCTCTAGTGCCAAGTAGAAGTCTGACATATGTTCAAATATTTGAAGGCAGTGATTTGTTTCCCTCTTAAGTCAGTGATTCTTAACCTAAAATCCAAAGACCTTCAAGGGGTCCATGTTCCTGAATGGGGGGAAAAAATAACATATAGTTCCACTAATCTGTAAACAAAATTGGACATTTCATTCAACTATGTAAAAACAGTATTCTGAAGAAGGTTCTATGGACTTTAGTAGGTTGCCATAGACCTGACAAACAAAAATACCTCTCTTTGGCTTTTCAGCACCAGACACTTCCAAGTAATTCATCCAAAGCATGGTCTCGTGATTTCCTAATCACGTGCTGCTATTACTTTCCTCCAACTCTAAAACAGTCTTTAAACAAAGACCGTGTAAGTAATAATGAGCCTGAATTGAGGCTCCTGGTCAGAGGATGGGTTTGGGGCAACAAAAAGAGTCTCAGCCACAGGCTTGTGATAGAAACCTTGAGTACTATGTTTCTGGAGAAAAGATGGACTTGCAATTCTTTTATTCTTTTCATTTAGCATATGATATAAAAAGTATTCTGTGCTCAAGATTTATTGTTAGTTTGAGTGCTTGTCTGGAATATAAGAGAAATAGTCACGAGCTATATTCCTAGCAGAGGTATTAGGTGTGGCAATTTACATCTGAGGTTCTCCAGGAAACTCTTGATAAGAATATGAATCAAAGACTGATTTAGGACAGTTTGAGATATAGCTTTACATATATGATGTAAAGATTCATTGCCAATGAGGTGAGGCCAATGGAAAGAATGCTCCCAGCATCCTAGAATGCTCACTGAAAAAATTTGTTTTTTCCAAAAGGTCAGTCACAAAGCAGGTGGCGTGCTTCAAGAGGATAAGTAGCCTGATATTCCTCAACAAGGTCCACACAGCTTTGGCTAGGACACTATTTCATTATTGGATGGCACAGATTCCCCCCGGCATACATAAATCTCTAGAAGACGAGGCTCACTTACTGAGTCTACTCCAGGGTCTATTGTACCCTGCTTTCTAGAAGAACCAAGGATGTCTTTAGAATGTTCAGTTGCTGAATTCAGTTATTAGCGAATTCAATTAAATAAGCACAGTCTTTTGAGCTCAGGACTGTACTAAGAAGATATATAAGAAGCTATAACCTAAGTATTTTAACATAATTAACATGTATTAGACTTCGTGCCATCTAGGGGAGGAGGTAGGAGGTATGAGAGAAAAATTTGTAACAGAAGGCTTTGCAAGGGTTAGTGTTGAAAAATTACCCATGCATATATTTTGCAAATAAAAAGCTTTAATAAAAATGAAAAAAAAAAAAGCTATAACCCAGCTATAGTCCCTACCAGCTTATAATCTTATTGAGGGGATCAGATTTAGACATAATAGGGCAAATAGAAATGACAGAGAGTATGTAATAAACATAATCAACTTGGCTTAATTATCCATTATAATAGTCATAGATTAGGGAAAACCTGAGTTTAAAGCCAGCCTCTGACACATACTGGTTGTATGATTGCTGATGAATCACTTAATAGTACTATATAAAGTACTCTGCAAAGTTGCAAAAAGGTCTGCAAAATACTCTCATTTTATCTTTACATCTCAGTATTCCAAGGTACGCCTCCTGGATCACTGCCTTGTGACATCAGACAAGACAGAATGAATGAACAACTTCAAGGCAAGTCTGCATCACTGGAGGGAGCTTCACTAGTTAATTCACTAGTGAATTCCCTTCACTAGTTAAATCACAGTTAGTGAAAAAATCATAGAGGGTACAAATGATAAGTTGGATTAGTTGCCAGGAAGGGGAAGGATCAGTGATCTTTGGAATTATTGAAAATAGCTTCATAGAGGACCAAAGATAATTTCTTTAGCCATATCTTAACATGGAAATGACAGCCTCTCATTTATCACAATGCTAAAAATCAGAAAATCTTTGCATAAAATCATAAATTAAGGGCTGGAAAGGATGGTAGAAGCTACCTAGTCCAATGACATCATTTTATAGATGAGTAACTCAGAGGCTCAGGATGTTCTTTGAAACACCTTCCCAAGGTGATTCTGGTAGTAGATAGCTAAGCCAGAATTTGAATGTAAGCTCTCTGGCTCCAGGTTCTGCTGTAGCAACCTGCTTCCATTTCCAGACATTTTCCTCCTTGCCTTCCCCAAAGGTTTTTCCTCCCTAAAACACCTTCTATTCTAATTTCTGGTATATAAAGAATATACCTTTTAGTCCAGAATGTGAAAGTAAGACATCTGAACATGTTTTCACTGATTTATAAAAAGAAGAGAAGATAAAAATAATGTCTTCTCTATCTAAAAAGAAGAAAGGAAGAAGGTATTGTGGTATAGTGGATAGGACACTGGACTTGAAAGTCAAAAAGATGCAGATTCGTATCCCAAATCAGACGTTTAATAAGTGACCTTGAAAAATAAATCAGCAAACATTTATTAGGAAATTACTATGTGCTAGGCACTGTGGTAAGTACATGCTATAGATAGAAATTTAAAAAAAAAAAAGCGATCCCTGTCACTGAAGAGCTCTGTGCCCCAAGTTTTTCTTTAAATGAAGGAGCTCTAAATCTGAGAACAAGGGAAAGAAGGAAGGAGGAGATAGAGACATATAAGAATGCATGAGATTTTGAGTAGAATTGCCCCACAATTCAAGGACATAGGATTCATCAATTGTTTGTGTAGAGGGGAGCAGATGTCCTCCAATTTGGGGGTCCTTTGTATCAAAATCTGGCTCTCTCTCAATGGTCCTTTCTGCCAGCAACCAACATCCCATGAGCCAGTGGGCCATGGGAAAATGAAAATTTTCGTTTTCATTTGCTTTTAGTGCTCCAAGAAAAACAACCAGATATTTTCACAGAAGTGCCAAATGGTGTTAACCCATATGCTCAGGGAATGTAAGAAAAAGACAACCATGGGGAAGGGGAGGGGGGGAGAGAAGAGGGGGAGAGACGGTGTGTGTTATTACAGCCTGAGAGATTTTGCTCTGTAGCATTTGTGCCACCATATTCAATTGTCCCTATTCCCAGCTTTCTCTTCTACCCAGACTTTGCTGGGTGAAGAAATTCAAGAATGCTCCTCTTACAGAGGAGCAAACAAAACCACAGGAAAGCTGAGACTATGAAGAGACTATGAACAATCACATAACCAAAAGAAACTTCTGGGAATATCTTCCCTCATTTTCTGTGCTAGAAAGTCCTCTGATGATAACTATAAAAGGGCAAGATTTTGAATCTATTATGTCAAGTTAAACAAGGAAATCCACAAACCCAAAGGAAATAAAGAATTAGCTGATAATAAGGAAAGGGATATTCAGTTATACTTTTAAATGATCTTGAGAGAAAAAATGGAAAAGAGCTGAGATATGAAATACAGAATTCACTCTGCAGACATTTTCAAACTGTTTGGCAGACTTATGCCTAGGACCTGCTATTTTACATTGGAATCAGTTCTACATAGTAGCCATACAAAGAAACGGGAGCAGAAAAGAACAAAAAATTTTTCCCCTCATGCTGGACAAACTGCTGACCTGATTCCACCAATCAGAAGACTACTTTGTTTTTCATCTCTTCCTTAGAATTACATTTAATTTTTTCAGATCCATAAAAGGATCTACACCAGGCAATTAAGGTCCTTAATGTCTGTTTAGTCATGGACATGACTGAATAGTAGAAGGCACAGTCAAACAACTTAGAGTCTTAGTTACATTGAAGACATCCAATTCAGAGAATTTCACAAAAATGACCAGGTGTTTTGGCATGGCACCCTGTTACAGAAACAGAGATTCTCGGAATTGGAAGAGATCACAGTAGTCATCCCAGCCAATCTATTCCAGAATAAAAAGTCTAACTTAATCTTTAATCAAAATAACTTTTATAGAATCCCTGACAAAGAATCTTCTGTTCACGTTTTTGAGGATCTTCAATAACGAGGAAATCTAAAATTCCACATCTGATGCTACTGTCTTGTATGTTACCCAAGGTCATCTTCATCTTCAGTTTCCTCATGTGCAATGAAGGAATTATCCTCTAAAGTCCTTTTAGCTCCAAATCTATGACCCTCTATTCAAGAAGTGTTCATTTCTATGCTTTTTAAAAGCTATTTCTATTTCTATTCTAAAACATTCCCTCATGGAAAATAATGTTTTAAAATAATAGCCAAATTATTTGATTTCTCCTTATTGATAAGATTAGGTCCATAAAAATAAAACTGTAGGACTTAACAAAAAAATCCAGAAATAATCACTTCTGGGGAATTTCAGAAAGGAAAAAAAAACAATTAAGAAAAAGACAGGGAATGTTCCCAAGAGGACCAGGGGAGAACATACAACTGCAGATGTTTTGTGAGAAATCCAGTTGTAAATTTTTTAACTAACACGAACTCAGAGAGGTTTCAGTTGTATAGAATCTGAAAGACATTCTATTTGGGCATTTACAACAAGAATTTTTAACAATCACAGCTCCAGATTACCCAGCCCTGGACTAGTAGGAAAAAAAAATAAAACAAAGCAAAACAAAATCTACAATTTACAATATAAATATTTGCATTACCAAATATTATGTATATAAGAAGGAGATAGATAACAAAATTAAAATGATTAGTATTTAGTCTGTCCTAGGGCAGTGGATAGAGCACCATCCCTGAAGTCAGGAGGACCTGAATTCAAATCTAGTCTAAGATACTTACTACTTCTTAGTTGTGTGACACTGGGCAAATCATTTAACCCCAATTGCCTCAGAAAAAAAAAATTAATCTGTCATATTAAACAGATTAGAGTATCCCTTTGTTTGAAGGCTATGAAAGTCCATGTATATGGAGTGATATAGTGGCAAGATATGATATACACATAACAGTGATATGCACTTAACAACCTCAACTTGAAACCACCTGGGACATCTGGGATTGTACAGTTGGGAATCATGAACCCTGATTCTTCATCTACAAAATGGGAGCCTTAAACAGCACCTACAGACCATGTCACCATTGGACACTTGCAGTGTTATTGCTTCATGTAAATTTTTCTCTTATTTATTAATGCAAATAATTCTGGATTCATCTGATCTTCAAGGTTGAATGAAGCCACTTTCTTTAACTGATGGGAATGAAACAACTACGAATTCACCTTCTATTCAAATTCTGAGGGAAGATTACTCCTCTATTCCTCTTCCTCTCCTTTCCATTATTCCCATTCCATCCTTACAGGTAAAGGACAGAACCACAAGGTAAGAAGTCAATAAAGCTATGTTTTGTTTTGTTTTTTCCCTTCATCTTCCTGAAATGTAACCAGCAACATTTCTATGCAGCTGGCAATCTGTCACTGATCATTAAGGTAATAAACAAACCTTTAGTTAAGAATGTGGCTGTACTTGTAAACAGCAATAACAACCATGTCTAAGATAACTTTAGACTCTAGTCTAATATTAATGCCTTATGGATGGATGTCTTGTCTCCTTCAAGCTTCCTCTTTATTTTTTCTTTTTCTTCCCCCTCATAGTCCTTTCTTCTTTTAGGTTGTTTTGGTTTTGTTTTGTTTGTTTTTAAGTGCTAGTTTCCTTGGTATTTGGATTCACCTTTTTATGTCACTCTTTGTTATATTAAATAGACTACAATATCCCATAGTTTGAAGCCTTTTCATGAAAATTCATGGAACCAAGAATCCTTGGTTCTGTTCCAAATTCACCTGACAATGTCTTTTCTGATCTTCCCCATTGTTATTGCTTCCCTATCTTCCTGATGAAAAAATATATATATATACACACACATACACACACACACACACACACACACACACACATATATATGTAAGTAATGGATTATATGTGTACACGTGCTTTCCCCAAGAATTTAAGATCTTTAAAGTGAATGACGATTTTGTTTCTAACTTGGTACTCCCAGTCCTTGGTACATAGTAGGAGCTTAATAAGGGTAGCTTGTTGAAAATAATTGGATTCAATCTTGTCTTTTTTGATCATAGACCCATCCAGGTCTAAACCCTATGGTATCTACCTCTTCCTTGGGAAGATACCAGCTTTTGTATCTTGTTTATGCTAGGTCAAACATAAATTACCTGTTTTCATGAGAAGCAGTTAGGTAGTGCATTGAGCAAGAGCTCAGATTTTGCCTTCTCACTTTATTGGCTCCAGGACCCTATTGGGGAGCCAGTAACTGAATCTTGAGGATATATTTGTTAAATGGACATAATAACAGCATCTAACTCACAGAATTGTTGTAAGAATCAAAGGAGATGACTTGTAAAGTACTTTATAAATCCTGCTGGAAATCGTTTAAAGGTGAACAACAAAACTTCTCTCCCTCTGAATTGTGTTTACTGGGAGATCCTCATATGCAACTTGTATTTCCCCTTAAAGCCAGTCTTTTGGCATCTCAATGGAAATGAAGAGGGGGGCTGGAGAGTGTGATCTCTGAATAAGCCCACTAGGAATTCTTCCTTGATTTTCCTGACCAGCCAACCAGGGAAATCAAAACAATTCATTGGGGAGCTCAGAACTGGGCTCATTTGTTCTTGCCTGCTTTGGTTTCACCACCTGCAACCTGACAGAACATGCTGAGGCAGAGATAAAGTCATTACTGGTAGCACCAGAGCCTTACATGCTACTGCATCATTCCTGCTCTGGGAAGGTGGTTTCTAATGGTCTTTCAAGTGTGGAAGATCTAATGCAGTGGCCATATTTCAGAAAGCCTGTAATCATGGGAGTAATGGAGGGCTTTTTTTTTTTTTTTTTTTTTTTTTTTAAGCTGTATGCTTTTTCACTCGGGCCTGCAGCTGGATAACTGACAAGTATAAACCTCTGCATTGGTCTTTCACCACATTCATCCTTAGGGTGTTTGTTCTGGCTCTTTGTCAAAAGCGGGCAGCTTTTACCACTTAACAAGAAGGGGGGTTAGGGAGTGGGGCCCCAAGGAGATCTTCTGGTCCACTCATTTGTGTGCTATTCAAGGCCCATGCAAAGGAGACTTGTTTTGATGTGGAAAGGGGGGAAAAAGAACATTTTCCATACAAACATCTTTCAGTAGATCTGATTAACTTTTGTAATAACTTGTGCTTTTGCCTAAGAACCACAGATGTTGTGTAGGAGGTGACAAGGATGAGGTGGGTGAAAAGGAGAGACAGAGGAAAGGATTGGAAGGAAGCATTCTCTTTGTGGGGAAGAAAATTGACAACACATCCTTCAGTGGAAAAATAAAAGCAATTCTTAGGATAATTTTAAAATCCAAAAGCATTGATGATGCAATTGAGAAAACTCCTAGACCCATAATTATGGAAAGGGAGAGGAATCTTGACCTTATTAGCCCCTTCCGTCTTATCCCTGATTCTAAAGAAGGATGGGGCTACTCACAGTAGAGTTGTAGTAAAACGTTAAGTACCAGTAGAACCAAGCTAAGTGTCTGATTTGCAATGTGGCTTTGAATATGTTATTTCATCTTTGAGTTTGAGTTTTTTTCCTCAATTTGAATTCAGAGGACCAGAGTTGGATAAGCCATTTGTCTTTATGAAAAGATTGAATTAGATTACTCTAAAACCTCTTCTGACTCTACATCCTATAATTCTATGATCTCCAAATTGGGAAAGTGTTGGAAAGTGTTGGAAAATAGTCTACACATATAACCAAATAATAGATTACTTACAACTGCTAATGATAATACAGTCCTAAATGGCACAACATAGAGATGGCAATAATAATGGCATATCTGATGATAGGAAAATGTGGATAAACATCACAAGGGAATGATTTCTACCTTTAGAAAAAGAAAGAGTACAAGCATATTTACAAGTCCATTCACACAGGAGTCAATGTTGAAATGTTTGTGGTTAAATGGAGCTTTTGTGTATGTGCAAATGCTTGGGGGAGATTTTGCCACAGTACAATCCCTAATTAACCTTTTACTCACAAGCCTTTCTCAAGCTATTCACAAAAGTGATGACCCATCCCCAACCCCCATCCCAAGAGAAGGAGATAATACAATAATTTGCCAACATATGCCTTTTACTTTTTAGAGTGATTTAAAACAAAGAAGTGATTGTATGAAAGCTTTGAGGACTAAGACAAGAAATTAGGATCCAATCTGTATCTTTGTATCTTTCTGTCTTTGATACTGTATCTTTGACTTTTTCCAGGCGCAATGTTTCCAGGCTTTCCCTCATGCAATCCCCCTCTGCAAAGATTTCTATCTGATATTTCTGAAGAATAATTCTGACTTGACAAGAAGGTCTCTCCCCATGGCTTCTTGGTTTGGCATTTTAAGGTGTTTCAGACTCTAGCCCTAGACATCTTTCTAGAATTTCCAACTGAATTGCACGTCCTCATACACTTTTCATTTCAGCTAACATAGCCCACTTTCTATACCCCTTACACAGTGCTGTATCTTTTGCCATCATGCTTTCCTACAAGCGTGGAATGCTCTCACCTACAATTTGGATTCTTGGAATCTCTTCAGGGTTCAGCTCAGATACAACCTTTTGAGTAAAAACTTTCCTGACCTACCCAAATTTTGGCAGTCTCCCTTCCCTCTGGAAAGTTACTTTATATATAATTAGTAAATCCCCAGTACAATGTATACTCCTTAAGGGAAAGAGATAGTTTATTTTTGATTTTGTGCCCTAAACATCTATATATCAAAGTGCTTAATAAATGCTTGTTAAGTTGAATAAATAAAAAAGAACTTAAGTGCTTGTTGTGTACATATAACAAATTATACAACAGAAAAGGTATATAACAATAAATTTCTCTTTTTTGGGTGTGATGTAGTGTCTCTAGTAAATTCAATTCTAGAGGACAGGAGAAATTACTGTCCTTGGCCAGAGATTGGCCTCTCTTCTTAGGGTGTAACTTGAGGTCAGATAAATGACTAATATCTTGCAAATGATTCCCATTTTGAGCTGGATTCAAACTATTACCTTGACTGGAAAAGGGATAAACCTTTGACCATTCTCTATCCGCCCCAACTAAACAATGTAATGAATATGTATCCCATTATAATCAGTCTGATAATAAACATTTATTGCCAATCTGTGGGGCTTTGTATATGTTTAAAGACACTATAACAAATAAAAGGTTATCATTTGATAAAATGGTTAAGGGGAATCAACCATGCAGTTAGAAATGGAAGCTTATTAGAACTCAGTTTACCTACAGATGTTGATAAGCCAGTGGAAGCAGAAATTTGAGAAAAGGGATTCATGGATGCATGAAACTTTGGGTTTTTAAAAGTTAATTAACTTCGAATAAACTTTGAATCAAAAAAATGTTTTTGGGAAAAGAGGACAATGAGAGCAGAAATGAATAAGAAAGAGGGACATCTTGAATCTTAAAGCTGCTTTAGTTCAGGGAAAGAGTTAAAGCATAGAAGCAAGAGTGAGGGCGGGGGTGGGGGTCATCCATGCTGGATAACTATTTTTGAAGAGAGTAGGGTCAGCTGAAATACATCCTGACTATTTTATTTCTACCAAACACCTGGACCAACCAATGTCAGAGACTTGACATGTATTGTTACTAATGAGGCATGCTGAAACAGAACTGGGGCTTTCTGAGCACCTCGCTAGGCAAAAGTATGGAATTTCAAAGGGGACACTGTTGCCAATTCTTGGTTTCTTGGAAGATGTGTGACAAGCCTGAACATCACCAAACTAAGACCAAACCACAGCAAATGGGTGAAACCTTCAAATGTCTCATTTTATGAACTAGATAGATCTACACAGATGGGAAGGTCCAGAAAAAGAAAAACAAAAAATACTTCTTACATATATTGATATTATATAAAGTAAGATATTTATTTAGGATTTTATACATTGTTATTATATGCAATAAGATCCTATATATGTATATATATATATATATATAACAGTTTAAAATATATAGAGATGTAATTTTTTTTTAAAAAGGCCTTAAATGTAATCAAGTTTAATAGTCTCATTTTTTACAAAAGAAGAAACTGAAACATCAGTGATTATCCTAAGATAAAATACAGTTAAGTCAGAGTCATGATTATGGGATGTTCTCCTCTCAGTCTTGTGTTTTCTTTAATACCACACTATAGCTTATTTCTTAAAATGGATGGATCCTTTGTAATCATTTGTTTTTTGTTTTAAAATCCCACATAGAAAATCCATAGTGTGAATGGGTCTTGAGTGAGTTATTCAGAAAGATTATTAACAATGAAGTCCCTCTATTAATTGTACTTCAGAAACTTCAAGTCTTAAGGAATTTTCTGTGGGCTCTGAGAGATAAAGAGACACAGTTCATGTGTCTCAGAGGCAGGACTTGAATCCAGGGATTCCTGACTTATGATCCACTACATCAAGTTAGACACCTATGTAGAACAACGGTTGGATGGCCTGAATCTGTTGTCAGAAAGACTTATCTTCCTGAGTTCAAATCCTATGTGAGACATTAATTAACTGTGTGATTTAGGCAATTCACTTTACCTTGTTTGCTTCATTTCCTCTAAAATGAACTGGAGAAGAAAATGTATCTTTACCAAGAAAACTTTAAATGGGGTCATGAAGAGTTCTGATTTTAATGAGCAGCTACATAGAAAGTTGGTTCATATAAGAGTTCTTCCTATCTCTGATAAATATAAAATATTGAGAACAACAGGGAGAATATAGAAAGAGTGATGCTTTTTATTGTCTTTATTTTACAACAGGGCTAAGCCTTAGGAATAAAAAGACAAAAGGGAAACTTACCTGCTCTCAAAGAACTTCTATTCTATAACACAAAGATAGAGATACATATAATATACAACTTTTTCAGTGGATGATAGGAATACCCTAAAAACTGGGGCTATATGAAGAAAGGATTAGTGTAGAAGGATGAAGGAGAATTAAAGTGAGAAATAAGTCACCAGACAAAATGTTATATGTTATCTACCAACAAACTCAGAAAGATTTGGAAAAAAAAACAAAATCTTAATGTGGCAACATAAAAGTCAAGACGTGAACTCCTTATAATATAGTAGACATGTTTATTTCTGAGACTACTTCTCAAATTGCTTTTATTTTACAATTTGTTAAGAATATGGATTGGGTACTGTGATCGTTCTTCTTCAGATTCTCCCCCCTTTTTTTTCTTAAACTTTTTTTCCAGGTTTTCTCACAGAGATGGTAAGAGTCAGTAAAATTACTAACAATTCCTGCCCTTTCCTCCCAAATTTTTCTTAACTCAGTGGGTAATGTCAACATTTAACACTTTTCCCATCAATATCCCTTTTTATCCTTTAGGATAAATCCTAAAGGAGTTGCCTTAAGTTGTTTTTTAAAAAAAAATCAGAATTATAGAACCTAATCTAATTCTTAGCACTATCTCACAGTAATGTTGGAAAAGGAAACTCATGTCAAGAATGGAAATAATAACATTTGTGTAGTCATGAGAAGATCATCACTTTCCTCTCTTCGACTTCAGTTTTCTTATCTCTTTGATGAGGAGATAGGATTAGATTATTTCTATGTCAATTATATATTCCATGATCCTGTACTCTTGAACCCTACTTTATTGGATGATTGTGAGAACCAAATTAGGAACTGATATAAAAGTTTTGTAATATTATTCTACAACATAGGGCATTGATAGCCTTTTAATTCAAAGTTTAAATAAAATTTAGCAATGATGACATTATTGCCTAAAAGATTATTAATTCACAGAATTATTGCCTAAAGAATTCATTTGAAAGAGTTAAGCATAAGAATTTATGCTCATTTTAATGTAAAATTTGAAGGGGAAAAGAGATATTTTAATTGCTTATTTACTATATATTTATCTGTTGGGAACAGTCAACATAAGGAGCTATCCATGAGGAAATTTCCATTATGCCTTTATGTTCTGAAGTTTACTATTTCTTTCTCCAACTAATTTTTACAGATGAGAAATTGAGGCAAATAGAGTCATCCAGAGTAACACAGGGTCTGAGGCCATATTTGAATGAATATAAAAAGTATAAAATATATATGTGTATATATGTACATATATATACACACATACATACAGTATATATACATTCACACACACATATATATACACAAATATATGTATTTAAAAATTGGAAAAAACCAAAAAGAATGCCATTTTTATATTTTTAAAAAAGTGCTTTCCCCATAACTTATGTGATAGTGTTATAATACTTAAATTTACACATGAGAAAACTGAGGCTCTGAATAACATAGATGACTTTGTAAGGGACATGAAACTAATTACATGTGTCAGAATGGGACTATAAGCCCAAATTCCTTGATTCTAGATCTCCTAAGTACTTTTCTTCATCCTTTGCATTGGTTAAATTGTCACCTAACTTCATGACTGAATCACAAAACTCACAAGGTTACATTTGGGTCTGTAACTAATTGTCACTTGCTTTCAAAGAAAGGAAATTTTTTCTTATAATGTTTAAATTTTCCATTAAAGCATTTTACCTACTTCCTTTTTCTTTCTTGGACTCTCTTCTTACTTACCCCTTGGTTCTCTCTCACACATTTATGTCAAGTAATAGATTTTTGTTCTTTATTTATTTTGTATGGCTAACATGGACAATCTACAACTTGATCCTAAGGTTGAAAGGTGATTTAGAGATTATGCTAATGTAAATCTAAAGGTCATTTGTGTTTGTCTGCACTTAGGCAATCATTTAGTTTTTCTGGACCTCAGGTTCTTCTGTAAAGTTTAAGAACTAGGCAAACATTAAGGATCCAAATAGATGCTAAGGGTGTGTTTATATTCCACAGAATATAACACAGGTGAGCAGATGCATAGTTCAGTCAGCTGTTTGTCACAAGCTGAAACTTTATAAACTTTAATAATTATTGGAATAAGACAACTTCTATATCATCTGATCAGAAGACAGACAAAATTGTTTATTCTTCAAGTGATCCTCTAATTTCATTATCTTTTTGTGTATTTTCAAACCCATTGTGATAGAATGAACTGCTTCCTTTTTGATTATGAATCCTCAATTCATAGCATAATGTCACACATTAAATAGGTGCTTCATAGATACAGCAAGGAAATAAATATGGAATCATAGAGAATTTGTTGCAAAGAAATAATATGAGTATAATAATGCCTTTTGCAAGTTTATCCTTTTTAGAGAGATCAGAGAATTCACAGAATCATAACAGTGTTTTATGTGAATGCAGAAATCATCTATCTTGTCCCATGTAAATAGTAAGGAAATAATGTCATTTTGTCTTTGTGTGTTCTTAGCATAGTGCTTAGAACATACAAAGTGCTCAAAAGTGTTTCCTAAATAGACTAGACTAGAGTAATAGTTGTTTGATCTTTACCTCTTAACTGTTGTTTTTTTCTCATACAGTGATTTGTTTCCTTTAAAATCAAGGAAATTTGTTTCCTTTAAAATCAAGGAAAATTTGGAAATTTGAGAATAAGAAAGCTCTCCTGAGTAGAGTGAAGGGGATAGGAATTTGGGGACAATTATTATTATTTTACATATGTATGCACACATCAGGGAAGAGAGAAGTGACATGGCTTGAGACATAAAATTTAAATTTGTTGCTGACACAAAACTTGAGATATCATCTGAGACAGAAAGATGTGCTGACTGACATGGCAAATTCCATTCAATGCTGTTGAAAATTTTAAATTTCTAACAGAAAGTTTTGCAAGGGTCAATGTTTAAAAATTACCCATGCATATGTTTTGCAAATATAAATTTTTAATAAATAAAAAGAAAAAAATTAGAGACAAAAAAATTTTAAATTTCAATTGGAGTTGTAGGATAATCTCTGTAGGACTTCAGTCTGCCATCATAGGTAGTTCAGAGATTAGAGTAGAAAGATGAAATCATTCTATGAAATGGAATTGAGACATCTATTAAGGGTCCTCTGGTGAAAAGTCTAGACATTCTGTATTCCCATTCAGGCCAAATCTTTGGAAGATATATTACTGCACTGGTTTTAATGAAAGATACCCTAAACCAGAAGTGCCAAGAAAAGGCAAGGAGATATAGGAGAGAAAGCAGACAGATTAGATATAGGAGAGAAAGCAGACAGATTAGACTGTCTAGAAAACTTATATTTAATGGAAATTTGGAAAAAAAAAACACTTAGATGAGAGGCTGGTTCTGAGATCAGAGGATCAGATTCATATTCTACCTCTGGGAATCTTGCTATGGTTTCCATTTCTCTAAGATGAAGTGGTCACACTTGGAAGCCTCTGAGTTGTCTCTCAGTTCCAAATCTTAGAAAGTCAAGTTTGATCACACATAAATCTATGACTATGTTTATTGACATTGTTACCTCTAACCCTATGGTCTACAATATACAACATTTTACATACTTGATTTCATTTGAACTTCACAAAAATACTATGACTTAGGAGCTATAATTCCCATTTTGTATATTTTTCCAGGCCTCTGAGAGGTTGAGCGTCTTTCAGAGTTGCAGTACTGGTAAAATCCCTATGCAGGATTCAAGCTTGAGACTTAGCTACCTGGGAGGTAGGAGCTATTACCAGGTTTTACAGATGAAGCCTCTGAGGTACCAACAGATTACCTAATTTGCTGAAGGACATAGGGATTGAGGCCTTCTCAGCTTCAAGTTTAGTGTTCTATCCATTGTACCACAAAGTACCTTATGGACCATTTTCTGACATTCTGAAAATATAGTGACATTATTTGTATACCTATTGCATGCTCTGAAATCAGGAAATTAAGAAAATATTTTTGGTGTTTTTTCATAGAAAAGATAATAGCTGACATGAGATGACATAGAGAAACAATTAAAAAAAATTTATATAGAAACTGTTAGATCTGCTGTAAGAGAATCAAGTTATCTTGGAACACAAGCTCTCCTTAGGGTAAAAAGAGCTTCTTAATTAATATATAGATAACATCAGCATTTAGCCCTTCTTAACATTTTAAAAGGTTGATGTCAGACTCCAGATCCAAATTCTACTTTTGGCTTTGAACAACCAGGCACACAGAAATTGAAACTTTATAGAGGCTCCAGAAAAAGCCCATTAGGCGATTCTTGTGAGGGGGCTATTTAAATGGGCGACATAATCACACAGTCCTATCTGAGACACCCTTCTGTGTTGTAATACTTGGAAAGGAGTTCATGGAATCTTCCAGACTTGCAAAATAGATGGCCTCTTACTAGATCAACATCTCCTGTATGATGCCCCCCCATCCCACCACCAACCAGTTCAGTAGAGTCTTAACTTGCAGCAAGCTGTATTCACTTTGCTCCAAAATAGTTATCTTATCTC
Organism: Myrmecobius fasciatus; assembly: GCA_023553655.1. Taxonomy (NCBI): domain Eukaryota; kingdom Metazoa; phylum Chordata; class Mammalia; order Dasyuromorphia; family Myrmecobiidae; genus Myrmecobius; species Myrmecobius fasciatus. Next base: position 568,552 of record JAJPUD010000529.1, on the reverse strand, counting down.
AGAAAAATGACACCTAACAAGTTTGTAACCATAATTCCATTTGGATGCCTTTGACCTGTTTCCATCCACATCTCCTTTTCAAAGCATTATTCATACTTTTTCAGGGTTTGTAAAACCATAACATAAAGTGGAAAGAAATAATAATGATAAATACAATTGGATGATAATCTTTGGGTCAGTATTTCAGGCAGGATAATGATTTTTCATTAATTTTCATTAAAATTAATCATTTCAATCATTTTCATATAATTATAAATAAATGAATTTAAAGATTAATGCTCAGAAAAACATTTACTATGTGCCAAGGAGCATGGTAAGTGGAGGGCATGAAATTATCAAAGTGACTTGTGCTACTACAGAAGGAAATGCATTGGCTACTTTTTCCTACAAGTTATATGAATGGCAATTGAGACGGTGGAGTATACTTTATTTAAAAATGATCCATGGTTCCAGAATTGGACATGGGGTAAAATCAAAGAGTTATCTGGGAAGGCAGATGTCAAGGCTGTGGTTTGAGGAGGTTAATGAAGAGTGAATGAAATGAAACATGCTGAGTAGAGTTGTTTGGAAATAGTGATCTAGGGCAGATAGCTATCAATCATGAGATTATTGTTATTTTTTTTTTTGATGTGTCCATATGAGCCTTGCCTTGTAATCCAAACAATCTTTTCTGTATCAAACAAGTGAACAGCATTCAAAGGGTATGATGAAAGAAAGCTCTCCTTTATCATAGCTAAAGTAGCTCAATGTCCATTAAAGTTACTTGTACAGAGCATTAAGAACAAGCGGGGTTAGTTATGATACCTTTTTGATGGCTCAGTGTCAGTAGAGACTGATGTTACTTGGGGGATTCTTAATATAGACTAGAGATCATCTATTCTAAGTCTCTTCTTCCAAGCCCTAAAACTATCCTAGATAGTTTGTCTCTATAGATCAAAAGCACTTGGAAATAAATACCAATCCAATTCCAATAAGTACGCACTATATACAGTACTAGTGAACTCATTTGGAAAAATTGGGGACTTTTGCAAATAAAAAGTTAGTCTATAGTTTAGTTCAGACTCAGGATGATCATCTACACCAACATAAGCTTCTCTTTAACAATTGAATTGAAGAAAATACTGACATTTGACCTGATCCTGTACTAGAGCACCAGTTTTCAGAAGTTTTGGTCTTATGGCCCCCTTTGTGCTATTAAAAATTAAGTACCCTCTTCCAAACACTTTTGCTTATTTTATTATGAAAATAGTTCCTAACATCACAGACCCCCAGAAAGGGAGACTTCCAGGTCTAGGAAACCCTAGACCACACTCTGAGATGGGCTATGCTAGAAAATTCTCAAGAATAATAATCAGTGAGGTTCTAATAAATGTTTAATGGCTGGCTTTGGTGGGGAAGAGGTAGGAAGGAAGGGAAAGAATAAAATGCGTGTAACACTTTTTAAACTTTAATCTGCAGCACTGACATTTGCCCCATCACTTTTTTTAATCAATCAATAAAATTATAATATTGACAAATATCTAAGCTATAAATAGTCACACTGAAACTTGTAAAACAGACTCCAGATGACCACTGACAATAATCTATATGACTAGTTAGGAAATCTTTATAAATATTTTCACATGACATCACTCATTCTTGGTACCAATTTGCTGGGAAAGAAGATGGAAGGCTATGATACTCCTAGGCCTAATGTTAAAAATAGAGATCTTGTTTTATTCTTTAAATTAAAAATAGAATTAAAAAATATCATTTTTAAAAAGTTTTGTCCAGGTTCATTGGAGAATATGAGGAGAGTGTGTTTTCTGCATGTGTAAGTTGAAGGAAAGAGGGAAATATTTATGCAAAGTGAACATATCTAATACCTAACAGATAAAGTTTAGTTATTTATGAATGTTTATCTAAGAAGTCTGGACCCTGAATCTTTTTTTCCCTTCCCTTCCACCCATCTTCCTTTCCTTTTCCTTCCCTATGTTTCTTCTCTCTCTTTCTTTAGTACCCACTCTCTATAAAGAAATGATATCTGTGGTCTCTGCCCTTGAGAGACTTACAATCTAGTACAATGTTATTCACATACAGAATAGTACCCACATCAAAGGGCAAAATATATTTGCTATTAAGACTGACATGTAATTAAGATTTAATTATGTGTTAAAGTTAGCTTAAATGAGAAAGTAGAGAGAATGGCAAAGACAAAAAAATCATTATATTGATGAAAATATGGTGCAAAATCAACAAAGAACGTCTGGTAAAAATGTTATATTCTAATGGAAATAGAAAAGGCCCACAAGTCTCTCCTCAAAATCAAGGAGACCCAGGAGACAATTCAATGAACAATTCAATCCACAGATTTGTGGATTGAAAACCGTGATGGGACTTCTCTCTTGTTATGAGGTTCTCTAGAATAAGACCATTTCTGATAAAAATCATTTTATAACCTGGCTCTTAAGACTCCTTAAAAAGCATGTGAGAAATATGTCTACTTCAAAGATATGACAAGTCTTTTTCCACAAAATGAGATCATCCAGTCTAGGGGCTGTTCTAGCACTGGCCCTTCAGTTCACATGACCCTACAAGAAAGGTGAGAACTACATGCCCTGCACATATGACTCTGAAACCTCTGGCATTATTCCAGCAGATTCCCTAGGAAAGGAGGTAATAGGATCATATAATGTGATATATAAAAGTCTGCCCAGTATATTATCACAGCAGTTCTGAAAAACATATAAGTTTGCAATTAGCCAAGGGATGATTTTGTAGACTATTCTTATCAGCAATGAGTAGATATAAGTATTATTTAAATATTTATTACCTAAATATATATTACATAATTAAAACTTCAAAATGAGAAATCAAAATGTCATAGTGAGAAGTAGATTTTGTACCAATTTAGGGGGGATAGTGGTGTGAAGACTGATCCATGATGCAAATCACAAATTACCTCTGAGACTCTTGCCTGTGTCCTCTGTCTACAGGGAATCCATCCAATAGATGGGGGTGGAGTATCTTCCTTTCATTCTCCTGACATTGTGTGGGGTGGGGGTAAGGAAGTACCAAAGGAAGTACATGGATTAGCCATTGATTATTCCTTGCTCTTGATAGGTGAACAATTTTTCTTTATTTTCATGATATTTTTCTCTGATAATATGGTTTATGACTCCCCTTCTACATATTTCTCCACTTTTATGTGTTGAGGAAATGCCTGTTTATCTCTAACATGAACCTTTGGACAATGCACATATATGGACATAAAAATCCATACCTACATATGAACAGATCTAGTAAATCCATTGTTTCAATGCAATCAAGTGTTTGATTCTATTCATGATTGTTTGAACATGCCTTTCCTAAGCTTTCCCCATATATCTAGCTGAGCTTTGACATTTTAATCTCTACATTTTAAGAAAGAAAAGTTATGTTAGAGTAGTAAAATGCTATTAATTTTCTTCCTTGCAATGAAGTTAAAGGTATTGGGCTTGTCATTCTAAAACTCAAGCTCTGCTCATATGGAAAAAGTATAATTTATTTGCCATGTAGAACAGTCATCATAATGCAGTTTTTTGCCTCACAACAGAACACATACACTAAACAAAGTGAAGATTGATGAATTTACCTTACTTTCTCTCTAGCAATTTACTATATTTGTGTATGTGTGTATAACATATATATGCATATATATATATATATATTCATACACATACTTATATCATATATACCTATTTATATATTTATTTACATCCACACAAATACTTTTATAGACATATATGCCTACATATTTTTATAGATACGTATGTTAAAATAAATCCTGCTTATTAAAAAAGACAATAATGAATAAAATATATACCTCACAATTGCATAAATTAAAAAGGAAAGAACATTTGTACACAACATTGCACTCTTCTATAGAGTTAAGAAGCCCACCTAATGCTATGTAATGATTTGTTTTCCTATTCATTACCAGGCCAAGCAAGGTAACAAGTAGTAACGAAAGAACAAGCACACACACACACACACACACACACACACACACACACACACACACTTTAATATCCAAAAGGAGAATTTTATATTTGATCCTGGAGAAGATAGGGAGCCTTTGGAATTTATTGAAATTGCTATTGAACAGCTAGCCTCCTTGCCAGGAAGAGTTGGCTTGAAGCCTACCTTTGACATATTCTAGGAGTGTGATTTTAAGTGATGTCACCTCTGAGTGGCCCCAGGCACCTAATCTTAAAGACTATTGATTGCAGAGTAGGTGTTGGTCTATTCCCAGGGATTGAGAGTTTCCTCATTGGCAGTTCCCCATACCTATGAAATCCCAGTTCTGAACAATTCTGCCAGACCTAGTGGGTGAAAGGTATATTGAAAGAAGCTGTTTCAGAATTTTATCAACTGCTTATTACTTAGGCTCAAGTTAAGGAAATTTTTGACCATAGAAACTCTGATGATGAGTGTCACAACCACCCAAAGAAAATTATTCTAAACAAACCAATATACTAGTCTCAGCGTTGAGAGGGTGTGTGCATGTGGGCATAAATTTGTATCATGGGTCAGTTGAGGTGCTGTGTATGAATTGTCAAGTATGAAAAATGCCAAACAAGGGGCAGAACAATCTTTAAGCATTGTCGTTCAGTTGTTTGAATCATTTCTGAATCTCTGTGACCCCATTTGGGCTTTTCTTGGAAAAGATATTAGAGAGATTTGCCATTTCCTTCTCCAGCTCATTTTATAGATGCCTCTCCTAAGGCAAACAAGACTTGACTTGTCCAAGTGTCTCAGGCTAGATTTGAACTGAGCCCTGGTGCTCTATCCACTGATTCACCTAGCTGTACCATCTTTAAGCATGTCATTTAAAAACTTTATTTTTTTTTGGTCTCTTGAATAAAAATAGAAATAGTTCAAAATAAGTACAACTCCCAATATTTGAATTCTATTTGTAATCTAAATTGTTTGGTCATTAGGAGGAGAGAAGCTCATTTTGTACAATTTGAAACATATTGCTATTGCCGAGATCCCAAATGTTTGAAATAATACATATATGTCTGAATGTTAGTGATTGCTTAAATACTGTATAGCATGTTAATTACCAGAGGGGCACATGGAGTAGTGGAAAGAAATAGTCCCTAGTTGTGTGACCCTGGACAAGTCACTTAACCTCAGCAAAAAAAAAAAAGTAAGGAAACAAAGAAACAAAGAAAAGAGAAAGAAAAAGAGACATAGTACCTAGTCCAAGATGAATGAATTAAGACTTCACCTTTTGGGGTCTCAAGTTTCCTCATTTGCCAAATGAAGGTTAGATTTGATTAAATTCTACTTCTAATACTCTAGGATTTTTGGAATTCCACGCAAAAGGGAAAGGATAAAAAGTTAAATCAGCTGGAGAGTGAAACTTTCCAAACTGATATCACACTTGGTAATTCAGGAAGTGCATTTAGTTATAAATAAAAAGTTGATTAATTAAGGTTTGGATGTGTAAATATCACAACAGTGTAATTTCTCAATGTGTCACACATTGATTTCAGTCAAGTTTAGAGTACAGACAGGGAGAAGCAATGGACTTGGGTTGGAATTCCAGCTTAGATGCTTCCTCCTTGTGTGTGACCTAAAAGAAGTTTTCTCCCATATAAGATGAGGTGACCTCTAAGATTGAAATCCAATCAAACTAGCTTTGTTATGATCCTTTATTCAAATGAAGTGAAGGTTATTCAGGAGTGTCTCCACTATACAAACAACACCTGAACCACATACAACACTAAAATGCAGCTACCGTCTCTGCAGAAAGATGAAGATGCTGACTAATAAGCCATAGACTAAAAGTTGTTTTCCACAAACAAGTGATTCAGATTGATACTGATCTGGTTACACATACTCCCATTATCCCTTGTGACCAATTGCATTCAACTGGAAGATGACTGACTCATTGGCAGTCTATGGCTTTGAGAATTGAGGCAGCATGATAAGACACTTTGATAAGGCACATGATAAGACCTTAAGATAAGACACTGGAATTTTCAAAAATGACTTTATTTTCATGTAATAGAAAGAACAATAGGTTTGGAGTCAGAGTTTATACATCAGAGTAGGTAGAACACTGCTCTTAAAACTCAGGAAGACATGTTCAGATACTACCTTATACATTTGATAGTTAAATAAAATAAATCTGTGTCTCAATTTCTTCATCTGTAAAGTAAGGATCCTGGACCTAATGACCTTCCAGCTCTCTCTTTATGATCCTATGTCAATTGACCTTCACAATTTTTAAATCATTGCCTGTGTCCATCTCTGCACAAAGCCCCATCTAGTTGAACTAAGCCAGTCACAAATTCTGTTAGCATCATGCTTTGTGCATGCCTGAATGTAGTATATTTTTCTTGCCATCCTGTATTATTTTTAAGAAGGCAAAGACAAAGTTATTAAAAGATAGAGTAGGTATCCCTTGTCACTCATCTTGCTATTTTCTAACTTGAAAAAAAATTTTTTTAAATAAGATTCATGTATACCTTCTACCATCCTGCTCTACCTCCCACCATTTCCCACCCTATCCCCTTCAAGCCAGTAAAAGGTAGAGAATCACATCTCAAAAATAGTTGACTTCTTTGTTATGAACTTATGCTGCCAAGTCTTCCCAAGCAAAATACATTATGTTCATTCTTCTCCCAGAATGACGAAATCTATTTTCAAAATCAGATAGTAGAGTATAAGCCAAACACAAATCCCATGAACTCCTACTAACAAATTCTTCTTACTAGTAACCAAAGCATGAAGATAGTTTGGGCCCCATAAGGGGAAGTCTTGGTTAGGAATGTTCTTTCTGTGGTCCAAGAAATGGACACTTCTCAAAGCTAATTGGGCAGTGTGTGTTTGCATCTTCCTACATATTCTGTGCTCACTGGTATTTAAAACTGGAAATTATAATAGTAAATTATTATCCCAAGGATCACAAGAGTTATTGACGTCATACTGAGCTGTTGTGTAACACATGGACTAACTAGTTGAACTGGCAAGTAAAAGGGATTGATGGCATTTTGATATATGACTATCAAATAGTGGTAAACACAAAGATGTTTTAGATCTAATTGGCAAACAAGGTAAATTAATTGCTAGAACCAGATGACAATCACCCAAGAGTTTTGAAGAATTTGTGGGCTGAATTATGAAACAGGTGACCAGAATGTGAAACCTGTTGTCCCAGATGGTTACCATGATGTGATTTTGACAGACTATCATCATAATTCTGATCTGGAAGAAGGTCTCTATGAGAAGAAACCCCTAAAACTTAGGTCTTTACCAATCATTGGGAATTTATAGCCAGATCATTCAGCACTTGAGCAATCATAGATGATTATGGCATAAGACACTAGAGAAAAACCAATATGGTTTTTTTGAAGGTGAACCATTTTGATAAGGTATGAAACTTTTTCAAGGGAGTGAAAAAGTATATGGACAATTTTGACAAAAATGACAAAAAGGACTAAGTAATGAGAATAAACCATAAGAAAACCTAGGGAAGCTGAGGACATCCATCATCCTTTCATAAGAAAGTGATTAAAAAAAAATAAAACAGCAAACCTTGTCTACCTTGATGGAGACAGGTATCTAAATCATTCATAGGATGAAAAGAATAAAGTTGTAAGAGATCTTAGAAACTACTTATTTTTGACATGCTTTTGTTATGGTTGAAGAAACAAAGTTTCATGGGAGTTGAGATTTCAGTTATATGATTCTGAATTGTAAAGACAGGATTAAAATCCAGTGCTCCTGATTTCTAGTCCAGGGAAGATTCTACCCAATGGCAAAGAAACTTAGTTGTGGCATCTATCTGCTGACAATTACCACCTATAACACTAGAAAAAATTTCATTCAGTTCCTTGATTTCATTAAGATTCCCCTTGCTTTAGCTAGGACATACATGTTAATAGACTGATGGAATATATATATGAAATTTATAGATATAGCCTCTAAAATAAGCTATGATGCTAAAAAAAAATTTGAGGTCAACATGGGAAGAGAGAAGAAAATGTTTGAATAGGGATAGATAGCTTAATTATTGTTTCTAATTGAAAAAACTCACAGTACAAGTAAATATAACTGTTCTGATAGATACAAAGTACTGGGTAATAGGAAAGAGCATCACCTGTTGTTAAGCCATTTCTCCAACAGGGCCTCAGTTTTCTTATCTGTAAATTAGAGATATTTATACTTCTTGTGAAGAACTTTGAAAAATGCTTACTGGGATATAAACATGAGCTCTGATAAAATTGAATCTGAACATTCAACATGGAATAGAGAGAGGACTTGATTAACAGTCACTTCACTTTTGCCATAGGGTTGTAGAACATGTTAGAAGAAGAACTTTCTTTTTGCAAATGATGAAAAAACTGAGGTTTTTTGTCCTTAGCTACACAGTAGGAGGTCAAAACAGAGAATTAGATTTCAGTATGAGGAATCTAGAGCTGGAATTAAAGCATCTTTCACCAGTCACATGCATAGTAAGTAGAAGAGCTTGGATTTGAATTGGTGTCAAATCTGTTGTTCTTCATGGTAACTGCCAAGCTTATTGTAGCAATGATTCATTCATTCTGCCATGGGGGAAAAAATTTCAGACTCATCCATGCTCTTCATTCCATTCTTAAATCAGTGTCTACAAATTTTTGGCACTCTCTAACATCTGGCTGAATACAATTGCAAGACAAAAACTTTACATGCACTTATCTACATTCATAAACTTTGCACGTGCAGGCAAGTATTCATGACAGATCCTTCCTTTCCTTTTTAACATTACACATAATATTTCCATTGAGTCTTAGGAGGGAATTCCCTTCATGTGCCCAATTTTTAGCTGATTGCCTTATCTATCACATGATTTCCTTCCTCTTTTCCCTGATAGTCCACCTCTGGGTAACTCTAGTAAGCTTTCTTCTCTGAGATTCTAAATTTCACTTAGTTTATCCTTGGGTCAAAGTTAATCAGTGATAAAGTAAAGTAAAATCTTAGATATCTCCTTTCTCTCAGTCTTCAAGTCTTCAAACTTTAGAACTTGCTGCTCTGTACAGTGGTGTTTTTATTTAGGATCTCCATTATTTCTGATATCAGATTTGGCTTTAAGCATTTTGTAGGACAAGAATCAGGAAGCTGCTTCAACTCTAGCTTTCTGTAGTTTTCTCTTTATGAGTTTAGAGGGTGATTTCAAATAGACAGGTATATCTTTTGCCCATGTAAAAAGTATTCTCTACATTTGGGCATCAATTGTTCTAGAAACTAATTAGGTTTGCCAAATTGTCCAAGTTGAAAGTCATTGTGCCCTCCTATAACCCCCATTTTTCTTTATTCTTTAGTCATTCTTCTCTTAGCCTACTTCTCTTTTTAAATTGTACACTATTTGTAGTGGGATCAACGTCTCCTCCAAAATCTAACACATTTTGAACAAAGAAAGCACTCAGTAAATGTTTGACAAAGTTAAAGGAAGAAAAAAAAAAAAACAAAACCGCTCATTAATGTCTTTTTGATACCACCCATTACTAGATTTCTTTCCTTATCTAAAACACCCATTAATGTTTTTTTGATACCACCCATTACTAGATTTCTTTCCTTATCTAATGAAACTATCTTTCTCCTCCCTCACACCTCTAATCCTTTCTTCCTTCATAGAGCTGCTGAGATAATTTCATAAATCTTTCATCCTACAGTTTGAGAATCTTTGATGGGACCATTTAGGGAAGGTTGCCTACTGAACAACTTTTAGAGTCCCTAGATTTGGCACCCAAAACCTTCTACAACCTGATGCTACACTGGACTTAACTCTAATTACTCCCCTCCATGCCCTGTATGCTACAGGGAAAAAAAAAAAAAAAGTCATTAGATTGTTTCCAGTATCTGGATTATGTTCTTCCCATCCTTTTTGACTATCTAATCTACAAATCCCAACTCAAATACCACCTACTTGATGAAGCCCCAGATTCTCTCCCAGAAGTGACCCAGAGGTGGACTATGAAAAGCATGTGATAGATAAGCAATCAGATATAATGCCCTTGATTAAAAATATCTTCAAAATTGGGCACATGAAGGAAACTCCCTCCTAAAACCTAATGGAAATGTTATATGTAATGCTAAAGAGGAAAGGCCCTGTCATGACTACTCACCTATATGTGCGAAAGTTGCTCTTTTTATCCTTTTTGACTATTTAATTCCAACCAAATCTACAAATCCCAACTCGAATGCCAGCTACTTCAGAAAGAAGTCTTCTTTCTGACTTATTCTGTAATATAGCGTATTTCTTTCTGCCCAATCCCCTCCTATACTGGAATCTGTATACAGTAAGTGCTTAAGAAATGTTGTTTCTCAATTCTGATAGATGTGGCTCTTTCAAACAATGAGATGATTCAGATCAATTCCAATAATCTTGTGATGAAGAGAGCCCTTTACATCCAGAGAGAGGACTGTGGGAACTGAGGGTGGACCACAATGTAGCTTTTTCACTCTTTATGTTGTTGTTTATTTGCATTTCGTTTTCTTTCTCAGTTTTTTTCCCCTTCTTAATCCAATTTTTCTTGTGCAGCAAGATAATTGTATAAATATGCACACATACATTGGATTTAACTTATATCTTAACATATTTAAATGGTATTGGATTACCTACTATCTAGGGGAGGGAGTGGGTGAAAGGAGGGGAAAATTTGGAACAGAAGGTTTTGCAAGGGTCAGTGTTGAAAAATTAGCCATGCATATGTTTTGTAAATAAGTCTTAAGTAAAAATTAAAGTAAAAGTAAAAATTAAGTCTTAAAAAAAAGGAAAGAAATGCTGTTTCTGTTTCTTTAATATTTAAAACCTTTATTTTCCTATTTTCCACTAAATCTTTTTTTTGTCTTTTTTCCTTGCTGTTACAAACATGGTATAAGAGCCCCAAACAGCCTAGAAAGTCCCAAAATGTCAGGATGCTCAAGTGGGAAGGCAGTGCAATGACTATCTTCAAGATATTATTTTCAAGATATTATTCAAGATATTTTTTCATCTATATTCAAGATCTTATTTTATTGATGTGAAAAGGGAAAATGATTTGAACCCAGATCTCTGTTACACTACATGGCCTCTGTAAAGAAGATGCAGCCGGCTTTGGTGAATACAAAATCAGGGAGAGGGAAGAGGTGAGAAAAATTTCAAACACCTGGTATCTTTGTTAGCACCATGGTTCAACTTGCAGTACTTGAAAGGCCTCAAAAGCCCAGTGACTTGTAATGAGACTGATCACCTCCTATTGGTACTTTCTTTGGGAGGGATTGAGTGGAACTGCATTTGACCTTGTCTGATTAAATGTTGACCTAGATGATCCTTAGGTACTTGAGTTGTATGGTACTGTCATTGGCATCTTCTTGCAGCCTGTACTAAGCTATCAACTCTAGTTTTGCATCTTTTATTTTCCTTTTCTTTCTATCTCTTCATCCAAACTTTCTTTGTTAACATGAAGGGTCATTTCAGAGAAATGGCTCAGATGGAGCATCTTTGCAAAAATCCTTCCAAGTTTCTCTTTCTGGACCTTATTTGTAACATACTGCTTCCCTACTTCCCCCTTGGCCATTTGGTTCAATATTAATTTCAATTAACCTGATGAGTTTTTTGAAAAATAAATCAAGTATTTATCCAAAAAAAAAAAATCTTATGTGGTATGCCAAATGCAAATTTGGCAGAACAGAGGCAGAAAACATGTTAATGGCTTCAGTTTAGACATGTAATAATTAATTCATTATTTAGAATTATGAATTATAAATGAGGAGTCCAGAATTCCCACTAATCCTTGGCCTTTTTGAAAAGCTTTCTTTCAGCTTGTAAAAGAACATGGACTGAAACTCCAACTTGGCTACCTACTACATGTGTGGCCCTGAGAAAGTCATTTTATTTTTCTTGATCTAAGGGGTAGGACTAGATTACAATCTTGAGGTAGTTTGGTGTAATAGGCTCTGGAGTCAGAGCACCTTGCTTTGTATCCTAGCTGTGCTACTTATTAACTGTGTGACCTGGGGCAAGTAACTTCATCCTGCTGGGGCTCAGTTTCCTTATCTATAAAATGAGCAGGTTGGACTATATAACCTTAAGGTCACCTTTGTTCCATAATTGGAAGACAATTTTATACTGACCCTCATTAATATTTTATGGAAAATGCTATGTAATTTGGACAATTTATCATTTCATCTTCTACATTTCTGTTTCATTCTATATAGGTACATTTGCCCTCTTCTTGCCCCATTTTTTCTTCTCCACATTACATATTCCTTTAAACTATTTTTATCATTTTCTTGATAATTTCTTATAATTTTCTAAATAATTTATTCTGTGAAACATACTCTCAACTAGTCACATGTGCAGACTTTGTTCACTTGCAGATTGTCCCATACAGCAACAATTCAGTGCTCTCATTAATGTATCATTTTACAGCCACTAGTCAAATAAAAAAGTTAATTATGGGGCAAGAGAAAACGCTAACTTGGACCTGGCTTGGCTAAATCTAATTAAAATGTCCATTTGTGATAGTAAAAACAAGCCTCAAACAACTCATTCTGCGACATGTTTTAAGAAATAAAATTTAACTTAAAAATTTAAGAGGAAGCATGGTATGTTTAGTAGGTGATTAATAAATGCTTGTTGACTAACCTGTTGACCCACATTCTAGTACTCTTCAAACTCAATTAGGCTGATCCTTGGATAACAAACATTCAGTTCATTATCTGCCCCCATAAGCAAAGTCTTTGCAGCTTGATAAAATGCGACAAAATTCGTGTTGTATCAGCAGAGCCGAGGGTCCCAGCAATGTTAATCATATGTCAGATCAAAGATTTGGTTAAGAAGAACAAGAAGGAGGAAAAGGAAGAGGAGAATGAGGAGGAGGAGAGGAAGAAAAGGAGAACAAGAAGGAGAAAGAGGAGAATGAGGTTTTCAGGGGGCATTGAATTGACATAAAACATGACAATCAAATGGGTGCTCTCTTACATATGCCATCACCAAAGTGCAATTGATAAATGTTACAAACTTAAGAATCAGCCTTAAGAATGATATTTATGATTTCCTTGGTTTGATTTCCTCGGGAAAGGAAACTTCCTAAGTAATTCAAATTTGTACTGAGAAGTTAAGTGACTTTCCAGCTTTAGACTGGATTTGAACCCAGAACTTCCTGGCCTCTGTGAAGACTCTTTCATCAAAATGTTGTTTTCATAACCAAATTTAAAGATAATTAAAAGCTCAATATAAATCTTGCTTGATTCCATAAGGATCTAATGAGTTATAATTACAAAATAAATGAATGAAGTGATTTAAGATGGAAAGAGAAATCTAAAAGGGGTGGACTGTTCAGAAGAGGAAGGGGATCTGATCTGGAGCTAGTGTTTTATTATTTCCATATCTTTACCCCCTACCCACATCAAATCACCCAATCAAAATAGGTTCTTTGGTTTTTGGAGATGCATGAAAATAAATTGAAAATAAAATGGAAAACACAAGCCAAGATTGTTTTGTGTAAAGGTGATTAGTACTACTAGTCTGTAAAACTATGAAGTGACTTTGACCTGCACATATTATGTCTACTTGGTGTTAAAGTAGGCAATATTCTTAGAAACAGTGGAAACCACTCCCAAAAGACTTCTCACTTACCTCTATCATGATTGGATTATATATACTTCAATCCTCACTAAGCTCCTTGATGGAATAAAGTGACTAAAAGCTATAATCATGCATGTCTTTGGATGCAAGACTATAAGGAACATGGCTTACTCAAAGGTTTCTGTTTGCTATGGGTTATAACTCTGAAACATTCTGATATCTTTAACAAGAGTGGCTCCAGGATGACTAGATAACAGACTGTTTATGATCAATAGGAAATATATTGCAGATAGCAGCATAATAACTGTTTTGTCTCCCCTAAAGACAGAACAGGAGGAAAACAGACTTTAACTTGCATGGTGAATTAATTAATTTCAGCAGACATTTATTGAGTATTAGCAGAGTACACAGTGTCCATGCTGTATTCTGGGGATGAAAAGATAATCATAGAATAGCCCCAGCTTTTAATCTAATAGGGGTAAAAGAAATGCACACAGATAACTGATAAAGGGCACTATAAGATAAAAGTAAAAGATGGGTCCAGTCATGGGGCTATGAGACATTTGTGGATAAACAGAAATCACTTTCATCTGGGGACTAAGATAGAGTGAGTGGGAGAGAGAATTGTGAATCATGTCTCATTTCCAAAGTCTAAGTTTTGATTCCTTATTGTTTTAAGGTGACACACTAAATCCAATAAAAAAAAATTTTTTTTCCAATTTTTCTTTCTTTCCTAAAATCCTTTCATGCTACATAAGGGGTCAGCTGGAGGAGCAAATGTTACAGGTCAGGAGCTTTCCTAGTGACATGGGAAAAAAATTGGCCCATGTGCAAAGTGTACCTTCCAAACACCAGCTTGAAGCAGCTGTCGCTACTTCATGGCCTTGTAAGAATTCTTAAACTAATGATGTACTTTCCACTTTTCTCTTTTATACTCTGGGAAATTCTCCTTTTGTTGCTACACTCTTTCCCCCTTAAAACTCAGTAAAATCTACAATTTTACATTACTAGTAAATAAGTGCTAGAAAGTTGCCTGAAGATTACATAGTTTGTAAGCATCAGAGGCAATATTGGGACTCCTTGTCTATTTGATTTCAAGCCAATTATTCTATCCACTAGGTCAGGCTGTTGACATCTTAAGTTAACTATTCTTTGGTAATTACCTTTGATTTCTTCTTAATTGTATTTATTCAATTAAATTTAATTACCACTGAACTGAATCTGGCTAAATTATCCTTGAATTTGAAAGGTTTATTTCCTTTGGATTTCAGTCAATGTGGACATTGTCTTTTCTTCATAGATTTTGAGTCTAATTTGGGGTAGTTTCAAAGCTTCCCACCCCATTTGGACAAAGCTCATTGCTTCCAACTAGCTCTGTGTGAAAAATGGTAGCTCTAGCTTCTGGTTAGCCTGAATTGGTTGCTGTCAGTATTCAACTCTAATCACAAAGGTGTGAGGTGAAATCCAGTCAAGCAGGATGAAACCTGCCCACATTGGACTGCTGCTGTAAAACCAGTGACCATGGCTGGTAAATCCTCTCCTATCTTCCTAAACCTCAAACCACAGAATGCCAGAAGACTCAAGTAAAACAGTGAGGCTCCAGTACAACTGTGTGTTCCAAGTGGCCTTTGTCAGGAGAAGTCAGAGCATTATATCATGAAAGACTAAGATAGCAAGTGTCATTTGACGCAAAGTTGGCACTCTTTCTTGGGAAGAGTGCAATCAGCTGTCCACTCATATTCAACAATTCCGAATTGGATTTCTATGGCTCCTGAAAGCAGTTCCTGGGATACAAATGGGAAAACAAGCAAATGATGTTGCCTCAAAGAATAAAGGCAGCATGGTCCTGGAAACCCTCCCAAAACATACTCATCGGAAGGAAGCTCTTCTGAAAGCACTTGAATCCTCTGTATGACTCTTGGTTTCACCATAATGCTAGTGCAAAGTGAAATCACTGCCATCTCCGCTTTAAAGGGAGGTTCCAAGTATTTTACAACTGGGCATAAGATCTTCCAGGGGCCAGCTGGTCACTGTACAATGGAGTTTGCTGGCTGGGGGCCAACTCAGAGTTAGGAGAGAAAGGAAATCGGGGGAAGAGAAAGCAGTTCCAAAAAGAGCAAGAGAAGCAATATCTTAGTGCACATTGAAAAACCTCCATAGAGTGTTTATAATTGCAGAGAAATGATAAACATTTGGGATACTGCTTTATGCCAAGCTTCACAGAAATTCCACTTTTCAATATTAGCTGGAACTACTGTGCAAACAATAACTGACAGTTTGAAACATCAGGTATACCTTGGCCTTTGAATTTGTGAAGAGGTCGGTGATGATACATTTTATCTGTTATGGATTCTAAAAGCCTTCTCTAATAATCATGTATCATTGAGGGATCACAATGAAGCACTGTAAATTGTTAAGACTGGTGCCAACAACAACTTTGGCATGTGCCAAACTTCCAATGGTTTAGCAGGCTGTTCCTAGTAGTGTACCATGTCCCACATGAAAGAACTGTCCCCCAAATCCTATGGCTATCATTGCACATACAAGTCGTGGTTTTGTTTCATTTATGTCACCATGTCACTGTGACCAAAGCTTAGAAACAGCATGTCTAGTGGGATTGCAAGTTTCTCCTTCCTCAACAGAACAGAGAACTATCTTCAGTGCTTAACCTTTCTGGTGACAAAGCCTCCTAAGACAAGAGTTTCTTAGAAAGACTAGAAATAATTGATGTAAACATTTCTGGATAGCATTTTTTTTTTCCAGCAACAGATGTAGGATTTGCTTTTTTTTGGCATGTGAATTAAAATGGATTTGCTCAATCAAGAAGATGAGCTCTTCCTAAATGTGAATGTTTCCTGTCTTCTCAATCTCATCACAGTAGTGGACACTTTGCCATCACTATATGCTTTTATAACATTTTCATATATTACAGCCTCTTTGATTCTCACAATAATCCTGAGAGCTTCTAAGTGAAGATATTACTAGTCCAATTTTACAAGTGAGACAACTGCCATTTTAGTGCCTCAGTTTTCTCATCTGTTACAAAAAGAACTGAGACAAAATGATCCCAAAATGATCCCAGACCTAAATCCTCTGAGTCTCTGATCTTATGGTGCTTTGTGATTCTCTTGGGGTTACCATTGGTGGCAAGAAAAAAAAAAAAAAAACTAGATCTGGAATTCCTTCATTGTGTTTTTCCAAAGTTCAGCGGACAAAGAAAATCACTCTCATAATTCCAGCATTTAGTAACACTTCTTCCATTTTTAATTCCTGCTTTTTAAACAGCCCCATTAAATGAAAAAGAAAGAAAAGAGCCATTTCCCTTGGAAGTCAACTACAGCAGACAATATATCCTATGACCAAATAAATGATACCATCTATCTTTTCAAAAGATACATTCACAATAAAGTTGTTGAGTATATACCTTTAAGACCTGAAAAAATTTTCAGTCTCTTGGCATAAATAGCAAAGGTAACATTCTGACTAAGTCTGACTCATATGGGAAAGAGACAACTTTGGATGGTTATTTCATTACCTGTCTTGTCTTGCTTTCCCCCTGTTTCCTAGCAAATTCCTAGGATCATTGTGAGCCAGGGAGCAAGAAGCATGTGACTAATTTTACATTTCACAGGAAGGACTGGACTTTCTTGAAGAAGATATAGGTGAAAAGAAGCTGCCTCATGGGGCAGTCCTTAGCAGAATGAGCCAGATGGCATCATAGCTACCTCGGGAGGTCACACCTCTTTCGAATTTTTTTGAAAAACATTGGCATTCCTTTAATATTTTCAAATTGGAATACAAAGATCTAACCAGCACTTAGTCCAATATATTTTCACTTTATTCACTGGCTCTATTTACTTTACACCATTGTGAGAAAAGTACTCTGTCAACCAAGTCAGGACCATTACTACATAAGAAAAATACTGCATGGCCATAATGAAATCACCAATTTATAAGAGCACTTTTCTAAAAGATAGGAGAGTAGGAGAAGAGAGAGTAGGGATGTTTTTTGTCTTTTTAATGAGTCACCCCATGCCAGAAACACCTTTCTCAAGTTTTGCCAAGCTTATAGAGAATGGCTCTTTTGTTCTATTTGCTACCTTGAGGTATGGCATAGAAAACAGTGACTATTTTCAGATCCTCTACCTTGAATGTTCACAAAAAAAAAAAAAATAGGGATGCTTCATTTGGACTGCCACAGAATGAGTTACTGTGTGTTTACTGTGATTTGCATGCATGTACACAGTATTTATTTACATGGCTTTTAAATATTTTTCTTAGTTTGCAAACAGTTCCTCCTGAAAGTGGACTGTTTCAAGAATGGTTTGTTTCAAATAATGTGGAAAAATCACTGAAGAGGGAAAGAGGGCTCACTGTGGAAGATATGGCACAATGAAAGGATTCCTGTTGTAAAAGCTTTAGATGACTCCTTCATTGTGTGTGCAACATAGACATTGTGGAAGATGCGTAAATATGTCAGCTTCACCATCATGTTCTACAGCCCAACCAGATAACTTTTAGATATGTACATCCAAAGTTTTGGAAGGATTGGGTATGATGCAAATAATATTCTTTATTATCGACTACTGCCCTACGTTACCAGTAGATTTCTTCAACAGATCCTCAGAATGGCTCAAGTTTTGCAATTGAACTTGCCATAATTTCCCTCCTCACTATATGACAAATAAAATGCTAACAGCCAGGGAGCTTCATCCCAGACAAGAGTAACTAGATCCAAGATTTCTGTATCCCAATTTCTTTGTTTTCTTTAAAGAAAAAAAAAAAAAGCTTTTTATTTTCAAGAATATATGCAAAGTTAGTTTTCTACATTCATCCTTGCAAAACCTTGCGTTCCAAATTTTTTTCTCCCTCTCCCCTAAATAGCAAGCAATCCAATCTATGTTAAACATGTCTATACATATACAGTCCTCTCTCTGGGTGCAGATGGCACTCTCCATCACAAGTCTATTGGAACTGGCCTGAATCACCTAATTGTTGAAAAGAGCCATGTCCATCAGAATTGATCATCATTTAATCTCGCTCTTATTGTGTATGTACAATGAGCTCCTGGTACTGCTCACTTCACTTAGTATCAGTTCATTTAAGTCTCTTTAGGCCTTTCTGAAATCATCCTTCTGATCATTTCTTATAGAACGATAATATTCCATAACCATAATTTATTCAGACATTCTCCAACTTGTGGTCATCTACTCAGTTTCCAATTCATTGCTACTACAAAATCATGTTGAATAATCTATTATTTTTACTTTTTGCTTGGAATTATACTTTTCTTTTTAAAATTTGGATGGAAATGAATGCCCTGTCACCAAAAAAGAGGAAAAGGCATCTGCACTCACAACATGAACTGCCCTGTATCAAACAAAAGAGATTATTTTGTGTTTTAATGAACCAGATGTTACTGAAATATGCTTTCTAATATTTTTTTCCTCCAGCACTAATCACTGCCAAAACAGGTATCCTAAGTGAGAAAGGAAAAGCCTACACTATTAAGATGAGGTTGTTAAGAGACATAATTTAGCAACATCTGGTCCATTAAGGTTCAAGATAATCTCATTGCTGATAGACTGATCTCTTCACCTTCACAGTTGAGTTAATCAAGATTTTAAAATCTGCCACTTCTATATACCCATCTCCTGTCTATATTGCTTGTGGTGCGTGAAATCCCAATTTATATGTAAAGAATGAATTTACATGGTTTCATTTTCAGCCTTTATATCTAAGATACAATTCACTTTTTCCTCTTAGGAACATCAAGCTTAATGGCAACATGAGCCTGAATTCATGGAAAAGGGCAATTGGAAGCGTGAAGGAAATATGACCCTAGGCCATAGGAGAAGACTGCTTAAATCCCAAGCCTGAGAATAAGGAAAACTACCTCATGTTTACAAGTCAAACAAGAGGCCTGCTTTTTAGGAGTAGATTTAGAAGAGTAGTACAGAATAAAAATACTACTCCTTTAAATCTACTTCTTGTTCTTCAGATCTTTGTGTCAAGAAATAATGTCTAGTTGGACTTAGGAGCAAGAAATAGCTGGATGACACATATATCACTAAACATTGTCATTGTCTTATTGATACTATTTCATGCTAGAGTTTGCATCAACAGAGAAATCTTGCTAAAAATTGAGCTAAGAAAGGAATTTGGATTTATTAGTTTAACAATTCCTATACACATTGTATATTGTTTTACAGTTGCCATGGTGGAATAATTCATCATCCTGTGCTCAATCTTGCAATAAACATATTTGAATTTAGGTGCCTGAGCATACAATTCTCACTTCTTCAGTTTCAAGAACATTCATTTCATAATAATACAATGAATAAATAAAATGAATAATAAAAATAAGGAATGGAAGACAGACATCAGTTTGTTAAATTTATGGGTACAATATCAGTCTACCCAGTGGGTGTGCCAGATTCAAAATGATAAAAAAAAAAAAAAAAGACAAATCAATAGATACACATTTAAAATCAGGATCTATTATGTCTCTATCTCTGGTCTGTGTTTCTATCTCTGACTCCAATGAATTAAAAACATCTGCACAATTAGAATGTGGAGAGAATTGCTGCGACAGACACTTTTCAACCACAAGCTGAATAACCTAATACAGCAATCATTCTTGCATCATGGAGACCTACAATGGTTTGAAAGGGCTCACCAGCCTGCACTTTATTCAATGTAAGGCAAAGCTAAGGCAGCACCTGCATTTCTTTCTAGAACCGCCTCTGCACTACCTCAGGAAGATTGACCTAAAGCTCCTTATTCAGGAGAGCCATATTTGGATTATTTTAGGAGTTATTGGTCATTCTAACCTCATAAATGGGGATGATGGTGAGAATAATCTCCCAAATAATTAGTGCAGAATGATACAGTAGAAAGAGGGCTTGATCTTGATTTAGAAAATCTGGATTTTCATCTCCACTCTACCATTTAGCATTTTAGTGACTTTAGACTAATCACTTACTGGGTTTCTTCATCTCTGTGTTTTCAATTTCAAGAGAGGAGTAGGAAGGAAAAAAAAAGTTCAAAAACAGAACTAGAAGAAAAAAAATCAACAAAATCTTTGGGGAGAGAAATGAAGGTTGCAGTTTTAAATGAACCTGATTGAGTGAAAGGTAAATCAGTCACTGCCTAATGAGCATCTGGGCAAATGACTTAAGTATTTAGAGGAGAAAGCTCAGTTATTTCTAATGCTCATTACTCATTTTGGATGCAATGCATCATGGAATCTGGAAACTAAATTAAATTATAATAAAGGCACACTTGTATGACTTTAGGAAATACTTAGACAGCCATACCTAGGGAAAAACTGTTAAATAGGAAATGTTATGATGAATTTTTGTGCCTTTATATGCATCTTTATTTTAAGAAAATGATATAAAAATCTTACTTCAACATTTGAACACGAAGTTTCTGTTAATCTGATGTATTGTGTGTGCTAACTTCATAATAAAGAGTCAAGATACTGTTGACTCTGATTGTGCCTTGGCTCTGAGATAAGGTTAAAAAAGAAAAAAAAAAAGTTACTGAACTGGTGACACAATTTGGACACATATGGATGGGAAAGATTTTGAAAATGTACATATACCTTTTTTCCCCCTCTTATCTGTATTGTACTGATATATAAAAGCTAGGATGTTGTGAAATTCAAATTAGATAATGAATATAATGCAGTTTGCAGACCTTAAAATGTTCTATAAATGCCAGTTATCATTATTATTATTAGCTTATAGTCAATGGGCTTCCTTATATTGGGATGACTTCATTCCCTGAGTTTTCTATTGCACTCCTGCTAAGCATTGTTTATAGAGCAATATAAGAATGTTTTGGTAAATGTTTGACATCCAAGATCTCTGGGGAAAATATATATGTATACACACACATACAATACACATATGTATTAAAATAATATTTGTGCAATGTATCATGTACTTTAATACCTTAAAGTTGAATCTGCCTTATAAACATTCCTCTACTACTTTCTTAGTTTTAGCTAGACAATCACTAAGAAAATAACGCCTCAAGTCATGATTTGTAATGACCGCCAACCTCATAAGATAGAAAACCATATAATGAAAATTATCAAAGCCAAGTAGCACTGACTGTAGTATAGCCTCTATATAAGGTTTTGACTCCCACATGAATATTATCTCAGGCACACAACCCTATGAGGAACATTTCAGTTCATTGATGAAAGGGACCTTAAAGATCATGAAATTTTGCCTCTGATGTTGCCATTTATTCTCTTTCCTCATCTGTAAAATACTGGCTTTGGACCAGAAGACATTTGAAGTCTTTTTATGATTTTTTTTTTTTTTTTTTTTTGTGATTTTGTGATTAATACAACTACAGGAGCAAACCAAGGCTTGAGAGGTTAAGTTACTTGCCCAATATCACACAACAGACCATAATTTAGGAGCAAAGTGAGAAAACATGTATGACATGAATATATGAAGGACATATATCAAACGTTTTTTGTGAACATTTGGACACGTAACCATAATAAGTCCTTGGGAAAGGCCCCATAGCTGGCTTTTACAAAGTCAACAGCATCATAATTACTAGTAGCTGGTTCCCTTTTCTCTCTTCATCTAGTCTTAGGATCTAGAAAAGGGTTTGATGGAAGAGTGTGGAGAGGGAAAGTACAAGTTTACCTAGTACTTACTCAAAGGATAACAGGACCAGCTAAACCTATTTATTAAAGTATCTAAGTATTTTCATAACATAGTAGAATAAGGGGGGAAAATATGTACAACTTGCTATTTGGTTTAAATATATAGTAATGTTAAAATGTAACTTTCTTTCCCCCCCACCTTTTCCCTTTTTTTCCCCTCCCTACCTTAAAACAAAAGGAAGCCTGTGGCAGATGGAGAGCAGGGATTGGTGTGGGGAATATCTGGGTTCAAATACTTCATTTGGCAATTACTAGCAATGCGATCCTAAGTCATTTAACCTCTAACCTCTGTATGTATACTTTGGGCAACTCCCTTAGATTTATTTACTAAATGGGTGTTTTGTCAAAAGGTTGAACCTGATGAGATCACAGATCTTTTGAATAGCTCATCAAGAATTCTACTTTTCATTCCTGCACTTCATCATTATATACATAAAAGATGGACTTTCTATAAGCCTACAGAGACTGAAACAGTTCTGCTCTTCCCTCCCAAAGTTTCCCTGAATCACAGTTGTGATTAAGCTCACTGTCCAGTAAGCAGCTGTGGCAGCTCTAGGACAGTTCTGAACAAAACAACTGTGAGAGGAAGAGCATTTGCCCCAGACATTTCTCTGTTATGCATATCCCCCCCCCCTCCATCTATCCCCCACCCACCTCAAAGTCTGGGCCCGAATTAGGAGATTCCAGCTAGAACTATGCTCAAAGATATAATTAATACATCTGTTTGCACAGAACATCTGCTGGGTCATGTACGGTTATTGTGTGCCTGAAACAGCTGTGATTGGAGAGGCTTGGTGACTGTGATCTCATGATTTACACAAGGAAGTCCCTTGCTACACAAAGCTGCGCAATGTGCTTGAAATGATTGGAATTGGACTGGTAGTTTAAGGAAACCAGGTCAGATAAGTCCAATGGTCAGTGATGTAAGGAGACTCTCCAACCTATGGGGTGTTTTTTCTTTCATCAGATTAGACCAGGCGGTGACCCATGCTAAATACCCCCTGTCTACCATCAGAAGTGAGCCCTGCTCTAGGTAAAGTCATGAGGGAAGGTCCAAGACTAAAGGAGGAATGAAAAAGCTTGCAATTAGGTCATCTTGCCTAGCCAAACAATCCCTTGAACTTCCTCCTTACTGGTTTTCTGTTTTCATATGACCAATAAATCCTTCTGCTTTCTACCTCTAAAAGAACCTTATAATCAAGAATTTTTAAAAAATAAAACAAAAACAGTTCAACAAAATTAATCAACACATTAACCAAGTCAACGTTTTATATATAGTGTTCACACAGAGTCCTCCATAATAATCGTACTGTGGAGATATGGAATATGGAATATGACCAGATAAAGTCTGCCCTTTGGCTGAGAGATGCTGGGCAAGAATTTGGTCCTGCAGAGAAGTAAAACTTTGATCTATATTAACTAGAGATGGTTTGTTTATCTGAGAGTTCTCATTATCTGGACCTGTGACAAAATCACAAGTCCAGATAAAAATGTGTTAAATAAAAATAATTTTTGAAGTTCTCTAAACTTTTCAAAGTACCTTTATCCTAATGAGTATGTGGAGTGGTTAGTGGAAACACCTTTAAGTTTTTTAAATTCAGGAAGAAACTGAAACTCAGAAAAGGGGAAAGACCTTGCCTAAAGTTACACACAGTAAGTACCAGTCCTCTCTCACTAGGGTACCCTGAGAAGATAGTAATCTGTAGTGAATGGCATGAATCATTTCCAGCCTTGTTGTGCTCTTTGGGTGCAGAGGGGGCAGAGATATCTGATATGCTAAGTTGACTTTAGAATCTGCTCATAAAAGAAATTTCTACTCCATGAAATTCATTAGACCCACCAACCATAGATTTCTAAATTCCAATCCCTTACTAACTGGACATTTTCCAACCCCTTTAAAAATGAAGGTAGGACTGAAGTACTGCCTGACTGAGCAGACTGTACTAGGAATGCCAGCAGGATATTGTTTTTAAGGCTG
The DNA here is from genome assembly GCA_023553655.1 of Myrmecobius fasciatus. Classification (NCBI taxonomy): domain Eukaryota; kingdom Metazoa; phylum Chordata; class Mammalia; order Dasyuromorphia; family Myrmecobiidae; genus Myrmecobius; species Myrmecobius fasciatus. The sequence continues at coordinate 544,294 of JAJPUD010000529.1, read as the reverse complement.
AGAATGCAGACACATTGCCATTAATAAAAAAAAAACAAAACCCATGTTTGTTTTTATGAAAGTCAGAGAGTTGGGTGTATGGGGTGGGAAGGGGGAGGGGCATGGTAATTGTGAAATTCAAACCAGGTTTTCTCATGAATCTGATACTTGAAGTGTGTGCCATGGTCAGGACACAGTCTGCTTGGCCTTCAGCATCGATTAAGAAGGACACCAGCTCAAATGTACTCCTCCCCATGGTTTTTAGGTCAGAGACCACATGTGACTGGTAGAGCAGGCAAAGGATTGCACTTTGATTTAGGAGATGTGGGTTCAAATTAGGGTCCAACATTTAAGGTCACTGGATCTAAGAGCTTATGTCTATCTATTCCTCCTCCAGGGGAAAACCAATATTAGCTTCACTTTGCTCATCTTTAAAATGGTCCTTAATAGCACCCACACACAGGGTTGTTGTAAGGTTTGAATGAGATGACATCTAAGTGCTTTGCAAACTTCAAATTAATCAACTATTATTGTCCTCTCTCAAATCTGACAAGATTCAAAATCCTTGCAGCTCTGGGCTGCTAGGGTGGTGCAATGAACAGCGCATCAGTGCTGGAGTTGGGAAGACCCAAATTCAAATCTAGCTTTACACCCTTATTAGTTGTGAGATTCTAGGTAAGTCACTTAACCTTGTTTGCCTCAGTGTCCTCATCTACAAAACAAACACAGAAGAAAATGGCAAATAATTCCAGCATCTTAAAATCTGAGACTTAGTTTCTTTATATGTGAAAGGTGTTCCCTCGCACCTCTGGATCTATGATTTTATAATCATATAAAAAGTTCTATTATATACCAAGGACTATATAAGACATCTAAAACCCAGTACAATATAACCCTGTACTTGTCCTTACAGAATTACAATGTAATAGAAAGGAAAACAAGCTAGATTTAATTTTCCATTTCATTTATATTATATTTTATTAGGTATAATAATCTATATTAATATTTACATTATATTAACATATTATATCATGATGTAATTTAGTAAATTAATTTAATAAATCAAATGCATTCCAAGAAAATCTACAGAAAAAGAGAACATCTTCCGCTTAGAGAAATCAAGAAAAGATTCCTATGCCCTTCATTTGGAAAATAGCTGAATAAGTTATATTATATGAATGCTATGGAATATTATTATTCTCTAAGAAATGATCAGCAGGAAGATTTCAGAAAGGCCTGGAGAGAGTTACAGGAACTGATGCTGAGTGAAACGAGTAGAACCCAGAGAAAATATGAGCACAAGAAGATTATGTGATGATCAATCAGACTAGTTCCAATTGTCTTGTGATGAAGAGAATCATCTGCCCCCAAGATTGTGGGGATTGAGTGTGAATCACAACAAAGTATTTTTTGGTTGTTGTTTTCTTGCTTGTTGTTTTCTTTCTCATTTGTTTTTTTGTTTGTTTGTTTTCATGTTGATCTGATTTTTCTTGTGCAGCATGATAATTGTGGAAATATATATAGAAGAATTGCACATGTTTAACATAGATTGGATTTCTTGTCATCTAGGAGAGAGGGTAGGGAGAAAAAAATTGGAATATAAAGTTTTGAAAGGGTGAATATTGCAAACTATTTTTGCATGTGCTTTGAAAATAAAAACCTTTAATTAAAAAAGAAAAGGAAAAGACTCTTGGAGAAGTTGAAGGCATCTATTCTGACCTTTGAAGAAAGAAAATAATTGGAGAGGAGGAAGGAGAGTAGTCTAGATAAGGGGGTGGCCCATATGGAGTTGGAACAACTTCAGAAATCATCGAGCCTAGGACTTGCACCGGTAATGAAACAGACACGCAGAGGGCAGGAAATAATCAATCCAACTAGTAGTGGGTCTAGGACTAGAAGAAGGGATCCTTCTTTCGATGAATGTCCACCAGGACCACATTGCCTATTGGCCACTGACCTAAAGCTTTCTCAAAATGAATACTATATAGATTCAAGGCAGCTACTGGTGCTGGCCTGCTTCATCAGAATGCCACACAGAGGAGGAATGATCAGTTTTTCTCTATCTTTGATAAGGGGTAGCCTTCCTTTCTCCTATGTCTTCTGCTCCTCACCTTCAAGGCAATCTTTTCCTATCTTTGAAATATTTGTAGTTGAATAAAAAAAACTGCAAATCAGTTCTAAGGTATAAGGTGTAACCTTGACCAGACAAGAAAATCAAACTCTTTGATTTTAGAATCCCCACCCCCCATCCTTCCTTTCACTTGTGCAGGTATATCTATTGATATTTACTGTATTAGAAATTAAGGCATCATGGTATTTTTATGAAAAGTTTTAACCTCATGACCTCTTCTAGTGAGAACTATTATTTTAGTCAATTCCATACATGAAAGATGAGGATTAAGACTGAAAAGATGGTAAAAGGATCTCCAAAGGATAATTCTAAACAAAGAATCTTCCTTTCTCTCTTTCATATCCCCTCTTCCTTCAAAAACCTAAGATAAGTGCAAATCAATTTGTGATTATTTAAAGGGGGAAAAATAGTCATTGAGGTATAAAGTGGAAAGAGCACCAAGTATGGGGACAAATCATCTGAGTTCAAATGCTGGGTTATGTGAATCTGTCACATAAGAATAAAACTTAATGTCATCCAAGAATTTAATGATAATAATCAACATTTACGTAGATATTTCAAGTCTACAGAACAAGCCCATCAGATTGTATTATCGACTTTACAAATGAAGAAACTGATTTTTGGGAAGGATGACTTGCCAGTGGCCAGGGATTTCAGCCTGTGGGCCCTGAATCCAATGTGGCTTCTCGAGGATATAGTTTCCTCAGTTGTAAAATATAAAATGCCTTCTGGGGTCCCTTTCTTTTATGAGGAATATATAAATATATAAAACCTATAATTTGAATTATTAATTATTAATAATGCCACGGTAATAATATAATGATAAATTATTCATAAAAGAACATCTAGTGTATATTGAATAAGGAACTGATCTCCCTGTCAAGAAGAACTAGACTTAAATAAGTCTATCCTCAGACACACTTAAGTGACTTTAGGCAATTTCACCAAACATTTCACTGCTCTCAAAAACAAGAGAATCAAAATCAAATTGGTAGAAGGATCTAACTATAGAGATCTACCTCCAAAATAATGTTTGCAAAATGCTTTTTGTACATAAATCACTAGATTCTCACTACAGCTAATAAAGAAGGTGTTTATGTTAACTCTATTTTACAGAACAGGTGACTTGCAAAAAGTCACACAACTAAAGAGCCTGGAGCAGGATTTGAACTTGGATCTTGTCTTTCAGAGGAAGATTCGGGATTTTACGTTCAGAAGCCTCCCAAGAGTACCATTTAAATGTGAATGGTTTTTATTATTGTTGTTATAGATACAGAAAGGTTTAAGCAATAGAACATTTACTATTCAACCCCAAAGGGAATTTAAACCTACAACCCTAACTTCCACTCCTTAGGGGCCTAGTTAATTCTTTTTAAATCCTTTAGAGGAGGGAACAAATGAAAATCATTCCAAATGCAAATTTAAAATCTGCATATTTTCTTGGTTGGAGAGAAAGAGACCTAGGGATTCTAATTGTATGTGGAAAAATAGTAATGAACAGCCTGGAGGGATGATGGGGGCAGGGCAAGTGGAGGGAATTGGGGGGGAGGGGTGACCAACGGAATTTAATAGCTAAAGCGAACCTCCTGTGGTGGAGGAAATTGTAGGATACCCCAGAAGTCTTCTAGCAGTAAGAAAGCGAATATGTTTAGCCAATGAGTGGATCTTCAACTCCAGAACAGACTTTCACTGCTTTAGCATTTCCTGAGGGGGAGGTAAAGGGACTACTCCATACAGCTTTTAACTCACTTAATTTGACTTTGCAATAGGGTATTTATACATATGAGCAGTTAGGATGCCTCATGGATAGAGCACTGGGCCTGAGTTTGAGAGAGAGACATTTAAATCTGGCTTCAGAACACTTAGCCATTTAATCCTGCTTGTGTCAGTTTCTTCCCATATAAAAATGACCTGGAGAAGGAAATGGCAAACCACTCCAGTATCTTTGGCAAGAAAACTTCCAGTAGAGGTCATGTAAAATTGGACAGGAGTGAAAAAATGGAACAACAAATTATACATGTCCTGTCCCTCCCCAACAGCCTATCCTACCCAATATCTCAAAATCAAAATATTAGAGCTATGGAGGGAAAGCTGAAAGCCCAAACACTTTACAGATAACAAAACTGAGTCTCAGAAATACTTTTTTGTCCCCTCTAGAGCATCCCAGGGAATATATTTGCATTGAGAACAAATTCTTTATCATGTCCAAATCTGCAAACTTTCTTGAAACTTCTTACAAATGATCCTACAGGATTTCAGAGCTAGAAGGAAGTTCAACCCTTGTTGAAAAAGAATTCTCTCTCAGTGGCCTCTGCTTGGGTCCATCCCTCACTCAGCTATCATTTTCCTAAAGAACAGTTCTGACTTTGACACTCATCACTTAGAACAGTGTCTGGAACATAGTAGTTATTTAATAAATACTTGTTGCTTTGACTTTCCAAAAGGCTTCTTACCAGGGGAAGATAATGAATGTGTTCTATTTTTATATAGCCCTTCTCCTCAGGGTTCCCATCTAGGGTCAAACAGAACAAAATTCAGTCTCTCTTCCAGGGGATAGATAGCTTTTCATATATTCCAAAGAACCTACTGTCTTTTCCCAGCTAAACATACTCATATTTATGCTGTGTCTATGGCATAAATTTGAAGGTAGCTTGGGCATTCTCTTTGTCTTATAAATTCCTCTCTTTAAAATACTTGAACCAGAATTATTTATTTGAATCATCTTTATTTAAATCCTTGTGCTCTTCAAGACTTTGCAAGGATGGATGATGCAAACTATCTATGCATATGTTTTGAAAATAAAAAGCTTTTAAAAAATAAGCTCTTTGAGAGCAGGAACCATCATGCTTTTTCATTTTTAACTCCAACTGGTATATAGTAAGCACTTAATGAGATCTTTCCATTCATGCAATCCAGTCAACACTATGATCTTCCTTTTTCATCTCCTTTCTTTCAAAGCATGAGAACCCATACAGTGCCTGCTTCCTACTATGTATGATTCATCACAGTGTTGGATCCTCCCTATTCACTGATGATGAAGGATGCTACTACTGATAGTTAAAAAGGTAGCCATAGATTTGAATGGAAGGAGTTATTTCTCCTGTTTCCCCCATAGTATATGTTACTTATAGACAAGAAAAAAATATATATCAGAAAAGTCATTTGGTTAGAATAAATCTGTAGATCCAAAATAATCTTGGTTGGGAAGAGCTTTGGAGGAATAATGGAAGTGGAAGGCAACGAATGAACATCACTTTTCTTAGTCTCTCACGTCAGCAATGACCCTGACAAGGAAAATTCTGAATAACATTTTCTGAGTCACTCAGTTATCAGTTATAAGAGAATAAACATTAGCTTTTCTTAAACTGTCATCTTTACAAATACAGTGAAAAGCAGAGGAGTTGGAAGATGGCTGGACATGAAGGAAAGGGAGATATTTTATTTTTATTACTTTTGATTGCTGGAATAGTAGAGTAAAAGGTCATTTAAAACAGAATTAGAAGATACCTTAGAGATCCTTTATTCAATTGGTCATGTTTTACAGATGAAGACTAGACTAGAGCCCAGATTCTATGTCTTTGGGTGTGTTACTCAAGCCACCTACATCAATGTGGGTTCAAGGATCAGAAATCTGGGGGCAGAAGGAATTTTAATTCAAGTGTCTTGTTTTATTGATTTATTGCTAATTCTATTCCAGACATTAGCTGTCACATTCTGGACAAGTCACCTAAATCTCTGAACCTCTCAGAATCCCCATCTTTAAAATGGAAATAAAAATAGCATTTTATCTCATGGGGCTGTTGTGAGAATCAAATAAGAACACATGAAAGACATTGTAAATCTATAAAAATATGAGATATTTTTGTTGTTGCTGATGAGATGGCTGAGGACAGCCAGTGAGAAAAAGAGCCAACCTTTGAACCCGTCTTCATCATCAGATTCATGCCCCTTTATGATGAAATTTATTATTAAAAATCCAATTTTTCCTCAAGTGAATTTTCCTTTTAAAATTCCTTTCCTCTAGCAGTTTTCAGACTATATTATAATGCCATAATCATCAAAACTATTTGGTATTGGCTAAGAAATTTTGATGGCTTTGGTAGCTAAATTGGTACAGTGCATAGAGTAGTGACTGAACTTGGAGAAGACATTTCCAGATAATTAGTAGCTCTGTCATCCTTGTCACTGCTTAGCCTGAGGTGGTATAGTGGTTAGAACCCTGAACTTGAGTTATGAGTTTGAATTCTATCTTAGACATATTTAATAGTTGTATTATTTGTAGCAAGTAATTTAATCTCTCTCAGAATCAGTTTCCTCATCTCCATAATGGGAATAATAATAGTCATTTGCTAGAGTTGTTGGGAAGCTCAAAAAAGATGCTATGTGTAAAGTCCTTGGCAAATAGTAAAATTCTATGTAAATGATAGCTATTATTATCAGCTTGATTATCTGCATGTAATGGTAGCTATGCTGCTCATTGGGGCCAGGGAGGTGCAGGAGCACTTGTATTGTGAATTTCCCCCAAGCATTATTTAGCCATTCTAGCAACAGCTTAAAACTGTAGGGAGCTGCAGGTGATGTCAGTACCTTCAGGACCAGGTGTGGTAGGAATCAATGAATCACAGCATTAAACCTAAAAAGGACCTAGGAAATCATCTAGGCTGACTCCTCTCATTTTACTCATGAGGAAACTACCTCAGAGAGTGATGTTGCAAGGTCACCTAGAAAGCTGAGATTGGAATCTAGGCAAAGAGGGAAACTGAGGCACAGAAGGGTTACAAAATTTGCCAATTATCGAGCCACTGTTGCAACCAGGACTAGATAGAGTTCCTCTTAAAAGATTTACCCATCTATCCATTCTTTTTTCCTTCCATTCCCAATTTCTCTTAGGACAGTTTATTTAATATGAAGGTGTTCTCTATGTAAAGTACATTTATCATTTGATCCTAACAACAACCTAGTAAGTTAGGTGCTATTATCTCCATTTTACTGAGTTTGAAAGAAGTTAAAATTAAGTCTTCCTGAGGCAGGATCCAAATCCACAGATTTAATACCTACACCTTGCTTCAATGGTCATTTGGATGTCTACTTATTAAGAGCTTCCCCACAAAGATAACAGTATAGTGTGCTTATATTGTACCATTCTCTGAGTTTTCCTATGTGCTAGAACTTACAAGGAGGAGAAGTTAGATTCAGTACAAGAAAAAACTTCTTTATTAGGAACTACAAGCTTCCTAACAGAAAACTCCTCAAAAATGAAATGGTCTGACCCTCCATAATGACCCAGGTATAAAAGGTCATGAGACAAAAATTAGATGACCACATTTGTCAAGTGTGCTAGAAAGGGGATGTCTTCCACAGGTTAGATCTCTAAGCTGCTTTTTAACTCTAAGATCCTACTATTCTGCAACCAGGGTTTGGTCCAGACTCTATTACTAACATTGCTTATCTAATGTGAATTATACTTATATAAAATGATGGAGTTGGACTACTTGATCAATTCCCTCCATGCAACAACTTAATGATTCTGACTCTACTTGTACAAATGTGAAATTCTCTTGATGGGGGGGGGGGGGGATCTATGAATTGTCGATCCAAAATCCAAGTAATACTCAAGCTAACCTTTCCTTCTGCTTACTAGCTAGGACAGAGGAGCACTGTAAACAATATTATCCCTTCTTTATAAACAGCAAATGACCTTCCATGTTTCCATTAGACATTTAGATAAAAGGAAGTGAAAAGACAGGCTTTTAAGGAAGGATTGCCCGGTTGTTTTATTAGAAAGAAGGAAATCTACAGTTATCAGAAATGGGTCACAAATGAGAAGAGAAGATGAGGCTGTAGCTAAGTAACATGCGAGGGGTTAGCATGTGGTGAAATAATTTTTATTGAAGCTGCTGCACTTCCTGTCTCCTCTGGGATTTGAAGGAGCAGCACTGGAAATACTGCCTGAGGAAAAACTGCTTTGCTATTGCCTTATTTGTCTGTTATCTACATTCCGGACTCAACACCCTCACATTGCTGGTTCTCTAAGCTACACGAATATCACACAGATGCTCTGCTCAGAAAGAGGGGTAGGGGGGCCCTGATCTACAGGCCACCAGTGAGTTCTCTTAGGTTATACAGATGTTCCTTTGTCAAAAGAGCATCCCATGTTCTATTGAGATAAATTGAAAAACAATATAGGTATAGAGAAGAAGGGGGGAAAAATGCATCCAAAGAGTCATAAGAGTAGCTTAGTCCTGGCTGCAAGAAATTTCCATGGAATGTACCATACAACTCTACAGCTGAAGGAGACCTTAAAGACCATCTGGGTCAACCCTTGGCTTTACAGATGAGAAAACTGAGGACTAAAGTCTATGTAGTTTGCACAAGATCAAAGCAGTTCCTCTCAATTCAGACTTAATGCTTTTTCCACTGCCTCTTAAGATCATATCTAGTAAATAATGATGTCAGAATTTGAATCTAGGTCTTATGAAAATATTTTCCATTATGCTACAAGAAAATATTGAAGCATTATTGTTAGGTGGACCTTAAAAAAAAAAAAATGACCGTAGGAGTTTTAAATTGATCTAAGCAAAATGTTCAGCATAGCTCTACCAAGCTCTAATTAACTTTATTACTTTTAAAATGTTTATAAATGTTTTGTTTGTTTATTTGAGTTTTTGCTTTTCAAAATCATTCAAGCATTGTTCTTAAAACCTATTTCCTAAATATCACACTGTAGTTTAATTCTTTTGTTTATTGTGCTTAATCCAGGGATAGGTGCATTATTATGCATCCCCATTCAAAGCATTTGAAATAATTAAACAATTTAACTAAAAAGTTAGTTTTGAATGACTTTAGGTAATTCTGATAATTATTATTCTGCCCATTACTTTGACCACTCAATGGCAAATAAACTCATTTACACAATGTAAATAATGATATAGCACTTCTAATTGTAGAGCCTAGAAGTACTACGTATTTAGAAACTTGGGACATATGAAAGGTGAAGGATGGAGTTATTGTTGGTTGAGAGTGATGTAAAAGAAAAATATGATCTTTTGGGTACCTTTAAGAACCCTAGTGAGGTATTTAATACCAGATATGGTACACATGGTTTTCCTTCATTAATGAAACCCTAAAATTTGCACTGAAGGACCAGGTCCTTAGCTGGTCCTACAGTAGGTAGACCATCCTCAATGACTCAAAACAAGGCTTTCCCCAAAGATTCTTCATGCATGTAGAGTGACACATAAATCTGATATTATTGTGCAATCTATGGAAGGCACCCAACCCAATCAGAGCCTCATGGATTTGGCCCTTGCACAGGACACATCTCCAAGACAGTTGCCTCCCATGATAGACCAAGCGTGAAGTCTCTAGAGGACAGCCAGCTGTATTCCATGATATACCCAGTGCATTTTTCTCTTCATCCGTCAATGGAAACTCACTTCTACAAAATGAATTCTGAGGGAATAAATGTTATCACCAGATGTCATCCTGTCAGTCAGCCCCCCTTGAGGACAAATTTTCCTGTTGTGTTATGGAAAATTTCACTCTGCCTGAGCCAACACAACATTTTGTGCAATGTTTCATTTCATTAAGCGCACCCACACTTTCTTCGTTGGACGATTGTTGTGGATGCACTTCCCCTCCCACAGATGGTTTAGCCATAATCTGCAATATAACTTATGTTTTATGAAAGGCAACTGCTTAATGTCAATCTGCACCTATTGGAGATTGCATATCCCAACGGTATATGATTTTGTATAAAGAACACTTACAATAAAACTGAAAAAATCTACCAGAATTTGAATCATTGACAACGCTGAGCTCAATGACATAAATAGCATTTCTCAGAGCTACACATTTCAAAAACAACAATAGAAATTCTCATTTAATCCTAAAATAAAATGAACCTTTTCATCTTCGGGGTAAAAGGAATATCTCAGATCAAGGAATTACAAAATTAAGTAATTTTATGTTCAGCAAGGGTTGAGCTAATAATAATGTGACAATTGTATGTTATGATTTACAAAACACATTCACATTTATTCTTTTCATTAACCAATATCAAGAAAGAAAGAATAAATTCCTTGTGTAATTTTTATGCAGGCATCTAGGTAGCCCAGTAGATAATCAGTCCAAGAGTCAGAAAGACTCATCTTTCCAACTTCAACTTTGGCCTCAGACACAAGCTGTGTGACTTGGAAAGAACAATTATAGAAACTGAGGCAAACAAATCAAATGGCTCAGTTTCTTCATCTGTAAAATGAATTGGAAAAGGAAATAAGCCTGAAAAAGCAATATGGAAACAGAGATTTCAAGCTGGCTGACTCCTAGGAGTGACTTCCCTAGATCTTAATTTTATTATCTATCAAGTAGAACAATATTGTCTATAATACCAACCTCAGGGCTATTGTGAGAATACTATATGAATGTGCACTATTAGCATTTTTTCCTTGGGCCTCATTTTCCCCACCTGTAAAGTGAAAAGTTGTATCTGATCACTAAGGTCATTTATTCTATAATTTCATGGTGATATTTCAGATTACAAGAGTGTTGAGTTGTAAAAATAGTTACTAACTTTTGTGATTCTATAGTGGCGTACAAATTTATTGGTATCTTGGAAATAAGTTGGAAACCAACATTTATCTATATTAAAACAAAGGGAAGCTTCAATGTGGGGAATGAGAAACTGAATTCTTTCTATGATTACATGTTACAGAGGCAAAGCATCATTTTTGGAGTACCAGGACTAGGCTAAATTGGAAGGGGCTTCTACTATGAAATTAGAAAGTGTTGGAAACGTGTCACACTTTGAGTGCTCACTTTGATATTCCTTCCAACAAGGATTGGAATTACAATTAATGCAATTCAATATACATAGAATGACTCTTTTTGGTCAAGGAAGGGGAAGAGGGTACAATCCATAAGTCAGTGCAGTCCCAAGATGCTCACTGTATTCTTGCCATACCCCCATGCCAGTCATGCAGATTACCCATTAAGGAAGACTCTCTAGCTTGACAAAGGAGCTATGTAAGATACTTCCTGGCATAATTCATAGCTTCTTGGGAGGGTTTATTAGTAGAAGAGCATGCTATAATGTTATAATTTCATTGGGACAATTGCCACCACTGAAGAAAAAGTTCTGATTGCTTGAAGTTGACATTGAATCATAAAACTTTTTTTTTTTTTTAAATGATCCATTTCTCTTCCCTTGCACCATCCCCCACAAGACTTTGACACTGGACTTAATCTCCCCACCCTAATGTTGAGTCATCCCACTTTCCCCTTGGAGGGACATGGTTTGCACAAGGACAGCTGGGACTGTGGCTCTCAGTTTTACAATTTTTAAATTATTTAATGATATCCTTTCAAAACTAAGTAATAGCAAGTTCTTAGGATTAGTCATTCAGAATGTGAAAATATAACAATTTAATTTCTCCCTGAAATCCTTAGGAGATTAACATGGTTGATCCTTACTGACAAGCCATAAATTTGACCATGTAACTCCCCTTATTTAAAATCTTCAGGGTATACCTATTTTCTATAAGATAAGCAGAAAAATTTAAAAGATAAATTCTTTAGCTTGGCCTTTAATCTAGCTTCAATCTATTATTTAGAATTTATTGCACATTATTTTCCCCTCATTTCATTTATTCTAAATTCCATCAAAACTGGCCAAATATAGCATTTGAACTAGAACTTTGCAAGAAAAAGGCTGAATGAGACCTTGGAAAATTATGACATCTAATAGGCAATGAAAAAACAAAACTATCATTTTTTGCAGATGATAGGATGGCATATACTTAGCCCTAGAGAATCAGCTAACTTCTCACACTTAACATAAAATAAAAATCAGGACACTAATGCACGTGTGTGGAGTTGTGAAATGGTTCAATCACTTTGAAGACCAATTTGGAATTATGTTCAAAGGGCTATAAAATTGTGTATATCCTTTGATCCAGCAATACCACAAGATCTGTATCCCAAAGAGATCCAAAATATGGAGCAGGAAAAGACCTATATGTACAAAAATCTTTATAGCAACTCTTTTTGTAGTGGTTAAGAACTAGAAATACAGAGGATACCCATCAATTGGGGAATGATTGAACAGTGTTGTAATATATGATTGTGATAGAATACTATTGACACACATACCACAATAATAAATATAGTAAACAGGATGGTTTTAGAAAAACCTGGAAAGACTTATATGAATAGATACAGAATGAAGCATAATCAACAAAACATTGTACATGCTGACATCAACGATCAACTATGAAAGATTAATACAATGATCTAAATGACTACAAAAGACTCAAGACAAAAAGTTATCTACCTCACAAGTTTTCCATTTTAATTTTCTTGTTTTTGTGAGGAAAATTGAGGAATAGAGAGAGGGGAGAGGTTTGTATATGGTTTATATGGAAATATTTTTTAACATGTCCCCTGTATAATTTGTATCATATTGCTTGCTTTTTCAACGAGTGGGGGGATGAAGGGTAGAGAGGAGAGAATTAATAAAATAAATTAAAATATTTTTAAAAGATATTTTTACAATATTTAAAATTTTTAAGTATTTAAAATACTTTTTAAAAGGGAACAAACAGGTCTGATTATTATTTCAAATATCTCAAAAGTGATTTTTTTTAAAAAAAGGAAAATACTGATTTGTAAATAAAATTTACTAAACATGCACAAAAACAAACAAACCTATCTTTCTTCTCCAACCTCTTTTAGCAGAAGGGGGAAAAAAGGTCCAGAGAGAGGAAATGATTTGTCTAACGTCCCTTTTAGTTATTTAATTTTAGAATTCTAAATCCCACAACCTACAGTAGCTACAGCTAAGTAGACATCCATTTAAGTCATATGAAAACTGCTATTTAAATACACAACACAACACACACACACACCACTCACACTACACCCACACAGTTTCTTATTAATGTGAACAGCAATAAATAGTTTTCTTATTCTATATATGTATTTTTTCCCTTTTGGACAGAGGACAGGATTCAACTCCGTTTTAAAAATACATCTGTTACTTACAAAATTTAAGAATCCAGATCTTTGTTGCCATGTTATCTAACAGATAATTATATTTATGTGGAGAACACCCTTAGGAGCTTAAAGGCTATACATATATGATGGGGGAGACCATAGAGAAAGATGTCTAGAGGCTAATCTATGGTTCTACTCCTATCCCAAAGCATTACATCACCATGATTTTCCCCTGGCATGAGTTCCTTAAACAGCCCACACAACTTCCCTTTGCATAAGTAAGGTTCCATAAGTAGACATCATCCCAGGCTCATAGGATAATATGTCTGGCAGTTCTCTCAGTTCATATCATATTTAACACTGAGTAAAAAGCCCATTCATCATAGTCTGACCTTATATCTCTTCCTTAACAAGCACCATGCATCTCCTTCACTTCTGATAGTCCCTTTGTTGCAAAAAACTTCCCTGTAATAATGTGAAAGTTGAAACATTGCCTGTCTTTTCTCTGTACAAAAGTAATATATTTGACAATGATTAAAAATCCACTGATTTGAGTTGGCTGGAGTCTAAACTGGGCATTCTTTCTATTTCTATTGTTTTCCTTTCTATTCCCAATGATGTGTTAAGAGAAAGTGAACCAGGGGTATCCATAGTGGATAGAGCACCAGCCCTGAAGGTAGGAGGACCTGAGTTCAGATCTGGTCTCAGACACTTAACATTCCCTAGCTGTGTGACCCTGGGCAAGTCACTTAACCCCAATTGCCTAAGGGGGGGGAGGAAGTGAAGTGAAGTGAACCATTCAGAATCTTTGAAATGCAATGCCCATATTTTTTTTTTACTTTAAGTATTAAATAAAATAATAATTATTATTTAAAATAAATTAAATTATTATTCAATTAATAAAATTTCTTACTTAAATTATTACATTATTTGCCACACTTTATAAAATACCCCATTTAGAATAGAATTTAAGAAACCCAGACAATTTCAGTTAAAGGAAAGTTCTTTGCACAGAGTAACTATAATTATCATTGGTGCAAATATAATATGCATTATTATATTCCATACAAATTGCTTTTTCTATCAAATGCTCACAATGTATAAGATAGGCTTAAATGGTGTAAAGACAATGGAGATGAACAAAGACATCAAAACATTATTTTGCATATGAGTAAAATTATAAATCCAGTCAAAATACCCTATGCATGAATTAATTCAAATAAATTTTTAAAGAATATCCCTATCACATGGAATATTGTAGTTGGAAGGAACATTTCAACAATTATTTCTTCCTTCCCAAATCTCCATAATAATATAACAAGTGGCCATTTAACCTTTGTTTAAAGACTTTCAGTGACAACTCACAGCCTCAAAGCAGCCATAAACTGTGTTGTGTATTTACACATACATTCATGTATGCATATATGAATATACACACACATATTCACATATATGAACAACTCTCAGCTACTTGAAAATAGCTCTCGTGATCTTTTCTCTACACCAAACATCACCATTTCCTTCAGTTGATTCTCATATACTCAGCACATTTCACTCTACTGGTGGCCTCCTCTAATATTCCCCACTTATACTCTTTTTTAATCTGTGGTACCCCAAACTGAACACAATATACTAAATATGATATGACTAGGTCAGTACAAATTTATTCACTTAACCTCAATAAGTTATCTCATCCTCCCAAGAAGAGGAAGATTGAATAAAATGAAGTATTATTGTCCCACAATTATACAGTGAAACGAACACTAACAATAGTTTGGGGACCTATAAAAGGTGTTTTACAAAAATAGCTAAAATTATGTTTCAATACTTTTGACCAAGTTGACTGATTGTATAACTATGGGGAGGAAAGGAATCAGGTCAAATAATTTTATTGGTATAGAGAGCTCTTGGTGTGGGAATTCTCTCCATTAATACAGATTACAAACTTTACTGAAAGTATTAGAGCTGACCAAGGGCACTAAGGGGTTTAAGCAATTTGTCTATGTCATATACCTACCGTATGTCAAAGAAATGACTTGGGCCCAGGTGTTTCTGACTCTAAGGCTGTCCCTTCAAAATCCCATATAGATATAGAAATCAGTTATTCCAAGATTGTAGATTTTAAAAACTCTCCTATTTCCACAATGAAGATTTGCAAGGTTGATTTGTTCTTGTGGAGTCAATTGACTCATGATCTGACTTCTTGAAAGATGACTTCTGAATTAAGAATCTCCCCCAAACCAGTGGATGGAGTCATTCTAATATTTCTTTTAATCCTGAGCCCAAACAAATATTAATTCTTCTTCTGAGTGCCTAGTATTTTTGTACTTTCATTGAAACTACATTTCATTGAATTTCATTTCAGTTTTTTTCTTCTTCTTACAAAATTAGGGATACTTTTTAGGGTGTTCTACTTCTTGAATGACCTTACTATCTTGCTACTATAGTGGTGTCTGGATTTCTATGGATGGAAGACCCAGTAGTAGTGGTAAGTCAGAGGCAAAAGGAGAAGGCAGCTGTGATCATTGTAACTGGTAAGTCAATCGGTGTGATATCAATCAAGTGTTTCCCCATTTGAATTCATTCATTGCTTGAGTGAGCATAGAGAGATAGAAATAAAGGAATAACAGACTAACTTCTTCAGTTTTTTTTGTAAGTTAGAATGATAAAATGGAGCTGGATGACTTTTCTCCTCCTTTCTAGTGATAAACCCAAGATCTCTAGGGTTTCTTCCAGTTGGAATATGCTATTCTACACTAAGTTTTGCTATTCTAAATTTCCAAGATATAGCTATCATTGTTATATTCTGCTTTTAAATGTAGATTTCCCTAACCAGTTACTGAATGACTGCTAATTATCTTTTAACTTACATATTCCCAAATAATTCCCTAGTCCCAAATCCTTTAACAATAAACAGAAAAAGAAGAAAAAAAAAAAGATACAGAAAGGGAGCAAAAAATATGAAAAGGGACAATATCAGGACTCTAGTGTTTTTAGATACACAAATGTGGTAAGTGAAGAGTGAGAAAGAGGAGAATGAAGTTTGAATTACCAAAAAAGCCTTTTGCAACAAAAAAGGAATGTCAACATGTAAGAAAGGGAGCTCCCCTTAGGTTGGGGGAGACTTTCCTTTACTGGTGGATGATTTGTTTTTTAGTGTCAATTCATTCAGTAATCACAGGGAAAGCCCAGAGCACAACAGAGCCATTTGCCTTTACTGTAAGTGTCACCTGCCCATAGGTGTTCCTCTATAATTTATATTATAATGAACTATTACTTTATTTAAATAATATACAAGGCATTTAATTTGCACGGGTGCATGCCTGGCAGCTGACTTCAAAATTACCCTGAAATTAGCTATGTGCTTTCTGAGCCCTCACAAGTGTCTCTGTAGGACTGTAGGACTAGATAAGGAACATAAAAAGGGGAACTGACAATTAGATGCTCAAGATTCCTCTGTGTCAAGGAGCCACACACCCACATTCAGTATCAGGAGAAAATTAGCAGGTGAGAATATTACCTCTTAAATCTAACTACAATGCCTCATCCCGCCTTGGAGGTGACTTGAGGATATGACCTTGGCATTTTGTCAGGGCAAAACTACCTCTGGTGAATTGTCTTCACAAGTTGAAAAGGCTTCAAGTATGACATAATACAGTTAAGAAGTATCACTCTAGCTAAATGTGCCAAGTATTGTGCTTAGAACTTCACAAATTTTCTTTCATTTGATCCTCAAAGCAACCTAGGGAGATAAATACCTGAGGAAACTGGGGCAGACAGAAGTGAAATGATGTTAATGAGTGTCAGGGTTTGGATTTCCACTCAGGTTTTCCTGAGCCAGTTTACTAGCCAGTTCCCATTTATACTCCACATGTAGGTATAGTAACAAAAGACAAGATTAGAACTCAGGTCCTTCTACGCTTTAGAATGAGAGGACCTAGATTCGATTTCAGTTCTGTCACTTTACTACCTGCACACATATGTATATGAGTGTATACTCAAATACTGTCATATACTTTCCAATATTTCCAAGTAGAAATGTTGGTGTTAAAAAGGAAGAATAAGAAATAATGGTGTATTCTCTATTTAGATTTAATGTGTTATTATAGTTTGGGTGAATATTAGAAATCAGGAACTGGGATAATGGGATCTGGGGCTGCAAGGAAACTTGGAGGCCATCTTTTCTAACCCTATTATTTTATTAAGATTCCATAAAAAAATAAGTGTAAGTAACTTGCAAGGTCACTCAGGTGCATAGTGTGACTGCAAGTGTAGCATGCTTTTCACTTGGTATAGCAATCTTCCCTAAGGTTTTTCAGATGAATGAGCATCAAGCCTCTGCCTGAACACCTAGAGAAAGAAAATTGACTACCCATATTATAGTGTTGTTTTTCGTCCTTCATTCTCAAGACAGATTCAGTGATGGAGAAGATGGCTTTGAGAAAATAAAAGAATTCTTCAAAATGACACACCTACTATTAGAACTGGAATTTGAATCCCTGTTTCCCACTTCCCATTTACTAGCCTTAATCATTGATTGGGTTGGAATGGAAAAAGCAGAATAAAATATGAAATAATGGAGACATCACTGTATTTGAAAGTGGTGGGAAGGGGCTCAAATTCTTTGTCCTCTTTGGTCATTGTTTGGGTCTGGACTGGCTCAAAGTAAATGTAAATAGCAATTGTTTCTGTTTTGGCCAAAAAGCCTGAAGTACCTGTTAAAGACCTTAGGCCAGGATTTACATCTGCTGATTTGTATCTCCAGATGTCTCTGGAGGAAAAAGTGGGGCTGGTGACTGCAAAGTTTTCCCTCACTTAAATCCAATTCTCTTGCATGTCTTCACCTCCCTGATGTCATGGTCCTCTTCAAGAATGAAGGACAAACAATATTATACTCTTAGATGTTAATGACAATAGCGGTAATAATGATGAAGATTAATCAGCATTAACAATACTAATATCAATAATTTAAAGATCAAACACTTCAACACGTATAGCACATCTATGGTGGAAAAAAATGGATGTTTTAAAGAAGTGTTTAGTTTCTTGACAATTGCACACTGCTTTTTAGATTTGTTACTTCTCGGGTACTAGATATTTCCAACTGTTGTTCGAAGTAGGTGTTCTGGGGTTCAGGTGAGTGTAAATAGATTCCTAGGAGAAAATAGATCTAATCATCAAGCATTGTATGAAGTCATACTAACATGGCCAATTCTACCCACACACAAGACAATGACATTTATTATCACTTTATAAGTTTGATTTATATAAATTAGATCTTAAGAGTCTATTTGTTCAGAGGGACCATTCTACCATTTAATCAACAGGCTCTCTGTAGTCATGGTTAACTGAAACAGAGAATTTTCTTTTATTCCACTTGCTTATGTCTTCAAAAAAGTATACTTCTTATTTTAAAAACATATTTTTTATTTTCAAAATAATGCAAAAAAATTGCAAAGATAGTTTTTAACATTCACCCTGCAAAACCATGTATTCCAAATTTTTTCTCCCTCCCTTTCTCCACCCCCTTCCCAAGACAGCCAGCAATCCATATAGATAGACATGCGCAATTCTAAATATATTTCCACAATTATCATGCTATACAAGAAAAATCAGATCAAAAAAAGAGAAAAAGAAAGAAAACAAAAAGCAAGCAAACAATAACAACAAAAAAAAAGTGAAAATACTATATTGTGGTCCACATTCAGTCCCCACAGGTCTCTTACTGGATGCAGATGGCTCTCTCCATCACAAGTCTATTGGAACTGAATCACTTCATTGTTAAAAAGAGCCTTGTCCATCAGAATTGCTCATCACATAATCTTGTTGCTATATACAATGTTTTCTATGTCCTACTCACTTCACTTAGCATCAATTCATGTAAGTCTCTCTAGATGAAAGTAGAATTCTAATCTAAACATAACCATTAATGATTTAAGTAAATGACCCTGAGAAGCAAATAAAATAAATATTTCAGTATATAATTTGCTACTTTTCTCACTAATGTTCTACTGTTGCCAATTACAGTTGTTGGTTTACCAACAAAATTTCAGTAAAAATGATTCCCCCCCCCTCCCTTAGAGGCAAAATGTTTCTTAGGGAATATGCACACTTCCATTGCTTTGGGGCTTCAGAGAAAGTTGACATCAAAAGCTTTTGAAGATGGCTTTTTATCATTTGCTCACAACTTTTCTCAGTCTCTCCTACAAAAGGGATATTTCTCCCTCTTATCTCCAGGATCAAATGCAAAATGGTATTTGTCACACAAAATCTTCAAGAATCTAATTATCCTACCTTTCCAGTCTTCTTAAGTCTTACTACCTAGCTACTGGCTCCCTGTTCTTTCCATGAACAAGACACTCTATTTCCCAGTTCTGGTCTT
>JAJPUD010000529.1:512643-524710 GCA_023553655.1 Myrmecobius fasciatus | reverse complement strand
CTTCTTTCCTTCCTTCCTTCCTTCCTTCCTTCCTTCCTTCCTTCCTTCCTTCCTTCCTTCCTTCCTTCCTTCCTTCCTTCCTTCCTTCCTTCCTTCCTTCCTTCCTTCCTTCCTCCCTGCCTGGAATACCCTCTGTCCTCAGCTCCACCTACTGACTTCTCTGACTTAGAGCACCTATGAAAATGCCATTTCTCAATCCCTATTAATTCTAATACTTTCCCTTTATTAATCATGTCCCATTTATGGAATAGAGAGTTCGTATCTAGCCTTCCCCATTAAATCGTAATTTCCTTGAGGGCAGGAACTATTTTTGTTTCTTTTTGTATTTTCAATATTTAGCACATAGCTTGACACATAATAGCTTAACTTTCTCCTAACTGTCCCGTGGTCCATCCATTAAAAAAGTCGAAGAAGGAAATCATAACATCAATAAATGCTTCTCAAAAGCTCTCTATTTTCCTCATCTTTTTTAGCCAATTCACCTTAGCCATCCCCGAATTTTCCAGAAAGCAAAATAAAACAAAACAAATCCTTTCATTTACAGGTATCAATTCACTACAGTGAATTAATATTGAAATTTAATTAAAATTGAAATAGTGAAAATATTGAATCGTGAAATAATATAGTGAATTAAGCAATATTATAAATATAGTTCTCTCTCTCTTTACCCCACCTTCCACCTATCCCCACTGATCCCCTCTCAAAAAAATCAACAGGGCTGTCTGTAGTGTTTATCCAAGAGTTAATCTTGTAGTAAGCAGAATTGTTGCCTCTGAAAGTACTGCCGTGTGACTCAGCTCTCAGTGATCCCAAGCAGCTATCCCAGCCTTTAATTTGCCGAAGTGCCCATCTATATTGATAGAGGAAAGTCTGCTTAAAAATAGGCAAATAACGATCTGCCTTGAGTTCAAAAGATCATACATATCCCGTTCCATAGAATATAACATTTCAAAACTCCTCGATTTAGTTTCTCACGCAGTTCCCTAAGCCACACACACATTTCCCACATCTTTCCGCTTCAGCAACCAGCTGCTGCCTCCACACTCCCTTAATTGTACTGCCACACATTTCACCGGCTTTCCAGCCAGCTCAGTCCTGGAAGTGTTTTAAAAGTAGAGCAAAAAAATCTGACCAACTACGAGTCAGTTTAGCGGCTTCTGTGCAGAGAAGCGAAGGATGGGGTCCTCCAGGAGAAGAGCGGGAGAAAGGGGCGTGGCCTTGTTGCAGCCGCAATTACCTTTCAGCCTACCAGAATGGGTACCAAACAAATCAGAAATTTCTCCTTTTCCTCCTCTCCTTCTAAAGGCATAGACTTTGGGGCGGGGGAAATGGACTTACATCAAAATCTAGGTTTCATTCCAGGAGAGAAGTAGCTAACCTGATCTAGAAGAAGCTAGGAGAAGCACCTAGCTTCTCCCTGCCACCGATTCTGCAATTTTTCTTCTACGTTATACATTTACAATTATTTTTCAAGCAAATTGAGCAAACCGGAAATAAAATTAATGAATAAATTAAAAAATAAAGAGATAGATAAACAAAAAGACCCTGCAGAATATGGCTTTTGAGGATTCAAGCATATGGACTCCCAAGTGGGGCTTAGTTCTCAGTCCCAGACCACCACTGCCCAGTTCTACTGAAAACCCATACCATAACCACTGCCATCCAGTGTGACTAGAGTTGCTTTTATAATCTCGAAGATCCCCACACAGAGCTTAGCAAAAATAAACAAATATCTATTTATAGATAGATAAATAACTGCTTCTGCAGGATGAGCTTAATGACAAAAAACCCAAATTAAATGAAGGTGAGTGTGGGGAAGGAGAAATTTTATTCCTCCAAAACTACACTATGAAAATTCAAACATTTGACCCAGCTCCAAACTTGTAGAGCACCGTTCAGTATTGCATAACTATAATCATTGTAGCTCCAAAAAGAAAAAAAAAAAAAAAAAACAGAATTGGAAGGATAGAGGAGAAAAGTAGGTCTTTGTTTTGTGCCTTCTCTTGGTGATTTCACACATCCTCTCAAATTAAAACTTCTGAGAGAAACAGAGATAGAATTCAGAATTCCTAAGAGTTTGAGTTTTTGGAAACTCTGAATAATCAAATCAAAAATCCATGCTTTAGAAAAGACATATAGGAACACATATCCAAGTGTGTTCATATCTAAATTAGGAAAAAGCTATGAAAGCTACTACAGAGATGTACCAAGACAGGGTACCAAGTAGTTACCCATGCATGCATGGCATGAACCACTGATACACTTTCTGGTTATCAGGATCATCAAGGGAATGACTAAGATTTTAACTATCACCAATTTAAAAAAACCTTCCCCATGCCGAAAAGAAATTATTTATTTGGTTATTCCAATGGTTCTAATGACTAGCACCTTATAAAATGAAAACAAAACATTAAATTATTTATGGTATTGAAACTGAACTCCCTACCCCCCCCAAAAAAAAAAATCTCGTCACGTAGGAGCACAGCAGCTGTGTTTGCTTTTGAAAATGTAATCTGTAAAACACAAGACCCAGACTAAATTTACTAAGATTGTTCTTCTCTGAAGCCATGTGCTACTGGAAAGTCCTACATGTTGGGATGTTCCTATAAAAGAGGCCACCCACTTAAAGTCATATTTCACTGAGAAGCTTTGTTTAAATGAGTGACCTTGATATGATGTCTTATAGAAAATCAAGTTATCTAAATAATAATTTTTACCATACAGCATATGAGGTCTCTGATTATATACTTTTCAGGTCCAATTATTTCATCAGCTTTTTCTTTTTTCTTACAATAGATCAAGGGCATTAAAACCAAGGAACATTGGGGATCATCTGGTCCAAACCCCTTACCTTACAGGTGAAGAAAGAGATTAAGTAATTTGCCGAGTGTCTCACAGCAATCACAGAACAGCAGACTTTAATCAATGCTTTGGACAACATGTTATTATAAATTGCTTTTCCATAGCTCTAGCTATGGTCTTTAAGATAGGATTTTTTTTTTTTTTTATTTTGTCTTCATATCACCAATGCCTAGTACAGGAGCTGAGCTACAGGGCTATTTACTATATGTGTAGTCTGAATTATTTTCTTCATTAGGAATTCCTTGTACCGATGAATTCAAAGATCTAGTCACATACACCCATTCCTCTCCCTTCCCCTTGCCCCCCAAAAAGCTATAATTCTCTTAAGATAAAGAGTAGACAGGCACTTGAAATCTTCAAAAGGCTCATTCGATTTTGGAGGTGTCTTTTATTAAAATTGGAGAGGAAGGTTTTAGAGCAGAGAAATCAGGGATTTGGAGCCTTCTATCATGTTATTCCCCTTCTTTATTATTATTCACAATATGCCTCCTCTGTTAAAAATTGGGGCTGTGCTAGTGGGTAGGGAAGGTCTATTTCATTTTTTCATTTAATGATTCTTCTGGCCTGCTAGAGAGCATCTAAACTTATGGGTTGGGTCACATTGCTCTTCCCTGCTTTCATTCCACCCTTGAATCATGTCACTGAACTGGTCAAGTCAGAAAAGAATGTGGCAGGTTTAGAGCCTCGGGCAGCGTGGTGAATGCTTGCCTACAAGTTATTTCATTGCCAGCCTACTCTGAACAGAGAATCTTTTGGATCATTATTTTTAGGAAGGCTTGTGCATGAGGTCACATAAATGGGCAAAATGTGAATACGGATCATTTACAAGGAATAGCAATAAGATAAAAAGTAGATGTCGAAGTCCTCAGGTCCAGTGTCCAGTCCCCTGACTGCTTTCAGAGACTGGGAAATCATCCAGAGCAAACCCAAAGGTTTGATTTAGCAACACCAAACTTCCCACATTCCACTTATCCTTGACCTCCTTCACCCTCCTTAGCCACTCAGTGAAAAGAGAAGTCCTTCAAAAGCAAACTCCTCTTGGAAATGGCAATGCCATTCATTCAGAAAGGGCAACAGCAACTTGGTTTTGTTATTATTGTTTGTCCCATTTTGAAGGCATGTGGTTTCGTTCTACTGTGGCCCTCACACAGTGCTTAAAATATTAATATTTGCCTTCATTGCTTTTTTCTTTTTGCTCTTGGAAAACATGCCTTTAAAAGCTTCAGTCCATCTGTTTCCCTAATGCAAGCATATAACATAGATACACACATACACAAAACACATAGTATACACATATGATTTTAGATTGGTAACTAAATCTATAAATATTACCTATGGAAAAGTTGTGGTTCACATACAAAATATTTTGGAGGATATTGAAATTTCCTTGCCAATCCAAGCCAATTAATGGCTCTTTAAAATACATGGAACATGCCCCGGAAGGTAAGGGAGAGGGAAAATCCAACACCAACCGCAACTACTGGTTTCTCCTGAGGACAACATATAAAAGAGAACATTGAAGTCCCTGAAACCTCTTGATGCCTTCTCCAAATTATACTTCCAAGGATCTCTCTTATACAAATTAGCAGCTACTTTTCCAGTACAAATTGTGCCCCCTCTTTTTCATCCCCTTCCTCTCCACTCCATTGGTATGGACTAGATAGATCAGAAAATCTAGCATCTTGGAACATGCTTATGTACAACTGACTATAAAGGCCTTAATGTTAAGTAAGTGGGTGTGCATGAGGTGTACTGGAAATAGTATGGAATTTGGAGGCAGAGGATGTGGGTTCTGTACTTGCTTATCAAGGGATTATGTTGCCCAACTCTTTCTCATCCTTTCCCCATCACCTACCCACCACCCCCAAAGTAAGCACCTTCAGGATAGTGGCTGCTTGTTTCTGTCTCTGTATTATCAAGGTTTAATACAGTGTCTTGCATATAGCAGACCCTTAATTTGTGCTGTATGAGTAAATAAATAAATAAATAAATGACCTTGAGTCAGATCACTAAATTTTATTTTCCATAAATGAGGAGATGGGACTTGATCTCTACAATTCTTTCCAACAATGTAAGGTCTTTGATTTCTGTGTTTTTAACTATGGTATATATCCTAAAAAGGAGCATGGAAATGTGGTAGGGAATGGAATCCAATTATCCACCAAAGCTACATAAGGACCATTTTTACCAACATCTTGAAGTTTTGTGATCAATGAAATGAAGTTCTACCCTGAAGAAAGCATGGATCCTTGAATTACTGAACTAATGATATTTGAATTATTCAATAAAATGATAAGAATTGCTAATTATAGATGTGAATGATAAAATACTGTTATAGACTTACAAAATACTTTGCTAACAAATTGTGAGGAAAGTTTGGGGAAAAAAAAAATATATATATATATATATATTATTCATCCCCTGAGATCAGCCAATTAGTAATTGTCAGAATTAGAATCTGAGTCAAGGTCTTCTGCTTGCTATTCCAGTGTCCCTTAGCATCTTTCACTTATGTCCCTTTCATTCTACTTAGCCAATCAATGAGCAGCCCACTTCAGGCCTCTTATCACTTGTTACCTAAATTATTTCCCTAATCAATAAACTTGTTCCTAACATTTCTCTTCTCTAGTTCATCCATCCTCTGGGTAGCAGTTTTCCTAGAACACATGGTAGGAGCAGCTAGAAGGTACAGTGGATAGAGCACTAGCCCTGGCATTAAGACAAGACTGACCTCAAACTCCTAACACTAACTGAGTGATCCTGGGCAAGTCACTTAACCCCCATTTGTTTTGCAAAAAGCTAACCTCTCCCCTCAAAAACAAACAAACAAACAAAAAAAAAAAACACATGGTAGAAACCACATGACTCTCCGACTTGAAAAGCGTCTGCATTTCCCTATAATTTTCACACTTATTTCTTTTTTATTTCCAAATTTTCTCCCTCTCTCTAGCCCCTTCTCTACCCATTGAGAAGACAAGCAACAGAAAACCCATAATACATGCGAAGTCACACAAAATACATTTCCATGAATTCTTATGACTTTGGGATCAAATACAAATTCTTTGTCCAATTTTATTTCACATTAGTCTCCTTCATGTCCTTTCCATTCCAGACAAGCATAATTGTTCTTTCCTGAACTCACCATTTCATCTCTACTCCCTATGCCTCTGCTTTTTTTGTATTTCTGTAAATGTACTTCTTTACTGACCTGAACCTCTTAGAAAGCAATGACTACATCTTTTTGTCTATATATCCCTCCAGTACTTGGTACACTGCCTTGCATATAGTGGGAGTTTAATAGATGCTTTTTGGTTTGAATACTAAACCATTCATTGGATTTTTTAAACAAGTTCACTCTTTCTCCTGGAAAGTCGATTAGTCAATCACCAGATTGGTAAAGTGGATGAAAAGAAATCTACTGGATGATTATGTGATTTAACTGAAAGGAAAACAGACCCTGAAATAAAATTTACTCCAAACTAACATATGGCAAAGATAGGATATAGAGAAATATTGGCACAGCAAGGAGAAGATGCCTTTTAAATCCCTAAATCCTGAGAGAATCAACCCACTCTCATTTTGTTTTTCTAAAGAAAAACAATTCAGAACTCATATGGGGAAGCAATAAATAGTGCTGCTTGCTTATTTTTTTTTCCCTTTAAATATTTAAATGACCTCTGCTGAATCTGAGTACCTGGATAGTGAAGCTGGAACTTGAATGTATGACCTCAGAAGTCTTTAAGTACATTTTCACACATGCCTGACTTTTTTGGCATGAAGTTACAAGGAAGAGAGCTTTAATTATTCAACACTTATGTTTTAGTGATCTGTATATTGCATTATGTATATCATAAAATAGGAGCTAGCAGCAGCAAGGGAACAACTTCACTCCCCAGTATGCAGTCAAGACAAATGATGAATGCTTGTAAAGGTCTGAAAGGCCAAAAGTGTCTCATAGTCCCTGTATATAGTATAATGCAGAACATATGTATAAGCAGACAGAGGGAGAAGGGTATATATATTCACTGAATTCAGTATTTCAAGTGTATTTTTTTTCTCCTCCCACCTCCCCTTATTCCCAAATAACCAAGAATGTTGGAGCTGGAAAATGCCATGACATCACTAGGCCTAAGAGTTTCTTAATCTGGGGTGAGTGAATTTATTTTAAAAAAAAACATTTCGGTAGCTATATTTTGACTATTGGCTTTCTTTGTAATATTATATATTTTATAAAATTCTTTTAAAAATGTTCTGAGAAAAGGCCCATAGCTTTCCTAGACTCCAAGACACACAAAAAGGTTAAGAATTATTTATAATCCAATACCCTTATTTTATAGATGAAGACATGGAAGTCACAGAAAAGTTCAATTGTGGTTCCGAGATTTTCAACATATGCATATAAGTACACTGAATACTTTTATAAAGTTCTTTGGTTTACTGTTGATTACTTGATGCTGAAGATTGACTTATTGTAATACAATGTGTTATATAGTGTCTCTAGAAAATGTGGGGAAATCTTCAAAGTAAACACTTATTGGTTAGCTGATATTAGCATTATTATGATGAACTCCTGTAGAATTTTTTTGGGGGAACACAAAGAATGGTACAACCAAATTCCTCACTGGTATAAGGAATTCTCAGGGTAAGAAACTCCCTCCATCCATGAAGATTAACACCTTCTTTGCAACTCAGTATCTTAGAGAGTCCCCCAGAGCACTAAGAGCATATGTGATGTTCTATGAGATTTACAAATTCTTTTATATTTGAACCTCAGGACATATCAGGGCCATAGGTTGGGCAAATATTTTTATCTATAATTTGTAGGTGAAAAATTAAAGTTGATGTCATTTCCCCTGAAGTCACACAGATAATCAGTGGCCTGGCTTGACCTGGTAAAACCTAGGTCTTTTCTCTGTGACAATTCTCTTGGAGCTCATTCATAAATGAGTCTCCCAAAGGCTAATAGAACAGAGGAAGAATAGTAATTTTAGTCTAAAACAAATCACAATCCTGTTTAGATCTGTGGTCCAAATCCCTGGGAAGAAAGATTGGTCTTTGGGATACCTGTTCTGCACTCCATCTACTACCTAAGTTTTAGGAATCCTTTGACCAGTGCCCTAAAAAGTTTCTGTCTCTGAATGCCTGAGAGACTGTCTTTTGCATAGGAAGGTGACTGTGCAAAGTAACTAACCTAGGGTACTTAACTAATCCTATATAAATTCTACAAAGGAATAAGAAAAATTAAACTACTGTTTTAGGGTGTATTTGGTGTATTTTGGGGGGGAAGGGGGCATAGAAGTGGATATTTCTCTAAAAATTCTAAATTTTCTAGGAGAAATTAATCTGAGAATTATATGGTTAATAATTTCTTTTTTTTTTTTTTTTCTAGTTCACCTTCCTCTCATCAGACAATCAAGGAGTGAAACAAATAATTTGCCCAATGTTGGTTACTGCTTTTTATTGTACAAAGGAGAAAAATCAAGGCATCCAGTAAGTTTAGGAACTAGTTGAAAGTCATCCACTGTGTTCAAGACTTAAGTTTCAATTTGGACTTCAGCATTTCTGGCACTTTCCCTCAACACCACACAATGTACTGTGCAATTTTGCTAAGGAAACTGTGCTTCCTCGGCGTCTGGAGCATACAAGTTCCAAAGAATACCATCTAGTCTAAACAAGATTTTTTCATACCAGAAGTATGAATAATATCAAGCATAATAAAAACTATGTTCATCATTCTCCATGTATTAATTCATTTACATCTTCCTTTCTGTAGGGAAGAAAGAAAAGATGAACAGGAAAAATGAGGGTACTTGGTGTAGAGGAGAGACAAATCACAGAAGAAAAATGACTCAAAATCTATAATTAATAACTATTTATCTTACTAAGTAATTCTATTAACTCTAGGGGTTGTGCTATAAGCATGTACCATAGTCAAAAAATGTGGTCTTATATAACTTTGGGAAAATTTCACACCCAAGTTTCAATTTTGGTTAAAAATAAGACATTTTAGGGGCAGCTAGGTGGCTCAGTGGGTAGAGCACCAGCCCTGAAGGTAGGAGGACCTGAGTTCAAATCAGATCTCAGACACTTAACATTTCTTAGCTGTGTGACCCTGGGCAAGTTACTTAACCCCAATTGCCTCAGCAAAAAAAATAAAATAAAAAAAAATTTTTTAAAAATTTGCTTAGATTTTTCAAAATGTTTGAATGTAAGATATTGAAATGTATAGCAAGATTTGTTCAAATCATATGATTTAGAGGTAAAAGAAAATTGACTCCAAACAAGTGAAGAAACTGAGATCGAGAAGAAAAAGGCATAAAATTGGTAAAATCAGAATTTAAAACTAGGTCCTCTGACCTAAAGAAAAGTTCTAATAGTTTTTCCTATTTCAAATGGTACCCAGCTGGTGTCTGAGGTCCCTTTTGGCCAAAATAGTCTAAATTTGAGAATCATTTTCACTCACGCAAAACTTTCAGCAACAAAAATTTTCTTACAAATGTAGCAGGAGACATTTCCTGTTGCTCAGTCTTCTTGTCAATAATTCTCACTCTTGGATTGATTCAGCTAAAAGGGCACTTCTCTGAAAGGGGGTGGTTCCCTTGAGTGATTCAATGCTTGTTCCTGCAAGTGTCCTATGATGGAGACTTAAGACAACTTTGACATAATAAACTCTCATGGATTAAAAAATTTATATATATATATATATATATTCCAGCAAATTTAACTAACACCTTCTTTGGGATGCCTATCTGGGGACTTTTGTTGTTCCTTCACTCTAAATAGGTCAGGAATTTCCAACAAATTTCATCTTTCAGCAAGAGTGAAATTTTTCTGATCTTCCATGTAGTACCATTTGGAATGAGAGACCTCATTCATTATGTCCCTCTAAGCTTACTTTATTTGTTCACTCAATTCTGCAAGATATAGCATAGATGATAGAAATGGTAGAAAGAGAAAAGCAAAAGAAGCAGAATGTTTGTAGCTTCAAAATAAATCAGACATCCTAATATATCTTGCCCCCCCATATGTTATATTTCTAATATGTGTGTGTATATATGCTTTTATTTCTTTTATTGCTATTACTTCCCAATGACTAACTCATTGATCATTGATTTGGGACCCTAGAATCAAACCTTTTCATTTGTAGATGAGGGAACTGAAGCTCAGAATATAGGTGACTTGACCAATGATATAGCATTGGGTTTAAACCAACTTATATCCTTTTGAAGTTCCCAATATCCTTTTCATTGTATTGTACTATATTGATAATTTCTGAATTAGTTCACCTCATTCCTTTCCTGTAGTCCATTCCTCTTTGCTGAGGAGGGGATTACCTTGATTTCATAGTATGGAGGTCAGTGTCTCTCGAACTTGTGATACTTTGCGTCTTAAATATAACTACAACCAACTACAATATGAAGGGACAGCTAAAGTAGCTAAATATGGTATGATAGATAGGATATTACTAATGAGAATACTAAGCAGTAGCCTTCCATTTTCTCATCTGAAGCTGAAGGCAAGGTAATAGTATAGTTTGCCAGGTACTGCAGCAAAAAGGAGGGAAGTCTTCTTGAAATTCTACTGTTAGTAAATTACCAGGAAAATGTCATTTTTTTTAAAAATTAAAACTTTTTATTTGCAAAACATATGTATGGGTAATTCTTCAACATTAACCCTTACAAAGCTTTCTGTTACAAATTTTTTCCCCTCTACTCCCCACCCCTCCCCTAGATGGCAGGATATCCACTACACGTTAATTATGTTAAAATACTTGACAAATTGAATATATCTATACATATTTCCACACTTGCAGGAAAATGTCATTGCTAACTTCAAGCAAAATTGGGAAATGGGTAGTTCATCTTCCCATATTAGGGAGTGAAGGTAGGTTTTTGGGATTAAATTGAATTGAATTCAAAGACTGAACCTCCTCACTAAAGACACTAGTCTCAATAGATTTGGTAGTCAGTTTCCCCAAAATAGAGTTGGGACCATTTTGTTCATGTCCCTGACCTGCTCTTCCTTTCTTCTTCTCTCCCATAACCAGATATTTATTGGCTCTGAGCAGATAACCTCACTGGCTAAATATTAAAGCAGTGGAGAATTTCACCAGCAAACCAAAGCAAAAGTCACCAATATTCTATCCCATTCTCCCATGCCTGTTTCAGTGTCATGTCCTGTTCCCAGTCACAAAATAAATTGTAAAACCATGAAACTGGAGGTTCCCACTCTAAAGCAAACTGAGGTTTAGGGTATCTTTTGCAAAACATGTAAGGTATTCTTGCTCAGTGAAATTCCCTCAATTACTATTCCAAATAAAGATCTCCTTTCACTTCCTAGTCATCATTGGTCAGTCCTTCTTTGGCTCTTGGAAAAAGCTCTTGTAAAGACCTGTCTCTTAACATGGACAGATGCCGTAAAGTCACTTGGGGTCAGCAGAAGTTGGAAGTCAACATTTCCTTTTTTAAATTTTTTTAAAAAAATTTTTATCACAGCTTTTTATTTACAGTACACGAGTGATTTTTCTACATTGACCTTTGCAAAATTTTTTTTTGTTCCAAATTTTTCCCCTCCTTTCCCCCATCTCCACCCCTAGATGGCAGATAGTCTTATACATGTTAAATATCAACATTTCCTTTTATCGTTTAATCAGGGAGAGCATAATTGTTGTAGAAAAAAAAATTAAAAGAGAAAACGTGCATTTGCACATTAACAGGAAACTTAAATCAATTTCTGATTCATTACATAGCTTTAAGCTCTTTGTTATTTAGCCAGTTAATCAACAGATGAAAATGATTCAGCATCCTCTGGGGTGTTGTTGCTTTTTTCAAAATTGATGTGAGGCTTTTATCACTGACTAATAGTTCATTTATTTAAAAAACTGACAGCTTTCAACTGTATCTTCCCAGGAAACGAATCAAATGTTCCTTTTGAATTTTCCTAGTAGTCTGGGGGGAAAAAAAAATCTGTAATTTGTTTTCCCCATGCAAAAAGTGATATATAATATTTAAAGAGAAAATAGGATCCTTAGAGTGAGTAATCAGTGACCTTATTCAGTAGTGAATGATGAAACTCTTCCAATCACAGTTGAATACATAATGACTAGTGTACTTGTCTGATATCTCAATATAAATACTCATTTACTATAAGGGACAAAGAGAAAGAAAGAAAGAAAGAAAGAAAGAAAGAAAGAAAGAAAGAAAGA
>JAJPUD010000529.1:439108-512633 GCA_023553655.1 Myrmecobius fasciatus | reverse complement strand
AAGAAAGAAAGAAAGAAAGAAAGAAAGAAAGAAAGAAAGAAAGAAAGGAAGGAAGGAAGGAAGAAAGAAAGGAAGAAAGAAAGAAGGGGAAAAAGGGAGGAAGGGAGGAAGGGAGGAAGGGAAAGAAGGAAGAAAGGAAGGAAGGGAAATCTCTTGTGGATATGTTAAGTTCTTTGTAGAATCAAACATGTGGTGAATTTTATAATTATAAGTGAGAGACCAGAATAGAGGTCTGAAATAAAATAAATAATTAATGAAATTCAATCATATTGGGAGGAATCATGAAACAGTAGAAAGAGTCATATTTGGAATCAGAGGATCTGGGTGTGAATTGCAAATTTGTCTTTACTCTTCTGACTTTTGGTGAAAACATTTAATTTAATTCACCCTCACTTTCTATGTTTATAAAAGAAGGTCGGAATAATTGACCTTAGGTCTTTTCTAGCTCCAAATTTCTAATTTTCTCAACAAATTAGTATGTTTTCCTTGTTACTTTCTGGAACAAATCTGTTTAAGCCTCAATTTCCTTAGCCATAAAATAAAGGATTTAATATAACCTGAGTTATTGGGAAGAAAATGCTTTACAAAGATGAAAGCACTATGGGAATTTGTGTTAGCACTATGAGGGAAATTATGTTATCATTGTTCTAAGAACTCTACAAAAAATGTCATGAGAGCACTGAGATTGTTTCTGGCTGAAGTAATAAGGAAAGGCTTCATGGTATAAGTGGCATTTGGACTGGGTCTCAAAAAAATGGGTAGGGTTTTTAGAGATGGAGGTAATGGACTTCAAACAATTGGAACATGAAAAATGACACTAAGCCAGAGGGCAGGGAACTGATGGTTCCAAGGTCTTACTCCAGCATACTTTCATAGTTCTCCTATTTCTGCCTTTCACACATCCTGAGCTCTAGTTAAACCAGATTCTTTTTTAATTTACAAACATCCCTGAATTTTTTATCTTTTTATGCTTTGTCCTTAACTATGTAAGTGTGTATGTATATATATGCATACATTTATGAGTTTATGAAGGATAGCGCATACATGCATGTACATCATAGAGACTAGATAGCATAATTAATAAGGAGCAAGCCTAGAAGCCAAAAGTCCCATCATCTTCAGGTCTCCATTCTGACATATATTATCTGAGACCCTGGCAAAATTGTTCACAGTCAATTTTCTAAGTTCCAGAGAGGGGAGTTCTTCACTGGGCTCTCACTGTACTGATAAAGCCCCAAATTCAGCCCCTCTTTCTTTTTTCTTCTATAAAAACAGAACCAGTGATTTCATTAGTGGAAGGAGTTCCTAGTGAGGAACTCTAATTTATATTTGTTTTGTAATCATTTGGTATGCATTCTGTATATGTGTGTGTGTGTGTGTGTGTGTGTGTGTGTGTGTGTGTGTATGTGGCTTCTCCTCTCATTAGAATGTAGGCTCTTTGAGGGCAGGGGTCATTTCATTTTTATACTATCCCTAGCCCTCAACCCAGTGCCTCACACATAGTAATCATTTAGTGAATGCTTGAGCTGTATGATTATGGAGTGTCAAATTCCATTCCAATACTGTCACTCACATAGAGTACATAAAATATCTGTGTTGTGTAATGGATGCAACACTGGATTTCAGGTCAAGAAAACTTCTGAATTCTAACTCAATTGAGACACTTCTGACAAGTGTCACTTTGGCTAACAATTACCTTTCTCTATCTCAATTTCCTCCTCTATTAAAAAAGTAACTACTTCTTGAGGTTGTTAAAAGGTTGAAATAAGAAAATCCAAGCAAAGTACTTTGTAAATTTTAACTACCCTTCTTACTATGTATAAAACATAAAATTAACATGAGACTGTTAAATTAATAAAATACTATTGTAATCAGAAAAGAAAATCTCCCAATTGTCAAAAGGGACATAGTTTAAACACAGTATTGCTCAATCCATTACTGATTAATGATTATTCAGAATGATCAGGAAGGGTGGGGATTCACAGAAGGTTAGTTAATAGAGTTAAACATGCATGGAAATGTGCAGTTTACTGGAGATTAGCATGTAATGTGCTTACTAGTCATTTTTGTAGGAACTATTATGCATAGCTATGTTATTATGCCACCCCTTTTAAAAGTGAGAGTGCTTAATTTGATAGTCTTTTTAGCTCAGCAAACCCTGATTTAGTTGATTTGCATGGATATGTGTGTGAGTGTGTGTGTGTATGAAATCCCATTTATAAGCCATCTGAAAAACGAAGGTTCCCAGTCCCAAAGTACATGGTGTAGCTGTGAGCTCGCCAGAGAAGCCAGCTGTAACAGGCATGCAGCATTGTTTGCAGACCTGAGCCTTGCCTTCTGGGACCAAAGTCACATTTTCTGGAGCTAACAGACTTCCCGAGACTTATGATATCAGAAGCTAGCTCTTGATTGACTTTCATTGATGTGATTTATTCTCAGGTTAAGGAGCTAGCTTGCTGTTAAACCATTCTCTGACTGTGAGGTCAGTATAGCCAAATAGAGTGGAAGGTTTGATTCAGTGAATTTACTCAGTTTAGGTTTTAGAACCAGGAGAGACCCTAAAGATTATATAGTTAGAGCTTGAAGGGATGGATCTTAATAGGTATCTTATTCAACCAGCTGATCTTACAAATGAGGAAAATGAGTAAATGAGAAAATCAGTAAAAATGAAACTTGCCCAAGGTCACATAAGTACTAAATAGCCAAGATTTGAAGCCAAGTTCTCTGAACCCAAAACTCTTTCCATGACCTTACTCTGCCTCAAAATATAAAAAAATCATCTTCTAGTGTTCTAGTCCAGCCCTCTCCTATTATAGCTAAGGAAAAAGATGCCCAGGGTGGATTAGGATTAAAGAATCATAGATTTGGAGTTGGAGAGAAATTTAAGGGGCCATTTTAATAGTACCTCTTCATTTTTAGAGGAAGGAAGCAAGACGTCCCAGACACATAGATATTCCTTCTCTTCTTTATTCTTTGTTACAGTGATGGTTTCAGGGAAGAGGGATTTATTCAGAAATCAAGATGACATGAAAACAAATTACCTTTAAAAAGTTTTGTAGGTTTGTTTTTAAAGAGGAAGGGGACCAATAAATTCACAGAGGCAGGATTGGAAACCAGGTTTTCTCTCCTTCTCTCCCTCTCTTTCTCTCCTAAATACTAGGAGACTAGGTATTTCTAAAGACAAATTAAAATAGGTCTACTCTCAGAAAGCTTATAAACTATCCTGGGAGACAATATATGTGAATATTTATACATATATACACATACATACACACATGAGAGCTTGGGAACAATGACACTAGTAGTAGGGGAATCTAAAAAGGCTTCATAAGGAAAGTTAAAACTTGAGCTGAATTTTGAAGAAAGACCATTGACCCACACATGTAATATGACACCAAATATAAACAGTGTGTATGACCATCAGCACTGATGGAAACCACAAAATCATTTCACACTGTTTACATTTGGGTAGCTGAAGGCTATCAATTAAATATAAGACCACAGTACAAAATGGCTATGGCTGATGTAAAGCCTCTGAAGAGTTAAGAAACATGTACGATAAGCACAGAAGCTCTAGAAACAAAACATAGAAATGACTTATCATGGATTTGGAAAAAGATGGGACCTCAGAAGTGAGACCTAAGGAAACCCACATAGGAAGTAACAGAGATGGGAAATGAGCCCACATATTCTTTCCCCTTTGGCTCTTCAGATGACATAGTGGGGCTATGAAGAAGCTGTTATTTTTTCAATATCACACAACCAATTAGTAGCCAAAGTCACTACATAAAGCCAAGAGTCCAGAGTTCTTTCCAATATACCATTGTTTCTTTTGGTACTTCTGTGAGATGTCTTTTGACTAATGGACAACAGAATTATTGAGGTTAAATTAGATAATGATTTATAAATAAACCTATTCCCAGAGTTTTCTAAACCTTTTTTTTGTGTGTGTGTGTCATGGACCCCTCTCGAGAAATCTGGCAAAGCCTACAACCTTTCCTCAGAATAAAATCAAGGAAATGCTGAATCTCAGTGAGGTTAGTAAAAATATTCCCTGTTCATACAAGTCCATAGGTCCTCTGAAATCTATCGGTACTCCTTGGGGGCTTAAGGATTCCTGATCTAAACCAATCTTCATTTTACATCTTACAGATGAAGAAACTGAGGGATGGAACAATTAAATAAATGACTTGTGGGAAGTGAAGGTTGGACAGATAGAGAATAACCAGTCAGAATTTGAAGCCATTCTTAATTGTTTAACTAAACCAAGCAGCCTCTCTGATTTGCCTCAGGTGATATTCCTGGTTGATGGAATTATTTAAAATGTATCCCTAAAATAAAGTATCCTTAAGATAAAGACGTGGTTGTGGTTTTGTCCTTTGTTCTTGAGGACCAAGATGTCAGGGAGGGGATACCTGGACATGCAAGTGAATTGGATTTAAATGAGGGAGGGCTGTGCAAGGTCACCTGCCTCACTTTCCCCTTCAGAGTCATCTGGAGACATGGAAATACTTATATAAAAACATCAGACTACTTGGATGGCCAGTTAGTTTTGATTTTTACACACACACACACACACACACACACACACACACACACACACACACACACACATTATATAAGAGAGTAAAGGGAAAGTGTCCTTAACTCTCTTTAGTGTACTTAGATCAAAGTTTTGACACACCTTTGTATACTTTTTTCCCTCTTTTCAGGTCAATTTATATTGAAATGATTGGTATTAATACCAATTACATTGGTATTAGAGTCAAAAATCTTAAGAATATTCTTTCTCAATTCACTTAACACCATCCCATTTCCCTCATTTACTTCCTCCTCTTCACCCATTCTGGAGAAGCACTAAAAGGACAAATGCAGTTCATTTTGTTCTTTGAGGGCACCTGACCTGTGTGATGGTCAAGAGAAGGTCGAGATAATGTAACTATAGGACACACAGCATTGACATGACCTTCCATCCACCATTGCCGTGTTGTCATCCTGGCCAGGAATTCATGTCAGGAATGCCCTCTCTCCTTCACTGTCTCTTAGAATACTTCAATTCCTTCAAAGGAATCTCCTTTGTTGATCCCCAACTAATGTTGCTTCCCAGGCCTACATATTACCTTTTAGCTGCTTTATGTATATTTCAAATCTACTCACATGTATTCATCCCTCATTTTAATATTTGCCTTTTCCTCATTTTCCTACTCTTGCTCTCTTTCCTCCTTCACTCTTCTCTTCATATTTTTCTTCCTCTCCTTTTTTATGGTGTGTTTTTAGTATATTTTCAGAGCAATTTCAGAGGAGAAATTCCACGAGTCAACTCTGTCCCAATCCTTTATGCCAAAACACAAACCCATTGCCTATGTAATGAAAAACTTTCATTCGGGGGAAGGAACAAAGCATTCCATACAGGCCATTTCTTTCTCCAAGGGGGCCAGATTCTCCTTATGAAACATTTCGTTCAAATATTTGTTCTATGAAACACTTGTTTCCCAGGTATCACAGAGAGCAGAGGAGGTTTCTGCTCATCAAAGAAAGCTTCATTGTTTTAATATTTAGATTACCCTTCTCTTAAAGATGTCAAAACAGGATAACAAACTCAACACTGCAGAGCTATGATTTATCAAAATCATTAAAAAGATATGAAGTAAGTGTCACATTCCTGTAAACCTAAGAAGGAAAATATTTTTACTTTTGCTTTTTTAAGGTCAATATTTTATTGTGATCCTTTAACATATTTGTGATCCAAGGCTTTTCTCTCTCAGGATATTTTTGCATATTTGCATATGCTCACTTTTTTTCCTCTCATATAGCTTTTTGTATATTTCAAATTACACATGAAAATGGTAATCCTTGTCTAAAAGTCCCTGTAACTTTATATGGCAAATAACTATTGAGAGCAACTAAATAAAATCCACAGGAATTTTATCTATATTGACTACTCCCTGTTACCTTACCCCCCAAACAGCATGGTAATAGAAAAAGCATCCTGTTCCTGAAACTTATTAGCAAGTCACTTTCTGAACCTTACTTTCTCTATCTATAAAATGGAGAGCATATCCCAGTTAACCTTTGGGGTTGTTACAAGACTAACTAGAAAATATTTGTGAAGTACTCTGAAAATGCTGTATTCATGATAGTTATTAAGATTTTAAAACGGAAGGTCATATTTCACTACCAAGTGGTGAAATGATTTTTAAAAAAAAAATAATTTGCCAATTATACTTGTATGTGCATTCTTCCCTGATAGAATGTGTTCTCCTTGGAGGCAAAACAAAAAACAAAAAAACAAAAACAAAAACAAAAACATTTATTTGTCTTTGTATTCCCAATATCTAACTCAGTGACTGGACCACAGTGGATTCTTGACAAATTCCTGGTGAGAGATGAAATTTGTGTGGTGATTTTCCTAAGACGGAGATTTGAGGATGCAGCATGCTATGATGAAGAGCACATTCATTCTGGATTCAGAGGATCTGGGTTCAAATTCTTCCTCTGATCCTTAACTATTGGGGCAAGTCACTGGGACAACCTGTAATGGTCTCAATTTTTTCATTTATACAATGACTAGATGGTCTCTGAGATTTTTCCAGCTGTAGAGAGTTATAATCCTATAAAATGTCCTTTTAAGGCATTTCTATTCTAAGCTGGATTAATTGTGACTGTTTTAATAAAGGACTTTATCTGGTTGCTTCAAGATTTCTAGACCACTGTACATTTGCAAGGTTTAAACTCAAATTGAAAATTCCTGCCATGTAGAATTCTTATATCTGAGATCTGAAATTATTACATAATTCATTTTTTGTTATCCAACATTAAGGAAGACTTTATTGGTCTTCCCTGCTAGGTGATTGAATGTGGTATCAACTGCTTGCCCTTTCTGTTTCTAATTTACATACACAAAGCAAACATCTGGAAGTTATACCCTATCCTGGTGACTTCCACAGATCAATGCATAAACTTGAGGTAGCTCAAATTCAAATCTTACAAGATCAAGTTAATCTCCAAGGACCCTTCCAATCTAATGTGCTCTAAGGTTATTAAATCCTAGAGAAATTGGTCACTGAAGAAAATAGGTTAAAATAGGACCTTATTTAACCTTTCAAGGTTATTCAATGAATACAGAATGAGGCTGATTATTAAAACAAGGATTACATAAGCATTTTAATTCTAGTTCAATCAACTACATTAACTATTTTTACTTGTTTTAAATTGACTCCCACAAAGGATCTTAATGCCCCTCCCCCCCAGATTTATAATGCACAATTAATATAGGGTCATCTCTGAATAGAAGTGGCCCAGACTCCAAAGCCTACTGGTTTGCCTGCCACTAGGCAGGACCTTCTTATCCACTTAGGCTTTCAACAAGAAGCCTAGGTTAGACTAGTTTTAATTTTGTCAAGAAAATTTATTTAATTTGGTCTGAGAATCAACCAACATACTACTTATCCTGAAACAAGGGAGATGCATAGTTTTATATCATGTAAAAAACTGGAAATTGCCAAGCAAACAGAGGAGTTTGAACTTTAACAAATTCTTAAAGTAAAATTTAGCTAGACAAAAAAATTGAATCTAAGTTGCAGAAGATTGAAAGTCAGAGTGGGATAGTGACAATAGTCCTGGTTCTGGGGTCAGTGGTCAATGGTTCAAATAACATCTTTGTTACCCATGGGAGCTTGAGCAAGTAACTCCATGTATTTGAGTTCATTTTGTAATACTATATAACTTTGTAGTCACCTTCCAACTTCCAATACTAACTCTTTATTCACATTCACATGTTCTGGACGCTCAAAATTTCCCAGTATAGAAAAAAATTTTTAAACAAAACTGAACTTTTGCATACCTAACTGAATTTTACCTAGGACAGTACCCTCAGAAAAATAAGCAATACTACATTGAAAATAAACATCCCGTGGATTCAGAAAAACCTTGGATGCAGTTCTAAATTCTATCCCCCTTTCTTAATAGAAATTCCTTACTTATCCATGATTATTAAATCTTTCTTGAAATGAAAGCATTTCAACTTATGCTATATTGGGACATAGTAGGGGGCTAGTGGTGACAATGGTTAACATGATCATAAATGTGCTTCCCTCTGTGTAAAGTCATAAACTCCTAAATCTGTTAGTAAATGTGATAGAGCTTTTAAGTTTTACAAAGCATTTTTCTCCCTATTACATTTCAGTCAATCCATCAAACAACAAGCATTTATTAAGTTCTTTCTATATGGTAAGCTCCATGCTAAGCTCTAGAAATTCAAAGCCAAAAATGAATTAGTACAGAGTGTAAGTATTATTATCCTCACTTTACAAATAATGCGGCTGAGCTCGAATGACTTGCCTATGGTCTCATAGCTAACATACACCAGAGCCAGAAGACAAATACACCCCTCCAGAGTTCTGGTTCCATTTTTCTTTTCATTATATAATACTTTCCCTTCTTACTTTTCCATTACCTTAACACTACCAGTAACCAGAAAACTCAATCCAAGGATTTTTATGGCATAATCATCCCTCCTTCCCTCTTAAATAATCTATGTTTAAGAAATTCATCCTTAAACTGGCTTGAGAAGTTTTTTC
Organism: Myrmecobius fasciatus; assembly: GCA_023553655.1. Classification (NCBI taxonomy): domain Eukaryota; kingdom Metazoa; phylum Chordata; class Mammalia; order Dasyuromorphia; family Myrmecobiidae; genus Myrmecobius; species Myrmecobius fasciatus. The sequence continues at coordinate 504,054 of JAJPUD010000529.1, read as the reverse complement.
CTACAGAGGCAATATCCTATAGTCAGTTCATCAAAGTCTTAAAAGACTAATTTAAACATCTATGATGATATTAACAAAAAAGAGCATGTACAGTGGTTAGTATAAGGGTTTAAATTCAAATCCTAACTGACACAAATAGCTTTTTGATTATCAAGTCACTTAAATTCTCCGTGTATTAGGAAAATATTAGAAGGTGTTCATCTATACTGGATAAAGGGAGTTTCTTCATCGATCACGACACCAATGAAATCATTACTCTAGTCCTTTTCACTGTGATATTAATACCTCTCTAGGCCAGTTTCCTTGAAATCCTATAGTCCTGCATGAAATACCCATAATGAATTGCAATATTCTTGTGGAATATGCTCTGCAGAAACCAGGAACTCATCATTATCCAATGTAGTTGAGTCAGACTTATTCATCCCATATCTTCCCCTGACTCTTTATCTACAGTCATGTCATCTGGATACTCAAAATTCCCAGCAGAGAAATTTTTTTAAACAAAGCTGAACTTTTGTTACCTAGAATGAGGTAATGAGGTTGAGAGAGAGAGAATCTTCTAAAACAAAAATAGAAATCTTCTCTTCTGTTTTTGAGCCAAAGTAAACAAATCAGAGAAATGAATCCTTGAACCCTATAGGAAAAGTTGAATATATAAATCAAATTAAAATCATAGAATTTTTGAACAGGAAAGCTCATTATTTTTATAGTATTTAGCCCTGGAAAGAGATGATCTATTTCAATAATTTTATTCGATAGTTGAGGGAAACAAAAGTAGTTTCACCCAAGGTCACTCAATAAGTTAGTGGTAGTGTTTAGACTAGGAACAGAGTCTGCTGTATTGAAATCATGATGAAAGTGCTAAGAAAAACAAACAAAAAAACACTTTCAGATAGATTCCTCAACCACTTAACTGTTAACCACAGACATTATGAGAAAACAGGTTAATTCTGCAATTACACAAACTTGGGGAAAAAAAAAGTCTCTGTTAACAAACTACTTACACCCTGCACCTTACCAGAAAGATAATATCTGCCCCAACAAATAGAGAGATTTTGTAAGAAGATAAATGCAAAGTATTTATTAGGCACTTATTGTGTTCTAGGCAAGCACTGTGTGCTAGATATAAATAATATATACATGATGGGGGCAGGTAGCAATTAGCAGCTATCTCAAGAAGAGAAGTCATTTTTGTGCCCTAAAGGTATGGATTTGGACTTTGGTTTTTCCAGGAAATTAAGATTCCTTAGTCTCTCAAACTAATAACAAATATGAAGATGTTTAGTGCAAATTACAGGAGCTCTTGGGAAAGCACAAAAACTGAGGAGCTAAATGTACCCAGAAATCCTAAATGGGGATAAGAAGGAAAAAACAACATAATATTTAATGGTCTGAGAAGGTTTCATTACTAAAGCAGAGAACTCTTTTGTAGCATAGGTCCAAGACTTTATTCTGAAATAATAAAACTAAGTTAAGGATGGGAACCATTAGTCTGAATATCAGGAAAATCTCTGGACTAACCTTGGGAGTCATCTCTTAATGGGAATAATGGAGATCTCAAGAGACTGAAATATTTGGAAACCAGACTGGTCAACACACAGAAAAAGAAAACCTTCTTAGTTTTCTGAAAGACTGAGAAGTCTTACTGCTCTAGAGGCATTGCGAAGACTTTTTTATCTTGTCTCTATCGGCTGGGATCTTTGTCTAGATTCCAGACCATTTTGCTACAGTCACATCAGAGTTTGAATAAAACAAAATAAAATGATATCTCCTAAAAGCACAGTGACTGAGCATACTGGTTTGAACTCAATGGGAAGTTTAAAAATAATTGATTTTTGAATTCCATTCTTCCATACTCAAGATTTCTGCCATTGTTTTGAAATTATACATTCTTATGTCTCTCCCTAATAGACTATGAGCTCCACCCTATCTAAACTTGATCATGTTTGTCTTAGCCTATTAGAATTCTGCTCATAATAGCCATTTAATAAAAAGCGTGTTGAATGGATGAACTGAATAAAAACAACAAATGACATGAAATGAATATGTATTCTCTCTTAAAAATATTTTATCAATTAAGGAGAAAACTGCTACAGACACAAATGTGCTGCACAAATGACTTGAATGTTTTGGATATCAAATAAATGAGAAATAACTACCAAAATGTCCTTTAAAAAAATGCCATAATAATATTGACATTGTGGTCAATTCTATCTTGTAAGTTCAAAATGAGATTAAAATTAAACTTTTTTAAATTTTTTTATTTAAACTTTTAAATTAAAATTTAAATTAAACAAAAAAGATAAAATCCTATTTCTTCATTCTTATCTAGACTCTTTCCATATTCCAAGTTCTTTTCTTGGCCTTCTGCATTACTATTCTGGGAATTCTATACCCTTGAACTCTCTTTGGCTTATTGGTGATTCTCTCTTTAGGACTAGCATTTTAAGACTGACTCATTTTATTCTCTCTACAAACTACTGTTTTGTTTTGTTTCTCCTTCTCTCCTGTTGCTTTGACCTCTCTCTTTCCTCCAACTTTCTAGCACCACTATAATGTGCTGGCTTCAACCACTAGACTGAAAACTTTTGGAATACAAGAACTGTCTTTCTTGCTTCCATTTGTATTCCCAATTAGGACAGTACTAAGTAAGTGTTTAATAAATGCTCTTATCATCCATCCATCCATCTGTGTATCTTTTCCATGTGCTGTATAAAATTAATACATTGCCCAGTCCTCTAGATTTGGGTTATTGAGATTCTGGACAATGCTGTCATAGCTTTCAGAACATATTAGATGAAGTTGGGGACAATTCTTGCAGTGAGATCAAGAGCTAACACTAATAACCTAGAATGATTTTGTAGTGAGGTTGAGGGCTAACAAGTGGCTATCTCAGACTACACTGGTATGCATGAAATATATATATATATATGTATGTATATATATTCCCCACCCACCCCACCCTTTTTTTTTTTTTTTTTTGCTGAGGCAATTGGGGTTAAGTGACTTGCCCAGGTCACACAGCTAGGAAGTGTCTGAGATCAGATTTGAATTCAGGTCCTCCTGACTTCAGGGCTGATGCTCTATCCACTATGCCACCTAGCTGCCCCATGAAATTTATTTTTTAATAAAAAAACAAAACAGAAAACAGAGGAAGATTTCCAGTGAACTGAGTGGATGCTACACGTAATATTTATTGGAGAACTTGGCTAATAATTGCATAGGAAAAATATTAATTGCATAGGATAAGAAACAATCTCTAGCAATGAGCATCTATCAGAGATCTGTCAGTTGGAAAGTGAATCAGAATGATTTTGGAGGAGGAACCAGGTAAGATTCTCATCTTAGTCTTCATATTTCTGAAGGGCAGCCAAATTTTGTCTCATGGTAAAAAAATGACAGGATATTGACTTTATTTTGTTTTATATTGCTAAGTTACTAAATATTTTGGTTTTCTAGCTAAGGGAACTGTAATGGTTAAGTAATGGAGCAGCATTGGGAGATTTAAAAAAAAACACACACACACACACTGAACTATCATTTTCTTTATATATTTGTTCTGAACACAGCAAAGGTTAATTTTGTAATTAACATTAAAGGGTAATTTTGAAGTGTTAGTTACAATTTGCATATTGGTATCATCACATTGTACTAAAATTTTTAAAATTTTAAATTAGACACTAATAACTAAGATAGATTTCTATTAAATAGGTATTTAAGTGGGATATAATGTAATAAATAAAATAATAAAATACACCTGTTAAATTCGGTTTAGGAAGGGAGAAAATAATATGTGTTCTAATTCCTTTTCTGAGAAAAAAAAAAAAGACTAGAAAAAATGAATGAAGCACACTAGTTGTCACTAATCTCCCAGGGTGGAGAAGACTTTTGGGTGGAGGGTGGATTATAGATCTTGTTAAATTGTACTAGCAAGAGGATCATGGAGAATGACAATAGAGTGACATATCTGTGATGTATTAAAATAGATATTATGGCCACAAGATGGAGGTCCTTTTAGTGCAATATTTAAAGTCCTTCTTGGGAGGACACTCAAGTCTGAATGTTGATTTTGAAAAAATGATACCAACCCATGAAACCCCTTGGTAATTACTTAATAAGTCTAAAAAAAAAAAAAAAGGAGATAAGCTAGAAAATTCAGGATTAACATGTACAGGCCCTGTTATCTGAACAGTTTCTAGTAGAGGAAGCTAACTATTGAAAGGCCATTTGAAAGGTTTTGCAAATGATTTTTTTGGCTTATCAGTAGATCTTTTAAAATGCAATCCTAATTTTGAAAATAAAGAAAGCTCATAGGGTTTTTGAATTTTCCTACGATTAATGGAACTAAAAATCTATGTCAGGCTAAACACAAGTTCATACCTGTCCCTTCAATAGTTAGGCTTCCTATGATTCAACAAACAGATCTACAAATCCTCTGCTTTCTTCCTTCTTAACTACGCTGGATTCTATTTAAATACTTCTACAGATGGGAATTTGGTCTAAATCAGGTCCATCTTGGAGAGCATCCAAGAGCATCAAGAGGCTCTCTTCCTAAGGCAAGGACAACTATAAGTTTATCCTAAAATACTGACCCTGAGGACTGTTGCAGCAATAAATCCCAATGCTCACATTGATACTTTCTCATTTGTCCTCATTATTTGGCTCTAGTCCTACCGTCCTGACACTTCTTAAGCTGCTGGCTTAATGTGTACAACTAGGTTGCCATGGAATAGGCCAAAACTTTGTATGTTTCTGTGATTAAATAAGAATCTCTTGGAATGTGTCAGTTCAATGTTTCTTCTCCACCCCCAGTCCCTTTACTCCCTTTCTCTGGGTATTTTCCTTCTTCAGGACCATAAGAAGAAATGAAAATAGAAACAGAGCAGCTGATACATTCTTACCTTTCAAAAGGCAGCTACTTATTTACCTTATCAAATTCAGTTTGCAAACAAATCTTAACTTAGCTAATAGGAGAGGTGACCAGTGGTAAAAAAAAAAAAAGGGCAGAAGACTAATAATGATTTTTTAAAAATACTCTTATAAACATTTACAAATTTAGTGAATTCATGGTATTGAAAATGGAGAGGTTACATGGCATAAGCATTTTGCTTTCCAAATGAAGTAACTGAAGCTTAGAGATGTGAATGTTAAAATAATAATCATTAATCATTAATTATCATAATAAGGTAAATTTATACTCCCAAATTTCTTCATGGAAAACAAAAACATAAAACTAAGAAACAAATGATGTTTAGGAGGATGATCATAAAAGAAGTTGAAGGGTCCTTAAAGACAATCTAATCCAAATCCTTCATTTTATGGATGAGAAAGTCATATAAAATTATTAATTTTAAGGTTGGATTTGAATTCTGAATCCAAAATATTTTCCATTACACCAAAAGGTAGAGACTTCATTTTACCCCTTATAACTCTAGCACTTAACAGACGGCTTTCTGAATAAAATCCAGTTGAAATGAAGAGGTTCAACATCACACAGATAGCAAAGAATGCATCTTCACCTTGAACCCAGGCCTTCTGACTCCAAGTTCCTGTTTCTAATAATCCATGACTTTCTCCCTTATTAGCATCTCATCTGTAAGGGCAAGGTATTGATTGGTATCTCCATTCTGTAGGTTATAAGAAAAAAAAAATCTAGTGGTGTTAGGGTGTTATGTGTCCTTTGTCAGAAATATTTACTTTATCTTTATAACTAAGATTATTATTGTGCTCTAAAATTTTATTGTATACATTTTCACGGAGGCCAGTTTGAGGATTTAGAAGAATGTCATTTATAATGTTTCATCTCTACATGTCTCAGATTCCTATAAAGTGAGAAAGCTGGACTAGATGAGCTTTGGGGTGGCTCATGTTTAGGATTGGACTACTCAGAGTAGTTCATCCTCCTTTTGAGCATGAGGAAATTAAAGTTCACAGAAATTATTCAAAATCATAAATAGAGATGGCAAGTGACAAAGGCAGGATTTCAATCCAAATTCTTTTATTACAGAGACAATATTTGTTCTAATTTATTGTGCTGCAGGTTTTAAATTTTAATGAGAAAGCTCATTTTGGAGAATTGCTAAGAATTTCCAGTTTAGGTCTCTCCACCAATCTAGTTATTGCAGTGTATTTGGAAATAAACAAAAGATATTTATTCTGAGAATGAGAATGGATTTTGATGACTATCTAAGTTTATTTAAGTCACTGTAATAACCGAATCAGAATAGGAATGTTTTTAGTTATCAAAATATGAACCTGTCTGACTAGAAATCCAACTTTTAACACAGAACTTTAATCTCAATAAATAAGGGAATTACATGCTTAGAATGAGACAAAAACCCAGCAACTTTCATGGCTTGAAAAATATGTCCTTGATACAATTCTGTTTATAGTGTATATTGAAGACTTAGTTGTGAGAAGAATTGCATTTGAAGAAAATAACTGCTTGCTACATACATATAGTCCTTATTAGTAAATAAATTGAAAACTTCTTAAAATGGGGGGGGGCATATATAGATAGGGGTAAGGGAATTCCTGAATATTTTTACATTTACTTGCTTTGAAAAATAGTATATGCTACTACATGTAGGATAAATGTTTCTATCTTGCCAATGTGATTTAATCTGAAAAAGCTGTAAGTATTTCTGCCCCCAGCTAAACACACCCACATATACAGCAACTTTAGTTACAAGAATTCTCTTGCCTTTCTATCTTTTGGTAGGTAATCAGTATTTGAATAAAGCCAAGCATGGGATCACAATCCTTTTCCACTTGGGTTCCTAAATGGACTCTGGAACCTTGGAACAATGTTTGACTCCAGTTTGTTCACATTCTTTAACTCAGGATCATGTTTTATCAGAATTCTTATACTTTCTGGGTTTCCCCTATATAAACTATGATAAAGTTGATAAACTTGCTCAAGATCTCTTGGAAAACTAATCACCAAGCCAAGAATCTTGCACTATATACATACACATCATAAAATGTGAGAATATTTAACAACATTGTTTTCTTCCAACCTGCATCTTCTCCACTCAAAACTGACACAAGCTAACTTGAATAAGGTAAATTGGTACAACAGGAAAAGCACTGGTTTTGGAGCCCTGGGATCTCAGTTCAGATCTTCTCTTTTCCTATATAACCTCCCTATGCCTCAGGTCCTCATCTGCAACTACAGTAAGGGACTAAGACTATGGCCACTCTCAGCCTTGAATCTGAGATGAAATTCTTTTTTCCCTCAATTTTTAACAGAATAGAAAAAATACTTTTTGTTGTTGTTGTTTTTTTCAATTAGAGTGAGCTCTCAGATAAGTAGACATGCCAGGATTTTTGTGATTGGATTTCCTAATGCCAAAAATCTATCCTGGTCACATTTGACAATTCACATAGCTGGAGATTTAATTTGTGAATGACAGAATTATTGCAATTTGATGATGATGATGGTAGCTACCATTTATATAGTGCCAAACATTGTGCTAAGCACTTTACAAATATTATCTATTTTGATTTTAAAAACCCACCTTAGAAAAGTTTTTTTATTAAGTGTCTGAGGTTGGATTTGAATTCACAATTTCCTCAGATTCCACTGAGCTACCTTGTATCCAGGTAAGGGAAAGAACGACAGTTGGATTTTGTTTACTCTATGAAAGACCATCAAGTACTCATGTGACTAAGAAGCAGTTCATTGATGATCATGGTACCTTAGACCAAGTTCAGAGTTTTTTCTCTGGATAGCTCAGTTTCAGTGGAAAAGCTCTTTAGTAAAACTCTTATTTAGCTTACTTGTGACAATAATTAACCGATGGAACCTTACTAACCCTCCAAATATCTTTGGAAAACATACCTGCATTTTCTTCTTAAAAATTCAATGAGGGATTTCATAACATGATGGAATTTTTCTTTCTTAGGATTTAAAACTCTTCTTGTTTGTTTGGACATATACTTTTCCTAGATGTTGTCTTTTTCCATAGATGAAATTCCTCTCTTCATAGATGAAATTACTTAAAATAAAACCCCTCAAGGGAAATATTCTCTCTTGGAGGTGATGTTTTTCTGGTTCACCTCACAAGGATGCTTGTATATAATGACTTTTTTTTTTTTTCTTTTCAGATTAAATCAATTTGAGATACACTGGTGAGGGAGCCTCTGGGTCTGAAATGACATTGACCTTTATTCAACCTATTTCAGAGTAGAAAATGTTCTGTCCTGAGTGTATTATGTTCAGTTATGGGTATCACCTTTTATTTAACAAAATTTGAAGAAAAAAAAAGTGTCTAGAAAGCATGGTGAGAAGATTGGGAAAAATAAGTCATAGAACTGGTGAATGAACAGGGAATATTTAGCAGGAAAACAGAAGATTCAGGAAGGATGTTATCCTAAAATATCTGAAATACTGTCCTATGGAAGAGGGATTTTATTTTCTTTTATTTTGGTCTCATTTTTGGTTTTGAATGAGAATTTAAAACAATGCATAGAAGTTCACTAGTAACATATTTACATTTGCTATAAAGAGATGCTTTCAAAAATGGAAGTGACTTTCCTTGGGAATTAATAGATTATTTACAACTGGAGATCTTCAAGCAAAGGCTAGGTCACTATTTGTTGGGTGAGTTGGAGGAGGGATTCTTTTTCAGAAGCTGACTGACTAAGATGGCCTAGAAATCCTTTACAACTCTGAAATTCTGACTCTTTTGTTTCCTAAATAATAAATACTATTTATCACAAATGAATTTACCCCTTTTATAGTTTGAAAAAATAAGAGAATATCAGATTTTAATCTTCCTATTTTCAGGATTTTTCTCAGAATTAACAGAGTTAATACAGTATTGATTCCTGTTCTATTATCTTCTAAAGGATTTTGGAACCAGAAACATGACATATATTGTCATATATCCTTGATAACATTCTTCAAAATTTTGGGAAAAAACTCTTTGGAAGAAAGTCTTTCCTTAAGTTCTCCATATTATAGGCACACTTTCCTTTAGTTCTCCATATTATAGGTACATTTTTTCCCCAAAAAGATGTAGCATGAGGAGAAAAAATTTTGCAATTCAAAATCTTAGAAAAAATGAACATTGAAGACTATCTTTACATGTAATTGGAGAAAAAAAAAATACTAGTAAGTGGGGAGGGGAAGGGGAGAAGATATAGCATAAAGTCAAATAAGGAATTTGGGTACCTGAGGGGAAAATTTGAAAATTGGACTCTGTAGCATTTAAACATAACTATGCAACAAAAACAACCCCCCCCAAAAAAAAACAAAAAACCAATAAACCCAACAACCTGACTTTGTGTTAATTATTGGGTAGTTCTTTCTGAACCATAGTTTGCTTCTTTGAAAAATAGGGATAATTAAACTTCGTATTTACTTCACTTGGTTGTTTTGAGATGCAAGTGATATAATGCATATAGAACATTATATGAATGTTGGCTATTATTAATGCTATTGTAATTGGAACTCCTGAGTGTTAATGTCAAATAGATTGCTTTCTCTCCCCTCCAAAAAAGCTGGGAGTCTTAAATTAGGCCACAATACTTTCTGAAATTCAGAACATCACCTAAAGAATAAAAGGAAATAAATGTCCACATGAAGGAAAAATATCATAGGATAGATCTTGGAAGTCACTGAGTTCAACCTCTTTATTTTTAAGTCAAGAACAATAAGTTTGAGAGAGGTTAAGTGATTTTCTACTTTCTATTAAGTGTCTAAGACAGGATTCAAACCATTCAATTACAAAAATATGATAGCTATAGAAGCAGATCCTTGATATTCAATGATAGCCTTATAATAGCTTGTTTTAGCAAGTTTTAGCAAGTTAAAAAATGTCAGCGGCACATGAATGCTAAATAATTAGTATGAAGAGGTGAGTTTAGGGAAAAGAGAGGCCATATTGTTTTGAGTGGTTCATCCTTCCTTCTCATGACTGAAGGAAGGCTTCCTTTCTACTCAGGGCTAGGAAGGAAATTGGAAGGCAAAACCCTTTTCTGGAGCCTAAGAATAACAGCTATGATTCCACCCAGCTTGACTTTCTCAATGGATGTTTTTGTACTATATGTAGTAGCACTGGCCATGATTTCCATCACTGCTACCATTTATTTCAAAGTTTTTTTTTTTTTTTTTTTTGTGGGAGGAAAGGTAGGAAAAGCAAAAACCTGTATACCTGTAATCTCTTTTATTGGGAGGAGGGGGAAGGTGGAGGAAGAAGTGTGTTAGGTTTAACTAATTGACTGATGGTCCTGAACTCCATTGAACAACATTCTGATCTAGGTGAGGTAATGATTTCTTTCTCTTCATGTTATTAATAGGTCTACCAACAACAGCCCAAATGTTTTTTAACATGATTCACCATACCAAGAACTCAAGCTACTTTTTGGTTGCTCTTGCAACAGAACATTTTAATGAATATAAAATAAACATCACATTCACTCTCTTCTTTTATGGCCCTCCACCTCTGTACTTATCTGTCCATCCAAAACTCAAAACATCTATTTAATGATGCAAATAGTATCCACCCAGACACCTTCAGTAAGTAAACTGGCCTGGAAAATCATCCCCAAATCTTAGAATATCACACTATGAAGGCACATAAATTTTTGGAAGGAATATTAATTTTAATCAACTACAAATAGACTCCCTATTCACACATACATTCTTTATATGATGCACAGGTTATTATAAAGTTAACATTACCCTTACACTAGATCTTATTGATTACAGATTTAAAAGGAAAAATCCAGCAAGAATCTTCTTCAAGCCAAGAAATTCTAGTTAGTATCAACTTCTTGATAATTTGGCCATATTAGCAAAGGAGGTATTTCAGACCAGTGTATATTTTAGTCAACTAAAACTTACCATTGAAATCTCAAAATCTCTACAATTTTTATCATTTTTAATGCAGATGTGTCTAAAGTTTTTCACACACTTTGCTAGAGTACAAGAACTTTGTGACCTCTATTTGGACTCTTTAGAAGGTTTTTTTTTTGACTATTCTTTAAAGACCCTGAGTTAGTACATAGTACATAGCAGCTAAGTGAATTCCAGATAAGCAAACTGTTACTAAAATTGAAAATGTGTTGCTAAAATGACAGGAAAAGATAACGATGAATGTTGGAGGGGATGTGGGAAAACTGGGACACTAATACATTGTTGGTGGAACTGTGAATGGATCCAACCATTCTGGAGAGCAATTTGGAGCTATGCTCAAAAAGTTATCAAACTGTGCATACCCTTTGACCCAGCAGTGTTTCTATTGGGCCTATATTCCAAAGAGATCTTAGAGGAGGGAAAGGGTCCCACATGTGCAAGAATGTTTGTGGCAGCCCTTTTTGTAGTGGCTAGAAACTGGAAACTGAAGGGATGCCCATCAATTGAAGAGTGGCTAAATAAATTATGGTATATGAATGTTATGGAATATTATTGTTCTGTAAGAAACAACCAGCAGGACGATTTCAGAGAGGCCTGGAGGGACTTGCATGAACTGATGCTGAGTGAAACGAGCAGAACCAGAATGAGATTATCATACACAGCAACAACAGTATTACATGATGATCAATTCTGATGGACATGGCTCTCTGCAAAAAAGAATTGTCTCAAACCAGTTCCAATTGTTCACTGAAGAAAACCATATACACCCAGAGAGAGGGATATGAAATATGGACCACAACATAACATTTTCATGATCTCTATTGATATTTGCTTGCATTGTGTTGCCTTTCTCTGATTTTCTTTTTTTTCTTGTAGATAGGATTTTCCTTGCATAACTTGTCAAGTATTTCAACATTATTAACATGTCGTGGACTTCCTGCCATTTAGGGGAGGGGAGGGGACTGGGGGTAAAATTTGTAATGGAAAGCTTTGTAAAGATCAATGCTGGGGAACTACCCATACACATGTTATACAAATAAAAAGCTTTAATAAAAAATAAAAAGAAAAAAAAGAAAAAAAAAAGAAAATGTGTTGCTACCAACATGTACCAACTACTGAAGAAATGCTGTTTAGAAGACAGAAAACATGCAATTTGTAATGAGTATAATTTTAGTGGGAACATTAAATTGGTTTGTTTTGGTTGAAGGGAAGTCCTCATCCTGAAATTTGCTCATAATTGAAGACTAAGAGTGGCAGAATTCATAACATCATAGATTTAGCCCTAGAATGGAATATGGTCCCACCCCCTCATTTTACAGATGAGTCCTAGAGGGGTGAAGTAATTTATAGGATGATAGTATTATAGATTTAGCGCTGGAAGAGAACTTCTTAGAGGTCATCCAACCATTTTACTGAAAAGGAAACCTAAGGTCCCGAGAGGGGAAGGGCCCTGAGTTTAATTAGTTCTCATTCCAAGGACAACCAAGAAAGCTTATCAGTAAAAAGATGATGTAGTGAAAAGATCACTGGCTTTCTTGTTGATATTTAATATGTTTGTGTTCTTGTTTTATTTTTCCCAGCTGCAAAAATGAGGGGGAGGCCATTCCTGTGGACAGCCATTGAAGTCTTCCAAGCTTTAGCTGATTCAATTCATAGCCCATCATTAAAGCTTTCATTTTTTTTACAAATGTATAGGAATATACAATGAACTCCTTAGAAAAAAGTACTTATAAAGAACAGAAAAAAATGTTAACATTTGACTTTATGATGTGAATTGTTCAATACTGCAGCTTGTATTTGAATTCCTCTCTGTCCATGAAACAATTGTCTCTCAGGTATGGTAAACTATAATACTGGTGTCAGATTTGACACAACTCCCTTTCCCTCTATGAATATCTCACATACTGAGAAAGGGTGTGAAAAGTTTCAGTGCTTTGGCATTAACAGTTAAAACCATTCATCATAGTAACTTTGGTGGGAACTAGCTTAGCAGTCAGCCTTTTTCTCTCTGGTGAGGAATGGTGGCATTCAAATAATGACAATGTATTCAAACCTATTATTATTCTTACTCTTCTTACTTTTTGCTAATGAAGGGCCCTTCTGACACAGGCAAAAAAAAAAAAAAAAACAAACACAAAAAACACCACCAAACAAAAACAAAACAAACAAACAAAAAAAACCCCACCTTGTCAGAATGAGCAAAGAATCTCAAAAATTAGTCAACTCTATCTTTGTTTTCCAGCTGAGTAATAGAACTGCTGAAATTCACAAATCCCAAACAAAGGTTTCTAGAAATACTTTCACTCAGATTTATTGGATTTCCATGAGCTATTGTTTTGATGTTGAATGGGTTTCACCTTTCAGCCCTACCACTAACCTGCCCCTTTTAAAGGCTTGAATGAGCAATAACAAACCATTGCTTTGCTCCAATGATGGGATTCTATGAAATGGTTAGTCCTGGATGAAACCAGATTGATTCCAAAATGGCTGCATTTCAGGTGTGGGGGAGTAAGATCTAGGTGTGCTAATGGTAAAGTGCTTTAAGATCCCCTGGGAAGAAAATGTTCTCCATAAGTGTAGGCTTAAAATTCACTTTTTGTAATGTTCTTCATCCATCACATTTCCTCCCCCACATCTGGCAATTTTATCTTTAAGTTTAAAAGAAATTACTCCCACAGTTGTCCAGAGAATGCCATCTTATTTCAGTCACATTAGCACATGTGGTTCTATCTAGAATGATTAAGGAAAGAAGAATAGAAAAATGCAGATCTTGATGACTTAAACAGAAGACATATCAAAGTCAAGGAGGAGCTAAGAGGGATGGAAAGATGGAAATGAGAGTAACCAAAGGAAGCCAACTGTGAGTGGTTACTTCCTGTAGATATATTTTTTAATTGTGAGTGTGTATATATGGATGTGTGTGTGTATGTGTGTAACTTAACCCCATCTGTTCTTTCAATTTGACCTCTGAATAAACATACTATGCCCCAGGTTAGTAGCATTCCCACAGATCCTGGATATAAAGGAAGGAAAAGCACTTTTGTGAGTTGGAAAAGAAGAAATCATAGTACTTAATTTTAATCCTCTTTCCAAGATGTCACAAGACAAGCTTCAGCTGTTTCCATAAACTGGAAAAGGAGACAAGTGATAGTCAAATAAAAACCCAAATAGAGAAAACAAATAAACAATAATCACATCTACATATTACCTTTTTCTCAAGGAAAGAGGTCAAGGTTTGTAAAATATCCAAATTGCTTTCATATGAAGGAAGATAACTACTACAAAGGAACTCATGTCCATATTATTCTACAAATGAATAAATGCTAAACATAAAATATATTCTTATAATATGGAATAAATGACAAAAAGACACAAATGTCACAATACTTTCAAAACTGACATTTGAATAAAGGAATGTGAATAGTTTCCACTAGCTACCGGCAAATTCAAATTAAAAAATGAAACGTTAAACATCTGCTGTATGGAAGACAATGAGCTTCCTTGGCCTCAGGGAGCTGATGTTTTACTGGTAGAATACAGCATGATCACAAGTAAATAAATACAAAATAATTTAAATTTAATGCACACCAATTTTCAAGAGGGTGAAAGTGTTAAGGAAAGTTGAGGATCAGGAAAAACTTGATTTATGCTGTGCTTTTGGTTCTATGTGGTGAATGTGAGAAAGGAGTGTATAGTACAAATCTGCATAGGGAAATAGAGAGTCAGCTCCCAGGGACATGTGGCAGACTAGTTTGATGCATGAGAATCTAGGAAGAGAGTAGATGGAAGCCAAATAATGGAAGGTGTACTAAGATAATAGCTTCTTTAGTTGAATTCTAAGAGAATTCATCACATCTTATGATCTCTCTCTCTCTTAGATCATGATGTTTCAGATAATAATGCCAGCCATTATATGCATTCTGTTCTCAGCATATTTTTTTTCATTTAGGGGTAGGCCCCCTTTTGGAGTAAGCTTTATGGGAAGCTAGAAACACCCTGCTTAATTAGCTTCACAGGATGCTCTAAACATTACTACTTATATCCTGGATAAACATCACTCTTCACCACCAGCCAAACCATCTCCCCAAAAGAAAGTCAATTGCATTTTTCTATGTCTGCTCCCCCTCCTCTAAGAAAAAAGAAAAAGAAAAAAAAGAATCCACCAATATAAGGGGGACAATACAAATATAAAAGTGAGTTACAAAGATACGGGGATTTATACAAGAGTTATTTGTCTTCTCTTCTCTTTTAAAAAATGCACCAAATCCTGAGTGCAAAGGTAAGAGGTGGGTTACTCACATTCCTATTAAATTTAATTGCTTGCTTCAATGTCCATAATGTCTATAATCTCTTTGAATTCCAATGTCAATCAATCAAAGAAACATCTCTAGAAAAGTATTCATCATCTTGTATGTCATTAAGTATAAAACTAAAAAATCCATACTAATCCAACAAGCCTTTTAAAGCATTTACTATGTACAAGATATGTGCTAGGCAGGACCCAGGTTCAAATCTCATTTCTGAGGCTACCTTTGGGGATTTGGACAAATAAACAAGTTCTGAACTATGAAATTCTTATATGTACTATATTGGCCTTTGTCGTTTCTTCCTACTTTATCCTTAAGATTTAGATAATGCAATGTTCAGTTTACTGTAGACTCTTGGTTTCATTAAAAAGATTCACTAGCTCTAATTTAGCTAGGTATCTCTACCTGGGAGATGAGAGATTATAAAACAGAGGCTTCTAAATATAGTGTGAAGGAGAGACCTGGTTCCAGCTTATTCTGCAGTGGGTAATTATTATCAATAGGGAGAAGAGGAGAGTGATAATCTCTAAATTATGTAAATCATTTTTGCTAGCATTCAAAAATGTCCATTACTCCAATGCCTCATTCTTGCCTTCAAGTGATCCTAGGCTTTTGCAGTCTATAGAAGAGAACTGTTACATCTGATCAATTAGGGAAGACTTTGAATGGGGTCCTGGGTGACATGTTGTATACCCAATATCTAAGGATCAGTTTAGCTCAATTTAGCAGAGCTTGGTACCAGTTGTCAGCAGAGTGAATTTTTAATTTTTTTTAGTGGATACTTTGAGATTATCATGTTTCAGAAAGCTGTTTTTTGGACTGATTCTGTAGGGAACTTTTACCAAAGAACATATTGACACAGATTGGCAACTAAGGGTGTTGCTCAGGATCATTAAGAGCTTAAATGATTTGCCAAGAATAAAAGGCAAGATGAGAAGCTGGGTCCATCAGCCTTGAAAATTGACTTTTTCCATTCTTGTACCTATTTCAGTACCTGTATCTATGAAATCATGAGTTCTCAAAGAATTAAAATGGTTAATCTAAGGCAATAGCAGTAATGTGACCCTATTTGGGGTTTTCTTGACAAAAATACTAGAGTAGTTTGCCATTTCCTTCTCCATTTCATTTTATAGATGAGGGAACTGAAGCAAATGAAGTTAAGTGACTTGCCCAGCTTAGTATCTCAGGCTAGATTTGAAGATGAATCTTTTTTTTTTTTTAACTTAAATCCAGTGCTTTATCCACATTATCACTTAGTCTGCCTTCCTACATGCTGGTAGCAACCCATTAGGAACCAGATGACCACTGATCTGAATGACTGTGGCTCTTATTTATTGATCAAGTACTTCCCTGCAGATTCCTGGAACAGGAAATGAAGATTTAGCACTTGAACTCAACCAATGTTCATTAAAATTAAAAAAAAAAAAAAAAAAAAGTGGCAATACATTTTATGTCCTAAATAGTATCATAAGTGATAAATTGGTCTTTTCATAGCATCCATGACTATCCAGATGACACCACTGAATCACCTACCTTCTGACCTAGTTATTACTTTTTCAAATGAGCTAAGTTCTAAACAATCAGTCATCTGATGATCAGTTAATATAGTTCAATCATTTCAAATAATCAGAGCGATTCAGCCATTTTTGGGGGGGATGTCTGAGATATTCTTTTAGGAGGTAGGAGGGGTGAGAGAATTGCCATATGACTTAGGATCATAGAGCTGGAACTCTTATTTTATAGAAGCTAAAGTTCAAGGAGATAAAGTGATTTCCCAATGTCACAAGGACAATGAAAAACAGCTAGAATTCCATCACAAGTTCCCTGATGCCAAATCCATTTGCTCTTAACACTGCATGGAACTAGCATGAGATGATTCAATAAGTCACAGAGTTCTGGCCAAAATGGATGATGGTTGGCTTATCCATTTACCAGCTCCGGGGCATTTGCTCTGGCTATCCTCCATTTGTCAACAGCTTTTTTCTCTTCAACTTTGCCTCCTGGTTTCCCTAGTTTACTTCAAGAATCCAGATATAATCCCACCTTTTATAAGAAGCTTTTCCCATTCCCTCTTAATTTTATATGCCTTTCCACTGTTGAATATTTCCAATTTGTCTGTATATACCTTTTTTCCTATATAATTTCCTTGTCTACACAGTGAGTTCTGAGAATAGGGACTATCTTTTCCCCCTTCTCCAATATCTCCAGTACTTAGCATAGTGCCTGGAACCTAGTAGGAGATTAATAAATGTTGGACTGTCTCTCTTTATGCTATCTCATGGCTAAATTCCAATCTAATTAATACATTTGTGGAAAAGGCCAGTTTCCTATGTGAATTCACATGTCTCTTGACAGTGCATGTTTATATGAGTTTTTAGAATTTGCCCACTGTGGGTTAGACTTCAGATTCACAGCCAAGTTTACTTATGGAGCTCTCTTTTGATTACACTAAAATTTTCACTCCTATGTGAAAGATCTGGCACATGGGTTACATCACACAGTGTTGTATTATTTAGCTGAAATGAAAAGAAGAGTTTTGTTTTTAAAGCATACAGATCATTGTCTCCTTTTCCTCTGTGGGTAAAACTCCTATTTACATGGGAGAATTGAACTGAAGGAGTCATAAACTGGGCTTACATATGTTAAGGTTAATTACAAGCAGCTGTGACCAACAGGGGAAAACTGTCCATATTTAGATAATTTCTTATGTTAATGTGGGTGGCCAGGTTCATCATGGCCCAGTGATCTTTCCATATTTCTCAAATGAAAGGCAGTATATGGATTTAAGGTAATGTCACTGAATGGCCTATTTAAAATGGGCAAGCTTTATTGATTCTCCCCTAAATAATTTTCAGTGAGGTCCTATTCTTTGCTCAAAACAAAATTGCTTTGATATTTATCTTGTCAGCAAGGATAGAACTCATCAGAACTATAGGATTCTGATTAGTACCTTTTTAAAACAGCATTAAGAGCCTGTCTATGGCAAATTTAGATAAAGAAGTGAATTCAAATAAAGATGTGAATTCAAATCCAGTGTCTTTTAACTAGGAGTTTTACCCTGAGTGAGTTACCTAAGTTTTCTCATCTGTGAGAAGAGCTGGAGAAGGAAATGGCAAATCACTCCAGTGTTTCTTCTAAGAAAACCTCAAATGGGGTCACAGAATTGGACATGAATGAAATGACTTCACAACAAAATGGCAAATATTCTCGCTATTTTAGAGTCATATTCAGAGAGCAAAATATATCAGAAAAAATGATTATGGCATGGTAGTTTTGATGAGATGCTGAAACATTAATTCCAATTGAAACTGCCTTAAAACTAAATTTGAAATGTTTCAATATAAGATATGGTTTCTGTAGCAAAGAGTACTTCCCTGGAGTTATTATTTCTCTCATAGAATCAATCTTCTTCCTGTCATTCTGTGTGTGGTCTGTGAAGACTAAGAGGAAAGGTGAAAGTTTTTATGAAATAGTGGCTATGAGAATGAAATGTCTGTAAGTGATAAGATATTTATTAGGTTGCAATTTCCTGAACTTTTAGATTGGAGGGAAGCCAGATTGAAACTTTTTGCACCAAACATGTCCACTTCATAGAAGTCAAAGAGACTTGTGAAAATCAGTAGTGTCCTATGAAATTATTTTTAAAAGGTGACAAAGATGACAAACAAAAAATAAAGTAAAATAGAAAGAAAGGAAGAAAGAAAAAAGGCAGCTTTGGATATGATGTGGGAAGATGGGAACATTAATATACTATTGGTGGATCTATGACTGTACTGAATGACTATGACTGAAAATAAATTTGGAATTATATAAGAAAAGTTACCTGTTCATTCAGGTATTAATAAGTATCAGAGGCACAATATAATTCCAAATCCTCTGATTCTAGTCATAACATTTAAATAAGAAGTCAATTTTACCTGTAACACTACCTCTGTTTCTCTGCACTTTAGTTTTCTTAATTATGAAATGGTCAGGGGAGACTAGATGACTCTTAAGCTCTCTTTACTCCTAAATCTATGGTTCTATTATTTTATAAACGAAGACATGAATTTCAGGCATCAGCTATCAGTCAGGAGCTGATGCTGCACGTCGGATATCTACTTAGGGGTTTAACCCCTGGCTCTCCCACTTTTATAACTTTTCTGTGCCTCAGTTCCATCAACTGCATAATCAGAGTATTGAACCAGAAGACTCTGGAAGCTCCTTGAATTTCTCAATCTAGGATCCTATGATAATTAAGTCCAGCCCTGCTCATCCTGATTAATTCTCCTCTTGTATTACTTCCTGAACTCAAACTTTTTTTTTTTTTTTGGCCCACATCAAGGTATGATTAACCTCTTCAACTTTGTAAATTGTTACTTGAAAATCCAAATCAGCCATTCATAACTCTTATCTTCCCTCTGGTAGGGATGCTGCTGGTGACTTGATCTCATGTGAAGCTCAGACCCACAAAGCTAATATTTCCAGGAAGAAAACACTAGATGTCACAGCAGTCTCTGAATGTATGTTTACAGTCTGTGAAATCACCCATGAATTCTTCCTCCTGAGTTCCTGGTCTCTCTATGAGACTTCAAAAGAGAAATACTTTAATTACATTGATTTGGCCATTTTGCAAAAAAGTTCAAAGGCTATTTTCTGAAACCTTTGTGTGAGGCTTTTGAGTCATAAATATTTCCTTCAGGAATCTGTCATTTTGTTTACTGTTACCTCATGATTTGGTTATGACTTTGGGGGCCTAGGGAAGAGAGGAGTGTGGAATTATTTTTTAAAATAACATCTTATTTTTCGTACAGAATGAGAAAAGACAGCAACCCATTTGCTGCAGTAAAAACTTCACCAATGCAATGGGTTTGTTATGCATTTCTCCAATAGACAGAAATCTGGAAATACTCACGTATGTGATAACAGAAACAAACTCAAATGAAAGGATTTGTTAATGCTTATCATTGACTAACTGAATTGTTAGGCATTTTACTGTATTTAAACAGTGTGATCAGGAATTCCTAAATCCCTTCCCAAACCGGGTTATACACTTTAGTCCCAGAAAATAGAGCTAAGTAGGTTCAGTGCAAAGATGCAAAGAAAAAAATTTTAGTCTTAATGGAGTGTTGGAGTGAGGGGGGAAAAACAAAACACTTCTTAATAATTAGACCCTAATCAAGAGGAATGGGATGCTCCAGGGAAAAGAAAGTTTTTTTCTTAATGGAGGTCTTCAATGAAAGGCCAGATGACTTCTTATTGAATTGGATGAAGTTATTTTTGGGGGGAAGTGACCATGATGGAGATCCCTTCCAATTGTGAAATTCTGTGGTTCTGAGATGCAGGCAATAGATTCTCAACTAAGGTATCTGAAGGGTGTTGTGGAAGATATCTGTTTAGCAAAGAGAAAGTGATAGGTGAATAAATAAAACTATTTAAATTCTGCTAGAATTACTAAAATAGACTTGCTGAAATATTAGGAAGGTATCTACGAGTAGATTAAATGCTTTTTATTATCTACAACTATTTTTAAATTTTGCTCTCTGTAAACCTCATTTTTCTCATCTGTAAATGGAGATCAAAAAGATTGTATACTTTACATTATATATAGGGGTAGCATGGATATTGTATTTTGCAAACCTTAAAATATTATATTAACATGAATTAATGATCTGGATTTCTCCTTTCATCATTGTAGAGAATGACCTATCAAGATATATCACGGAGTTTATTGCATCCACCCCTCTTTATAGATGAGAAAATGAGAGACAGGTTACTTTATCAAGATGACAGAGCTGGTAAGTGTCTAAATCAGGATTTGAATTCAAATTTTTCTGACTTCTTTATCCAAAACTTGTAAACAATCAAGAAATAAAATTGACTCTAGGTGAGTGAATCAGCAAAGATATGTTTCAAAATTAATTTCCGGATCTGATAATTTTCTTAAAATTCAAGAATTATGACTCACATGAGGACCTTCTTCAGAAAAATGCATGAACAAAACAAGTATAGTTTCTTTTTAGCATTAATGATTTCTGGAAGATTTTATCAAAAAGAAAAAGGGGAAATGTGCAAACAGCTGAATGTTTGCTGTATCTTGCCATTATCTGTCTGTTCAAAGGAAACTTTGTGATATTTGCAACTTCATAAGAGGAAAATGACCATTTGATTGAACTATTCAAGCCCACTTACACAGATATGAGGGAATTCTGTGAGCACAAGAGACTATTACATTAGGCTGTCACATCAAATTGAATTGATTCATCTCAAAATTACTGAGGAGCCATAAGTGAGCAATAATTTCTAGGCCATTGGCCAATGTGATGAATAATATGGATAAAAGATAAAAACTAGCTAGGTCCATTTAATGGAGGTAAAGAAGGAGGGGGGTCTTAACATTCTCATACTTTAATGGACCAGTCTGATCAATATGGACACTCCCTCCACAAGTCCAGATTTCAAATTATCCATGCCTCTTTATCCCTTTGTAATTCTTGTTCAAGTTTTCCATAAAATTTCCAGAGAAGATATTCTCAATGCTCTGGAGAGCTATTGCTAGATTTTAGGTCTTTGATTATTTTATGAATAACAAAGCAAAGCAATAGTGAGGCTGTCCACTTGTGATTTCTTGTCCGCTCTACATGACCAGTTTCTGTCCATTCCTAGTTATGTATATTCTCTATGGTGTTTTTTTTAATGACATTTCCCATATTCAAGGCAAGGCAAGTACTCTAGATTATGTACTCTCACCATGTATCTTTCCATTGTACTTTGCCTACAAATTTTACTCAAGGCCATTCTGTATAAATAATCAAAAATTCATATTGATGATCATTATAGAGTGATTCCTCCCTTGAAGCAATTTATTTAACTTTCCTTGGCTCCAGGTTCCTCTTCTAAAAATGAGAGGGCTAGATGATATCCCTTGCAAGTCAAAACCTTTGATCTTTTGATTTCAGCTGTCTTTTATCTCTATCACACTTGTTTCTGTAGAATACATCCCTGAGGATGAAGGGGTTTAAGGGCTTACTAGAAAGAAGAGAGGAACCTAATGGGAATATTCACAATAGCATCTACCACCACCACCCTCTATGAAATTGAGAATGAAGAGTTGAGAAATATTTTAAAGAAATAAAATAAAATGATATAGAGTGAGTAGTTGAATGATTATGCGATTTATATTAATATTTAGTTTGATATGTACACTAGTTCTGTCAAGTGATTATTTTTTTTTTCTGATCACAAAATACTATAAAGGCAAAATGTAGACCAGTGATAAAGCTACCTAGCAGGAATAGGATTTTTTTTTTTTTTAATTTCTCTTTCTACTTTCTTTGGGCCACTGAATTCCTCCCCAAGTTCACCTTAAGTGCTACCTATCCCAGGAAACCTCTGATCTTCTTATGTTAATGGCCTTTGCTCTTGAGTCTTACTTTGATTTGCAACTCATTGATGCATGTGTCATGTCTGTTTTGTAGCTATGTTTGTTTGTTTTATTCCTCCTTCTTTGTGCTCCCAGTTCTCTTCTCCTCCCTATATATAAGCAAGCTCTGAAGCAAAGACCATGTCTAATTTGAATGTCGCAACATATCTCCCCCATGATCTACTATGGTGTTCTGTATACAACAGGGCCTTCAGAAACTTTCAGTGACTGGTTGTCTGAATTAATTAATGCTGAGTATACAGCAAAGCTGTTTTTAGGGAACAGCAAACTAAATACCAGTCAATCTCTAAAACTGCTGAAAATGATTTAAGACTAAAGCACATTGAATGTGCCTTTGTCATTCTTGATTGTTTACACAATGAGAGCTACTAGTTTGGCAAGAAATAAAATAGTACATATGGTTCTCAGTGGTGGATTTTGAAGGGAAAAAATTGTATGAGGTTGTATGTAGTCAAACTGCTTTCTGGGAGCTAGTTATGAGTAATCTGGGCTTTCCTCCCTTTTCTTGCAGGAGTTTCAACTTCTAACTAATTGTCTGTAGTCATCATTATCTCTTGCCACCTTTTTTAAGGTAGTCAACAGAAGAAGGGTAGTCAGATGGCAGGACTGTAAGAAATCTCAGGCTTTGAAATATGATTACAACCAAATGTTTGAGGGTTATTAAGAGGGTTAGTAAGTAAGTCTACTTACTACTAAAACAATTTGTCATTTAGATGGGGGTGGGATGAGTTTTGGCTACTACATGTTAGCACTACAGGGAAGACAGTATAACTGAGTAATGATGGTGGGAAGGAAATAGTGTGGCTACTTTGCCAAGAAAATACAACAGTATGTTAGCTCATACCAAGGCTGTACATATTATTGGTAGGAACTGCAGAAACAGTTACTAGTGCTGAAATTAATTTCTAGCTCTGATACTATTGAGTCAAAGCAATAGAAAGTAAAAGATACGCGAAAAAAGAAAATGGAGTGGATCCTTCATGGCGTGGAAGCATTGTGGTTTCTTATCCCCAAGGGTGGTTTCCCCTGTGTGTATTCTTATGTTTTCTAAAGTAAAGTTAGTCTATAGAATATGAACCTCTTGGTTACCTGATTCATCTGTAACCACCATACCATGTATAGTCACTAGTGAATTAAATGTGGCAGGTTAAACCCTTGTTTCGGGAATGAATCAATACCTATTTTGAAGGCTAGTCTTTCCCTGATAGGATGTGTCTCTTTTTTTGGAGAACAGGGAATTTGAGATTAAATTACATTATACCTGGAAATGTTTCTGTAGAGCATACATGGTGTCAGTTTCATTCTCCAAGTTATCATAATGGGCAAGGTCAATGTAATCATTTAATCAAGTCACTAATCTGCCCTAAAAACACAGATAGAATAGGCTTCTCAAAGTGAATGTCTCAACCAATCTGCCCTGAAATCAAAGAAGAGAGACCTACCATAAGAGCTCCAAAAGTAAACAACCTTAGAAAAACCTCCTGAAGGAAAGGGAAAATTCTGTCTACAAGGCTGGCCCTAGATAAAAAGAGTGAAGGTGGATAAAACTGAGCTTCCACACTTGGGCTTTCCCCACTCTCACTATCAGGTGTCTCAAACCATTTTCTCCTTCCACTATCTATTACTATCACTAAAAAAGGATATGATTAACTTGGCACTCATTAAAGTTCAAATGACTTGTAGTAGGTCAAGTGCCACCTTGCCCAATGGTGTTTCTATTTCCATTTAATAGATTAGGACTAATCCTTACATCTTTACATTCCAAAAACATTGAAGTGCCAACCACACATAAAGCACTGGGAGACTTACAAAGACATTTTTAAACACTGCCTCTTACTTCTGTAACAGGGGAATACAATGTATAATTAAACACTGCAACTATGTGTAATACAAAAATGAAACAATAAAGCTTGAATAGAAATTTGTTGTATCTGATTGAATTTGGGAATTTGAAAAAGCCTTCTTTCTCTATGTCTCAAGTCCTATGACAGGTTATGTTTAGCATTAATAAGAAAACATGGATACTTTATAACATCAGTAAGGAAAAGATACCAAAACCTCCTGGAGCCTGAGCCACTTTAGTATCAAGAATTCTACTTAATTTGTTATGTCCTTGATATTTCTCCTTTGCCCCCATTAGATGGTAAGGGTTCTGAGGGCAGAGATTGTCTTTTTTTCTTATTTGTATCCTTAATGCTTGGCCCTGTGCTTGGCACATAGTAGGTACTTTATAAATGTTTATTGAACTGAAAAAAATGAATAGTTTGGAGTAACATGAGTAGCAATTTTATAATATAGTGGCTAGGGTACATTACCAAGAGTAATGAAGACTTGAACTTAATCCCTGTTTCTGATGCTTACCAAGCAGTTCACTTAACTCTCTTTATACATACCTCTTAGTTACTGTCTCTGTAAAGTGGGGATAAAACTATCTGGAACACTCCACAGGGTAAGTGAGGTTCAAATAAAATAATGATGTAAACTATTTTGCAAAAACCACAAAGGCTATGTAAATATCTCATAAAAATTGTGGAGCAGCAGAATAACATAGCAAAATTTAAAGTCCTTTATTGTTGTTGTTTAAATCATTTAAGCTAATTCCTCATTTTATGGATGAGAAAAGTGAATCTAAGAGAAAAAAACTATTTGGCTAGGATTAAACATCTAGTAAGCATCTGAAACAGGATTTGAATTCAGATCTTCCTTCCTGTCTCCATTGCACTACCTACTCAGATTATGCTATATTAGCATCTGAATTCAGATGTTTTTCAATGTTAAATTCATAATCCAAGGGCCAATATTCTTTCTATTCTAGGAACTTTTTGTTTCAGCAGGGTTCCTTAAATAGAGGACCATGAATGCCCATCTGGAGGTAGGTTTCAGGAGGTTCACTTGCACGAAGGGGGGGAAAATATACATCTTTATATTCTCTAAACTTTAATTGAAATCTAATATTTCTTTCAAAACATTATTCTGAGAAGTCTATAAATTTTGCCCAATTGACTAAGGATCACAAAGAAGGGTTAAGAACCCATAGCACTCTGCTTTGAGGAAAATAATATATGGAATAATATACAGAGTTCAATTTTGAGGGGATCACATTCCAATTACTAAGTAAGGAATTGACCCCAAGCTGTCATAGTAGAAGTGTGCAGATTTCTACAATGGACTGAAAGATTTGTGACTTTTGTTTAAATGAGGTTTATTTTAAATAGCATTCTCTTAGATAATTTCACCTGGAAAATGTTGCCTTAAGGGAAATAAAAGTGCATATTGGAATAGTTCTGAAATAGAATATTCTAACTTGAAAAACAAACTAGAATCCATGCAGCATTGTTGTGGGTTAATGAAACCATTAATGAAGATGAAATTTAGTCCTTCCTCTCTCTGATGCATCTTGTTCATTTGTACATATTAGTTCTCTAACCAAAAATCTCCAGATCTGTGGATGATCTCATGTATCATGTGAGCAGAAAGGCAAAAGACTAAATCCAGCCATGATATTTTACCTGCAAAATTCTGAGGGACAAACTTCTTAGCTTCAATATGTACCCTTAAGACTGCCAGAAAGATAAGAACTAGGAGATAAATCAAAACTAAGTGCTTTATATTCTGTTCATATAACCATGACTCAATGGGCATTGGGCCTGAGGTGAGGATAACTTTTGTAAGGCACAAAATGAAAGCAACTGAGTAGGAGAGAGAGAGAGAGAGAGAGAGAGAGAGAGAGAGAGAGAGAGAGAGAGAGAGAGAGAGAGAGAGAGAAGGATGGAGGGAAGGAGAGAAAATGAGAATATACCTAAAATCAGAGATTTGGAGATATGGGAAGAGAGAAGAGAAAAACTAAAGTTGTTGAGGGAAAAAAGGAAGAATTATTTTCACCATTCTCAAAGTGACCAATATATTTATTTTGTCTTGATGAGTAATCATAGTGTTATTGATCATTACAGTAACAGTAAACTATCAGTTATATAGGACTTTGGGGCAGTTCAGTGCCACAATGAGTAGTATCTGGCTCAGAGTCAGGAAAACCTGGGGATTTGTGCAGGTGCATCTTCATATAGCCTTTATACCAAGTACCTGATGGTACTTGGTCTCCTTTCACATTTACTTGCCATCCATGGATGTGCTATGTCCCCTGTCTCATTGAGGGCAAAGAAAGCTTTCATTTTTTTTGCAGATAGGTACTAGCAAAATGCCTGGCACAGAACCAACATTTAACTCATGGTTGCTGGATTGGATTGAAACAGGGGGTCCTTATCATACCTATGATCAGAGGCACTTCTTTCTATCCCACCCTGGGCAGCAGGAATGTTTTCACGAAGCAGGAGTTGCTCTCGTCCCATAGAACGTCCCTCCCTCCCCTCTCCCTCTGCCCCTGAAAGAGCCTCATTCCCTTTGCAGGAGCCAGGAAAAAGCCAGCCTTTAAAAAAAAAAATACCTACACAGTTCTAAATAGGAGCCACACTCTACTCAGTTGCATGCCACTCCTGTCTGTACAAACATAACTTTTTTCCTGCTGTCTTAAAAGTAAGTAATTTTCGATCTTCAAGTGCCCATTGGTGAGCATCATTAAGTCCCCGGGCCATTCCACACACCCAAATGAGGGTTTGGGGCTACCAAGGGAAAGTTCCTCCCTCAAGGTCAGACAGCATTAAGAAGTAGCACCACACCAGTACTCAATGAGCCATCTCATCTGGCACTCAGGCTGCTAGGGCACACAGTCAGGGAAAGAGAATTTAGCCCTGGGGACATGTGAGGAATTGCTTAGGGTGGTCTGAGGAAGTAAAGCATGAACCAGGTGTAGACTGTTAGACCAGGAAAAAGGTGTGTTTAAATTGAATACATGAAGGGATGAGGCTGAGGGATAGGGAGGATAGCCAGGAGAAAACAAAGGAAGAACAATCCCAGGTGCTCTTTTTTTGGGGGGGTGAGGGAGGAAGGAGAGCAGTCTCATCTTAGACTGTTGACAGAAAGTCTTAGCATTTCTTACTAGACAGAGATGAATTCACTTTGATATTCTAGTTTGAGAAGAGAAAACCATTTTCCTTTTCCTTTCCTCCAATGGCAGGAGAATGAACACTTTTTTGACACACACTTTTAGCAGCTCTGATTATCTATTACCTCAAATGAAAATTTTCCATTGTTCAGCAGAACCAAAAAGTATGAGTGAGCTTCATGAGTCACCTGGGTGCCTTCTCACCAGAAGAAAACAAAACAAAAAAACAATACAATTTGACCCAGAGGATATTCCATCTTCCATCCCTGTCCAGTATGGATTTCACAAAGCCCTCCATTATTTGGAGCAATGGGATAGGGATTGAGAGAAGGCAATTGGATAACTGAAATGTTCCTGTAACTCAAAGGATCATTCTAACATCAACTCCTATTTTTGCTCAGGGCAAGTTAACAAGAATAAGAACCATGGTGGTTTCTCCTGCCTACCCAATGGAGAAAGTAGATCAAGGGTGGTGAAATGCCTCTCTGAAATGTCAGAGAAGAGTCTGCCAAAGGCCAGGAAGATTCTTTTCCAAACTCAGCAGAGGCCTGTTTTTAAACCACTGTTCTCTCCCCCCTTCTCTTTGCCAGCTTGAGCTTTATTGTGTTAAGTCCTAAATTGAAAGCAGTGTAAATTGAGCCTCTCTAATGAAATGGGAATTGTACTGTAATCACTTTGTTAAGCTCCCCGGGAACAGAAAACACACGAAGGAAGTAGGATCCAATGGCAATAGAGTCTAGATGATTTAACTTTAACCTGAAGGATGCCTTGAATACCATGGATCCCAAAATAATCTCAGAAAGAGAAAAGAAATCTCTCTTCTTAACAAAATATTTCTGGCAGGTTAAAATTCAGTAGCTTGTACTTTACTCAGCCAAAGGCTTAATTTGAAAGTGCAATCTGCTAAATTTTGGAGTACAGGTGTGACGATAATTCACCTGTTTCTACCGGCAATAAAAGGGGTGGTGCTGCTAACAGATCCCTTTCTGTTGGATTAACTCTTTCAGAAAAGCCATTTTCTTGAAGATGAATAGTGTATGCTCCCCCAAGCATCGGGTCTATTAAGTCATATTTTTCTGAAATATGATGCTATGATACTGTGGTATGTTAAAAGGAACCACAGGGATTTTCCTTGAAAAAGCAAAACACATATTAGGCTGGTAATAATTAAAAAGACTGCCCAGAAACCTGAGGAATGTTGAATGGGATATGGGCTGTTTTTCTTCTTCTTCCTGGTCTAAGAATCAAAGTATCTTCAAACAGCTTGGAAAGCCAAAACAATGTCTTTTTGCAAGCCTGCTGCCCTTAGGGGGTGGGTTTATTTTTAGTCCCCATATACAAGGTCCTGGAGGAAACTATTGGATGTTGGAAAAATCATTTTGCCCCCTGGGGAATGAGCATTCACTCTTTCAGCCTGGAGTATATAAGCAATTTATGTGAAAGATCAGCAGTGATTTATTTATTTATTATTTTTTTTTAAGGATGGTAAAAGCTCAGACCTGTGGGGTCATTGGCCATCAAACCTGAACAAAACTTTTCCTTCTCCATTATATCCCCCACCAAATGGTTATGCAGCCTTGGTTTAGGAACTTCCAGTGACAAGCAGGTCTCAATGTTTGTTTTATGCATGTTTTGTTTTTGTTTAATAGTTTTAAAAGAAAAAAACTAGTTCAAAACACTGTTACATTACAAAGGGTAGAATCCCTCCCCTGCCCCCCCCCATGCCAATAGCTCTTCTGTCTGAGTCCATATGAGGCAGGTGAGAATCCTTCTTTGTCTCTTTTTCTCACACACCTGATGATGTCATGCTACTTTCATTCCATTACTTCCCTTTCACACAAGCACCCAAATTTTACTTTCACTTGTCTCTTTGGGCCCCAGGACTCTCCCTCTGGATTTTACTTGCTGGCTGTCTGGAAGTTTTCGTTTTCCCCCAGTACATGACACAGAGCCAGACAACCCAAGCTGCTGAATACAAACAGATGCCAGGAATATTTCTCTACCATTGCCTGCATTTTACTTCCTCGTGCCCATGATCTGTATCTGATCTGCACGATCTTTCTGAGGCTTCTGTGGTGGAAGGAATTTCTTCTGCTCTCTCTGTGTGGTCACTCCCTAAGTTTCACTGTCACACAGTGTAGGACGACAAGGTTTTTGCACTGATTTTGGAATGGATCCTCTTAGAGCAACAAAACCTATGTAAAGGAAAAGATTTAGGGGAACAGGAGGTCAATGTTGTTTAAAAGTAATTACTTTTGTTTCCCCCCAGAATCATGATGTGCACAATTAGGTACATTCTCAGTAGAGATTTGATTTAAAAAAAAAAAACAAAAAAACAAAAAAAACAAGTCAGTATCAGGGGTATGCATATGGCTTTCTTTTCTCCCTGTCACACTTGGTAGTTAGAATTTCACTTATTGAACAATGTGGCTCACATTTACAGGGATTGAAACTCTTTCTAATAATTCTGCAAATGGTACGACCATCCCCTGGATCACTCCAACTTGAAGCTCCAGGGTCATCTTTTATTGTATCCCTCTCCCTCATCCCCAGCCCCCACCTCCAATAAATCAATATGTCCTTTGTATTCTCCTTTTTATAATGTCTCTCCCTTATCCTCTCTTCTGCTTCCATTAACCATCAACTTAGTTCACATTGAACTACAGTAGCATCTATCGAACTCATCTCCATTTCTATCCAGGCTTTGTCTGTTCTAATCTATCCTTCAAATCATTGGCAGCATTCATGTCCTAATGGACTTTTAATATAATTTAACTCTCCAGCCCAAAATGCTTCAGTGACTCCCTATTGCCTAAAAAATATAGTACAAGTTCTTAACTTGCATTCAAGGCACTTTAAATCATCTGATTCCAGTCTACCTTTCAAGCCTCATTTTCCAATATTGCCTTTGCATACTCAATTTCAATCAAAGTGTCCTATTCACTATTTCCCATCTTTACTTGTACTTTGCTCTTTCATACCTCTGCACATACCATTGCCTGTGCCTACATCCTGGATAGACTTTTCCCCCATTGCCCATTTTTGCATTGTCAACTCCTTCTCTTCCACCAAAAAAATAAAAACAAAAAATCAGAAATATTTCCATGATCCCTAGCTGGAAATGATCTTTCTCTTCCTCTTTCAACTTCTTCTGAGTTTGTGTGTGTGTGTATGTGTGTGTGATTACCTTTAAATAGCTTTCTCTTTTGCTATTGCCAATTTGAAATATCATTGTTTGTGCTTATATCTCATTCCTCTTTTTCTGTCTGACTTTTGAAGGCAAAACACTCTCTTTTCCCATCTTTATATCACCTAGTATATTATTAGTTACTTGTTAGCTTAGAGATTTGTGAAATAATTGAAGGCTAGGGAGTGATGCTAAAGGCCTTTTTTTTTTTTGCTGAGGCAATTGGGGTTAAGTGACTTGCCCAAGATCACACAGATCACATAGCTAGGGAATGTTAAGTATTTGAGACCAGATTTGAACTCAGGTCCTCCTGACTTCAGGGCTGGTGCTCTATCCACTTCGCCACCTAGCTGCACCTAAATGACTCTACCATACTTAGTTTACTCCCTTCCCTATTCTCTGCTTCCTCCAGACCCCCAGAGAAGAAAATTCTAGACAATAGTCCTTTGCATTTCTTAAAAGAGTTCTTATTCTTTGCTAGAAGGGGAAAGTATAGCTTGAAGGATAAAGGCTTGGGCCCCAGTTTTCCTACATCAAATCCACTGCCTATCCTACCCTTCCACCATCATTGTTCCAATTCTTTGCTTCCTTTTCAAGGCACACTTTTCAGTCTTCTACTCCTGAAGTCATCATCAGCTAAAAACCTAATTATGAGGTAATATCTTGGTAAGGATTCTTTGACATCGGTGCTTATAATAACCCCCCAAAGAAATGACAAGTGGAATAAACATTTAGGATGTGGAGATGGATTCTCAGAGGCAGATTGTATCAAGAAGAGAGGAGGCTCTGATAAAGGAGGCATTGGCATTGTAAAGACCACTTTCTCTTTCAAAACTGCCTTTTTCTCCTATACATGTTCATTAATTTTTTCCTCTTATTTTTGATTTGAATCCTATGAAATAGTTATCAGCTAATATCTTAGAAGTGATTCTCTGACCTTATAGGAATGGGAAATCTGTATTTGACAGATTGATAATCAGATTCAGCCTTTGAACTGGATAATCCTTAAAATCTCTTAGTTTGAAATCCTATAATTTTGTAACATCTGTAGATGAAATTATGACCATCATTGGACAAAAAGAAGGCCCAAAGTCTCAATAGATGACTCAGTGAATACCACTTATCTTGTCACTTGGTTATTACAAGTTCAAATTAGTGAATTTGATCTTATCAAATGATTAGTTTTGCCCTTTCAAGTGGACATGCCAAATCATGATGGTTTCATTGAAATGGGCTATCCTTGAATTCAGAGAATGATGTCCACTAATCAGTCATTCAGTTGACCACTAAAACTTTGCCCAGATTGTTTTTCAAAGCTATCTAATCATGCTTTCTTCTCATACTTAGAAGGAAGCTTAGACAAAAGACTATCAAATCCAACCTCCCATTTTACGGATAAGAAAACTGAGACTGTGAGAGTGTGACACAGGGTCACACAGCTGTTGTGTTGGAGGTAAGATTTGAACTCCAAGCACAGTATTCTGTCCACAATAATACCTGGCTGCCACTCAATATTATAACAATGCAACAAAGATAGAATGCCAAGTAAATAGCAAACAGTAGCTATTCTTGGCACCCATACTATTGATTGCATCCTTCAAATGTCTCCTGCAGCATTAATCTGCTTTTCAATGAATCCCCTGTGCCCTCCCCAAGTTGAACCTATGAAATTGTTTTGCTAATTAGCTCTGACTTTTTTTGTTGTTATATTTCCTCTCCTATTGAGATGACATCCATATCATCTATCCCACTTTCTATTTTCCCCATCTTCTATTCCTGGTCTCTAGTCTCCAAGTGCAGTTTGATTTTTATTATTCCTTAATGGCTTCCCTTGAGAAAAATGTGCCTTACCAATACCAAGTATTATAGTTATTTGACCTCAAGAACACTCAAACCCAATCTAACCAGCCCTCCCCTTCAAATGGGGGGGGGGGGAGGAGGAGAGAAGGAAGAAGAAAGAAGAAAGAAACAAAGAAAGAAAGAAATCTTGGACACCAACAGAATTTTATGACATTTTTACTAATTTTGAAAAAAAAATCAGAAATGTCTATTACATTTCCCACCAAAAATCAAAATGCAAGTATAAAGTTGACAAGATAAATAAAGGCCTAAAAATAAGGTGGCTTCTGCCCAATCAAATCTTGGGAAAGAGCTTCAAACACTACATCAATCCAAAGAACCTGAAAAGAGAATAACAGAATTGGGTGTGATTCATTATAAATTTTAATGGTTTCAAGGTACAGACTAGCTGATTCAGTCATTGAGTTGGTTTTTTTTTTTTGTTTGTTTGTTTGTTTGTTTTTGTTTGTTTGTTTTGTTTTTGTGACTCCTTTTGGAGTTTTCTTGGCAAATATACTAGTGGTTTGCCATTTTCTTTTCCAGTCCATTTCACAGATGAGGTAGCTGAGGCAAACAGGGTTAAATGTCTTGCTTAGGGTGACACAACTAGTAAGTATGAAGCTGGATTTGAACTCAGGAAGATGAATCTTTCTGACTCCAGGCTTGGTATTCTATCCACAGTGCCAACTAACTGCCCATTTCCCTAGAGCAGGGGAAGGCAAATCATGGGGCAGGGAAAAACACATGATTCAAACTGAAATTATCATGTAGTTGTATAATATTGTTATATAATGTTATTTAAACTCAAGATTTCACCAGATTTCAAAGAACTTAGATGTCAGAACCTAAGAATTCTATCACCTCTCCAATCCTTTCCAAGTTCAGCTCCCTAGGGAAGTGTTCCATAATCAGGAGGGAATAACAAGGGTGTTTAATACCTGAGGCAAAGAACAAAATAGAAAGTCTTGGAAGTGTTTATTAACTAGGAGAAAAAAAGGTCTTGCAGAGACTTGGTTTGTTATGTGCAAGTTAAAGGCTCTCAGCATTCAAGGTAATAAGTGGACTTCTTAATTAAGAGTCATCTCTGGCTTTGCAGCTCCTACTTCTTGAGTATTTTTAGGTAGAACAAACTTCCCCATGCTATTTACACTCCTAGCCAAGGTGATAATAATAGCTCCTATTTATATGACACTTTACAATTTACAAAGAACTTTCATTAAATCATTTGATCCTTACTAGGGAAGTAGGGAAGTATTTGTATTACCATTTTACAGATGAGTAGACTAAGGTCAAGCAAGAGAAGGTAAGGGACTAGTCTGAGACCACATACCTAGTAAAAGTTAGAGCTGAGATTCCCTCATTTCAAGTACACAGCATGCTGCCTTTTTTGCAGAGCCATCCAAAATGAAGAAAATAAAACACAACATGCTTTTTTTGCTTCTGAAAAGGAAAAAACAAACAAACCAACAAAAAAACCCAAACCTCTTTCTAGGTCAGTTGGTTCAATTTACTGCATTTGGCTTTTTATTCTATTTCAAATAAATTTTCTAGCCATGAATGCCTTAAACACGGTGTGACATGTATTTAAAAAATGGAATTTTAAAAATTCATCTAACGTCCTATGGCATTACAAAAGCACTCTCCAAAAGTACAGACAGGGTTTTCTAAGGCTGTCCAAAAAACATCTGGGAAGACCGCACCTTTGTTCTTCAACTCTTACACTTCTCAAACCACTGGCAGCGTTCAGTGAGATTGAATACCCCCCATTTCGTGTAGAAAAAAATAGCCCTATTTGTAATATTGCTATGGGTGAAGGTTTCTAATCTCTATTTTAAAATATTAACCATATCGTCACCATGCTGATTTTTCTAAAACAATGAAATGTCATCCTTCTGCTCTTTCCTTTAAATCCATGTTCCCCCAAAGAAAATTGCATCAGGTATTCTTATTTATTTGTAATTTCCATATTAATCACCAGAATATCATCACCCAAGTTAAACATGATATCATTAATCAAAAAACATTTGTTGAATGCTTATTGCAAGTGCTAGGGGTGAGAATACAAAGAGTTATAAGATAATTTTTTTTCCTCAGGAAGATTACACTTTAACTGACAAAATATGTAACTGTACATATTGCTATCAATCTCTCATAAACATATTGGTAATGTGGTCATGTCAAAATATATACATATTAAACTCTAGTCAATTTGCCTTTCTAATAATTAGACAATGTATCAATTATCCTTTTCCTTACACAAAAACTAAATGTTAATTTAAATTAGGTTTTTATTAAAGGGGTTTCCATATGAAAGACATTTCTAAATAGCGATTGTAAAGCTTATGATATTCAAAGATATTCATGAACTACAAATGCACTCTTATTTAGTAATATTCATTGTAAATGAAAAAGAAAAATATTACTTTATTTGAAGTACAAACAAGAGAAAATGAATTAATGAATTTTCTAATTGTTCTTCTCTGTTACTATTAGCCAGTGATTCCCTTGGTAGAGAAGATGCACATAAGTGTTTGTATAACATACATGTGTGTATACACATATATTCACACATACATATATGTCTACACACAAACACATGCATATGTGGACACTAACATCCCTGTTCAGAAATTCAAGTAAAATCATTGCATAAAATCAGGGTGGTATGCAATAATATCATATCTCATGTACATGCCATTTTATTCTCTTCCATTGCCACTATCCCTCTTATCTTCACTATTGCAACACCCTTCTCTTCCCATTCCAATCAGTCCTCCTGAAAGATCAGCTTTCAAAATGATCTTTCCAGAAAGCTCAGGTCTTACAATGTCATACCCCTTCCATAAACTCTGTTAGCTTCCTATCAGTGACTTCTTGGTTCCTTTGATCCAGGAATCAAACATAAACCCCTCACTTTGACATTTAAAGCCCTAACTCTTTCTATCTTTGCAGCATTCTCTTATCTTACTTCCCTGCATGTTCTTTACAATCCAGGGATACAATCCACCCGTTATGTGCCAGGCACCATGTAAAACACAAAGAAAAGTTAAGATAGTTCATGCTCAAGGAAGTCACAATCTAATGGGGGAGAATGAGGTTCTCTGATTCCCTAATCAAACATCCATTCCACCATGCCATGCTTACTTTTATATGAAATTCATTTGTCCAACTGTAGGTCAAACTAATTTCTAAACAAAATTCCATATAAGTACTGTATGAATTTTTGTTTGTACTTTATGAATTACTTAGTCAAATTAAATTTTTCTGCTAAAGAAAGGTATACTAGAAGGTATAGAAAAGGAGGAATGCTAGGAAAAATTAAGAAAATGCTCTGTAGTGCATAAGCATAAAACTAGTTACAGGGTGAAGAATAAATAAGCAATAATATTCTTTCAAATACATTAATAATGGGAAGGCAAAACACCTGTGGGTAAGGAGGAAAAGCTAAAGAATACTACAATTGTTCCTTTATTTTTAAAAATTATTTCCAATTGCAGGTCAACTATTAATTAGTGAGTTGGAAGATTGTAGGATATTTTAAGTTGTTTTTCTTATTCTTGTGAGCTAGAAAAGCAGGCAACTTCTTAGGCCCAACTACTCGTAACATGAAATTTTATTTTATCTTTAGTGCCTGAGAGTATGGAAGAATAGGTATATTCACAAAATTTGTAATAATATATCCTGATTAATGAATAAATATATATTAATTTAAACATTTCTATTATTTGATATACTGACTCTTCATGATCCCTTTGGGTGTTTTCTTGGCAAAAATGCTGGTGTAGCATGCCATTT
Source organism: Myrmecobius fasciatus (assembly GCA_023553655.1). Lineage (NCBI taxonomy): Eukaryota > Metazoa > Chordata > Mammalia > Dasyuromorphia > Myrmecobiidae > Myrmecobius > Myrmecobius fasciatus. The sequence goes on along the minus strand of JAJPUD010000529.1, from coordinate 467,640 downwards.
TCTATGCTAATTCATTTTATTGATGAGGAAACTGAGGCAAACATGATGAAGGATATTGCCTGGGTCATAGTTTCCTGTTTATATATTCCTTGAGTAGAACAGATGTGGTGAAGTAGAATGTTCAGGGAAGATGGGAAAGACTCAGGAAATGCCAGTTATTATGCCCAAAGTGCTACAAAACTGTGCATATCCTTTGACCCAGCAGTGCCATTACTGAATGTCTATCCCCAAAGAAACAAAAAAGGAGTGAAAAGGACTTACATGCGCAAAAATGTTTTTAGCAGCTCTTTATAGTAGCAAAAAATTGGAAAATGAGTGGACGCCCATCACTTAGGGAATGGCTGAACAAGCTGTGGTATATGAAGGTAATGGAATATTATTGTTCTATAAAAAGTGATGAACAAGCTGATTTTAGAAAGCCCTGGAAAGATTTACATGAATTGATGCTGGGCAAAACAAGCAGAACCAGGAATACATTGTATACAATAACAGCAAGAATGTGCAATGATCAAATAGGAAAGACTTGATTCTTCTCAGTAGTTCAATGATCCAAAGCAATCCCAATAGACTTTGGACAGAAAATACCATCTGCATTCAGAAAAATAACTAAGGACAATGAATTAAATCAACATATGCTATGTTCGCTTTTTTTTTTTTTTAATCTTTCCCATGAATTTTCCCTTTTGTTCTGATTTTTCTCTTCCAACGTGATTCATAAAGAAATGTTTATTAAAAATAAATAAATTTACTAGAAAAAAAAGATATATCAGTTATTGGTTTTATGATTTGGAGCATATCATTGAATTTCTCTGAACTCTCTCTTCTTTCTGTATAATGGAAATAATGAGACCCAAGCCACCCACCTTAAAGGATTGTTATAAGGATTAAAAGTAAAAGCACTTTGTAAACATTAAGCACTTCATAAATTTAAAGCATTATTAGTTGCCATTAATAGTTATGGTAATAAATCCAATATGCTGTAATCCTTTTACTAGCACAGAATTCTTTCTTCATATTATGCTCACCTACCTGCCTGTTGCATTTATTTAACAATTTCTCATCCATCACTCATGGGAAGCTATTCTTCAATAGCCACAGTGTTTTTTCTTGAGCTGGATCAATAAGTACTGTGTATAAAAAGGGAGGGCACCAGAAAGGGATTGGTTGATTTGCATAGCAAAGTCAAGAAATGAAGAAAAAATAGAATTCTGAACTTAACTTCTACAAGCTGCATTGTTAACAGAAACCAGATCAGTTTAGATCACTGCTGTAATAGCTCAAAGAAACATACACACATCCAAGCCATCCCATGGGTCCCTGCAAAAGCCATAGAGAATCAGTGAGTGCCTCATCTACTCTACCACAAAGCCCATGTACACAGGCTTGAACACACCCTTCCTTGGCAGGCAAAGGCTCCAAAACTCAGCAGCCTTCAGTGGAGGATGCATCTATTCCTATTTTGAGACTTTCTTCTGTAACCATTGGAAAGTGAGCACATTATTTTGGTAAAAATTCATTTCAAAGTTCTATAAAGCAGATGCACACATTTCACACCCTTTTCTTTCACTTAATAAAACTCGTAAACAAGCTAAAAAGCAACTCTCCTGTTGGCACCCTACTTTTCTCATGAATTTTGGTGGGCCTGCGGTAAGGTAAGAGGGTATGGAGAGGGTCTTCTCAGAATTGGGGCTGGCCAGAAGATACAATTTGTTCTATAGGCAGGCACCAAGGGAGTGGTAGGTAGTGGCTTAAAGCTCTGGGCACTTAATGGAGCTCTTGCTTTGCCAAAAAGGAGGGATGGGGGTGAGGGTAGAAAAATGTTTTATGTTAAATTTATGATGTTTCTACAACTGTGAAGGAGCCAGCTTTCTAACTCCAATGCCTCACAAATTCCTTTTTACATAAAGCTTTGATGGGTGGGTATAATTAGGGATTCTTCAAATGGTCCTTGCCTTCCCTTGGTGAGCTTTCAGGTCCAACAAGCTCCTGCAGGTACAGCTGGCTGGAATGCTGGCGGCTGGAAAGAAACTTTGTTAGGAGCCAGGCCAGGCCCAGCCCAACCCAGCCCAGCCCTTCCCGGGCTACTCTGGGGCAAATGCATGTCCTGCCCCCTCACCTCAAAAAAAACCCCAAAAAACAAGGGTGTGCATGTGGATGCATTTGTGCACACACACATACTTATGCATGAGTTCATGGGGGGCAGCAGGGTGATTTGGATAGTTGGAAGTCCTCAATTCAAATTTGCCTTAGACCCTAATAACTAATCAGTGAGAACGCATTTCATCTTGTAATGTCACTTAATCCCAGAAGCTCATACAATTCTCTAAATTTACCTAATAAACTCTAAGGCAAGGAAGGGTTCTTAATCCTTTTGGGGGAGTCATGGACTATCTTTGGCAAGCTGGTACATGAAGCCTAAGGGCCCTCTTCAAAATGTTTTTAAATGAATATATAGGGGTAGATATAGTTAACAAAATACCTTTTAAAACCAAGTTCGTGGACCCCAGATATATTGCAGTGGTTTTTATTGATTTCACCCCCACCCCCACCCCTTCACTCTGACAATGGCAATTCAAACCACTCCTTCCTTCCCCCGTCATCCATTTTATGAAATGCCATATCAAAACATAGCAAAGCACGTCAAGACTCTGTGATTTCCTAAGACTAGAAATCCTTTTTTATTCATCCACATCAAAACCCCACAGGCACCAATTCTGAACCTGGGGTCCATGAACAAGGCTAGAATATGCTCCTAACATAATATTTTAAATCCTAGTGCTTAGGACAGTTCACTTTACATTATGCACTATGCATATACAGATAGTTAATATTGACATTTGGTGATGCTGAAATCAATTACTTATGAACTTCACTTCAGGCTAACTATAGAGTTACATTGATTAAATAACTCCTGCATAGTAGGTACTGGGGTTAAAAGATCAAAATGGTCCTTGCCCTCAGTAGTGATTTGGGCCATCCACAGAAAATGCTTCAGTTACCTAAAAACAGTTCCCATAATGGGATAGGATAAACTAAGTTCATATTTAATTTAGGTAATATTATGTGTGACCTATTCCCTTCTCTTTAAGCATTGGTTTCCCCAAGGAGAGAAGCTGGGATCCATGATGTGTAAAGTCCTTAACAAATCTAGATCCTTTGAAAATTCCAACAAATTTAAAACTAGAAATGGTAAAAATGCTCTTCTAATCAAATTCCCTCATTTAACAGATGGGGCAAACTGAGGCACTGGGCAAAGAAGTATCTTACTTATAATTACAAGTAGCAGAGTTAGGATATGAACCAGAGTTTTCACACTTGTAGTCCATGCTCTTTCATCTCTATTAAGGAAGACAGGTTGGCTATTCAGAGGGGAAAGTCAACAGTTGTGCCAGGTAGATTTTCCATAGCAGTTTATAAATTGTGTGTAAATTCTGGAACCCAGAATGAAACTCATTTTATAATTCTTTGGTTTTAGTCATTTCAAAATGATTTTCCTTTAAAAGGTATTCAAATTAACACAATGTTTCCATTTGGAAACTGGTCAAAGTACAGCAGGGGGTAAATATGTGCTAAAAATTACCACCAGAATAATTGCTTTTCCATGTCTTGAAAAAAAAAATTACAAGCTACAATTTTACATTAGGGCTGGATGATGGTGTCCCTGGAATGAAAAACTGCTTCTCTTTAAAAAACAAAACCAAAAAAACCCAAGATATGAAAATCAAGACTTTGAATAGATAAATTAGAGCATCATTTGGGATGAATCACATTGGAAGATATACTAATGGAAGGATATGACCTTAAACTTTTAGGTGTGCTGTTTAATCATTATAATATTTGACATTATTAAAGTGTTTTATTATTTTAAAAAAATGCTTCTATTACTGGCTGGTCCACACAAGATTCTTATATGGTTAAATACATTGTTAATTTTCATTTCCATTGGTTGGAAATTTTTTTTTCCCCAAAATGTTGTTGCTCCTAAACTGATAGAGGACAAAGCCTTCTTTTTCATTTCTAGCCATTGGTTCATGATGATGTCAGAATGCCATTTTCATTTTATTGAGGATCTGCCTAGGTTAAGTGTCCAAATCATACTTTTTTTTTTTTTTCCCTACCCTTGCAAAACCTTGTGTTCCAATTTTTTTTCTCCTTCCTTTCCCCCTATTCCCTCCATTAGAGAACAAGTAATCCAATATATGTTAAACATGTGCAATTCTTCTATACATATTTCCACAATTATGCTACAAAAGAAAAATCAGATCAAAAAGGAAAAAAAAATGAGAAAGAAAAACAAAAAAACCAAGTAGGCAACAACAAAAAAGGTGAAAATACTATGTTGAGAACTGCTTCCACAGTTCTCTTTCTGGATGCAGATGGCTCACTCCCTCCAAGTCTATTGGAATTGGCCTGAATCACCTTATTGTTGAAAGGAGCCATGTCCATCAGAACTGATCATCTTATAGTCTTATCGTTGCCGTGTATAATGATTGCCTGGTTCTGCTCATTTCACTTAGCATCAGTTCATGTAAGTCTCTCCAGACCTCTCTAAAATCATCCTCCTGATTGTTTCCTATAGAACAATAATATTCCATAACATTCATATACCATAACTTATTCAGCCATTCTCCAACTGATGGGCATCCACTCAGTTTCTAGCTTAACCACGTATTCAAATGGTATAGTCATCTTGGGTTAAAAATATTAATGTTCTAGAAATATCTATCATTGGACATGGAAGTACCTTTGGAGATCACTACCTCCAGGCCCTGCTTTTCCTATTGGCAAAATTCAATTTAATTTAATGAGGTTCTCTTTGCTCCGTGCCTATCATATGCTAAATTAGGATATAGAAACAGTGGAGTATATATACATGCATGGTTACTGCTGTTTGTCATTAATTAAGAAACACTTTTACAATTTCTACTACATTCTATTTCTATAGTATCTACTATAAATCAATATTTTTTCTTTAGTATAAAAATGTTCAATTAATGCTTATTTTTTATCATCAGTTATATTATTCTATATCCCCAGCTCAGATTGAACTGTTCTTATGCAACATAGAAACACAATTAAGTAAAAATAAATATAATGAAAAAATATATTAAATTAAGCACATATTTAATTAGGATAGTATTTTATCGTTCAGTTATTTTTCAGTCGTGTCTGACTGATTCCATTTGGATTTTTTTTTTTTTTTTTTTGCGAAGATAGTAGTTTGCCATTTCTTTCTCCATCTCATTTTATAGATGAGAAATTGAGGTAAAGAGGGTTTAGTAACTTATTCAGGGTCACACTGCATTTAGCTGCCACTCACCTCTTCTACATGAAGTTACAAATGCAATTTCCACACATCAAAATAGAAAAAAATGAGAAGCCCAGATTATTTTCATAATTACATTCAGTCACTGATCCTGGTGGACTAACTTTCGCTGGAAGATGGTAACTTTATATACATAAAGACATAATACTCCCTCCTTACTGATTCAGAATAATGTTATTAAAACATTATAATCAAAGACTTTCATAACAACTTGACTCCTACCAAAATATCCTGAAGCTCCAGCCAGGATGATTCTCATACCTTCACCTTGTCCATGAGGTTGCAGCTCTATGAGCACTAAAATCTCAATTCCTACAGAATTATAATAACTCTACTTTTTATAGTGCTTTAAGATTTGTAAAGCACTTTTCTCATAATAACCCTGTGAGCTAGTTCCCTCATTTTTACAAATGGGAAAATTGAGACTCTAAAAGTGACTTCAAGGAACTTGTTGAAAGCCACTCAGTATTACTGCCTAGTCTTCAGTCCAGGTATACTTTTTGCACTTTATCAAATTTGAGATGCAAGATGAACTCAGAAATGAATTAGAATGAAGAACCCAGTAATGTCTGGAGACAAATATGATAAAAAATTGTCAGTTGTCTTTGTGAGAAAAGTATCAAGTCACTGACTCCTTTGTTGTTCAATTTACCATATAGGAATTATTTTCTGAAGGGTTTTTATCTTTGGTTCAGCTATTTTAAAGTGTATCCTTAAGGAATATCACAGGAAGGAACAATGGAAAATTCAAAGATGTTACTTATAGCCAGGTATCAAACATGGAGCAATCCACTAGGACTAATTTAATATATAAATGAGAAATATTTAGCAAAACATATAAAAATGCAAGACAACATAGATAATATTAATTTGTGGTCTGAGTCAATATATGGTTCTATTTGAGTTTTACACCACTAGTTTGGACTATGTGGATTAGGTACCATTAAACCCTTATGGTAGCACATGCTCAGAATGGCAACTGAATAAATTTGATTTAATGTGTGCCTCAGTTGTAACACCCTGGAGAGATTTATTGTCTGTCCATAAAGTCCAAGAGAGTCTGCTTAGAATTTGATATCTGAAAGTATTGTCTTCTCTAACATCCTAATGTTACATTCATAGAAACTGAAGCTCAGGTGTTTATATTGAGAAAAAGTGTTAAAAGTCATAGAAACATAGCTCAAGTCCCAACTCTCATGTTTACTACCTATGTGAAATTAGGAAGTGACAGCATCTGTGAGACTCAGTTGCCTCACCTGCCAAATGAGGGGTTGAGTGGTTAATTGTCTTGCTCAAATCACAACTGCTTAGTGAATGGACCAAGACCAGATCCATTCTTAACTTTCTACTAAATTATAGAACATTCTTAATAAAGTATAATAGGAAAAATGCTTCTAATGCAATAACTTGTCCTCAAGCCTGCTTTTGAGAAGGATTCCTAATTCACTATATGAAAGTTACATTAGCTTCCAAGTCCAGAAATGAGGTTACAGATATAACCTATTCCCTCAATTATAGTCCTGTCTTAAAAAGAAAGGAAATAATTGGTATGTAGCATGATTAAGGCATATCCAAGGGGCTAGATCAAGAAGCTGTAGCTTATAGCCACAGATAAGTTTGAGCATTAACTCTGAATGGAATTCCCCTTCCTCCAATTATTTTCTCAGCCTTGTGTGGATAAAAATTTTGTAACAATTTATTATGCAGATAACAAGAAAGCATACTTATTATTTTTAGGTAGTCTCTATATGTGGACTCTCTGTGATCTTATAATCATTGGCAGAAGAACTGGTATGAAATTAATATCCTGGCTTGTTGAAAGGCCAAAAAAAAAAAAAAAAAAAAAAAAAAAGCAATCTACCAACTTGAAGCATAGCACCTGCTGTCTGGAAAGAGTCAGCTGTAACCTGTAAGTATAGTTTCCTTTAATCCATAGTCAAAAAGCTCTGGGTTAAGTTTCCCCAAAGGATTCTAAAGGCAGCTCTGGGGCATATCAATATAAAAGGATCCAATTTTAATTTTACCAAAATCAAAGGTAGTCTTGTTTGATAAGAATGTCAATAGCAATTCTGTGAAGATGCCTTCTAAAAAACATCAAGGCCCATTTTTGGTCTCAAAGAAATACTGAAAACATTTTTTTTTTTTTTTGCAAATTCTACCAATTTGTTCCTGATTCAAAGAGGAAAAACAAAAAGATTAAAAAAAAAACCCAAAACCCAACCTAAGTTCTTATTTTGTTCTGTATGACAATTGATTCCAAGCCTATTGATTGAAACATTAGTAGTCATGAGAACATTTATCATATATATTTTTGTATTATAGTTTATATTTTATTGATGACATTCAACATATACCTTTTCTTTTCAATATTAATTAGATGATGTTATATGGCTACAGATCATGAAATGCCTCAATATCAGAACTAAAATTATAGATAACTCAAAGAAGAGTAGAAAGACATGGGGGCAGAGTAAGCAAACTGAAGTATATCACCAGCAGTGACTTGCAAGAAAGAAGTGGAATAAAGTCATTACCGAAACTATGTTTCAAAGGAAGAGCCAGTCATGAAGTGAACAGAGAACAGGTGTTGCACTGAGAATATACAACTTAGTAACTTGGAAGTCATTTCAGAGGATGTTACCAGCATGTTGGGAATATCATATCCAGGGGATTTAGGGATAGACATGCCCAAAATATAGATAGGCTTACAATACTTGGAGGAAAAATTTTAAGAAGCCCTGATCTATCTAACCTTTTCTTTTTACAGATAAGGAAACTGAGGAAGTGACTTCAACATCTCACAGGTGGTGACAGAATCTGAATTGACATCATATGATTCAAGATACTTAGATCTACTATATCTCTACCATATCTATTCTTATTCAATATGCTTCAGCCAAAGGAACATACAAATGCAAACTTGCAACCTCTAAGTACTACTTACCCAGTTAGTAGAATAAAGCATATGCAAAGCTTCATTCATTCTGCCAAAACATATTCAGTTATCTATAAATTATGAACTTCAGGGAAAAAAAAATTTGGATTCTTAAATCTTTACATTTGATAAATAAATTCTGATACGAAGGTTTGAAAAAAAGTCATCCTAAGAATGCAACCATTTTGTACTTACAAATACATTAAGCCAAGACTCTCTAAACCAAGTCAAATAGAGAATCGAAACTATTTTTCAGATTTTTCCTTGATAATTATCTTAGTCTTCTACTTAGCACTATCTAGAGAGGTGAAATGAAACAACTAGGTGATGCTGTTCTTGGAGTCAGGATGTTTCCCCTTCCTGAGTTCAAATCTGGCCTTAGATACTAGTTTCTGTGATGTTGGTCAAGTTTGTCTCAGTTTCCTCATTTGTAAAATGAGCTGGGGGCGTAAATGACAAACCAAGAATTTTTCTTGCAGTATTTTATCTAAACACAGCAAATACTAAGCTCTATCTGCATAGCAATGACATCTTAATGATATTTACTTATTTCTAATTACATTTGGCAAAAGTTAGAGCTTTGCATTGCATCCCAATGGCTGTGTAAAAAGACTCTCTGAACAAGGTATCTAATTTCTTATCGAATTTACAGGTTGAAAGGAGAGCAGTCATTTGATAGAAATTAAAGAGGAAGTTGGAAGTAGGTTAGCACTCAGTCTTTCTTATTCTAAGGATAATCTTTATTCACCACCCTAGGAACCATCTGATTACTGACTGTGATCAACTGTAGGCAACTCTTTAAGATTTTATAAGAGTTTCAGAAAAGGTACATATCTTAATTGAGAGTTCCTTACTTGGGTGAATCTGGTTAGTCCAAAAACCAAATAGTGTCCCCTAAGTTCCCCCCCCAAAAAATAACACCTCTCCTTCTGTTCCCCCAAAAGCAAATAAACAATAATAAGAAGGAATGATGTTGGTAAACAAAGCAGTACCAGAGAAAGGTGAACCTGATCATGCTCCTGCTCCTCCTCCCAAGTCATTTTCCAGTAGAACTAAGAATACAAACCTTTTTTTCCAGGCCTGCTGGGATCAGAATGCAGGGTTTGTTTCCTTTTTGACAGTGCTGACCTCACAAGGACATATGGAGAGAATCCAGAACATTACAGGAGTTACTCATTATTAATCACCTGTGTGCACATGGTTATATATGTAAATAAACACAACTTAACCAAAAGAAAGAGCTCTGGCTTTTAAAAATATTTAAGGGAAACTAGGCATGTAGACCTCCCCAAAAATATATTGAAAATCTCTTCTGGTTAAATTGCTTCCAGAGTTGACTGTAAGACTCACCATAAGCATACATTCCAGAGCTCAAAGTACCTGGAGGGTAGGGAGTTGAGAGCTACCATTAGTGGAGACTTGGGTGGAGTTGGAACTAGAGTTTTCCTGAAAGGACAAGGACATTTTTCTCCTGAACTTCTCCCTTTTGCTCTGAATATTGAGGTTACCTCTGCAGCAAGAGTAAGACCTGGGGAGAAAATGAGAGGCTAGGAAGGGTCTTTGGAAATGGAACTTTTATTATTGAATTTGAAAAACTGCCTAATGCCAGAGAAGGTCTCATTTGTATATTTGCATGGCAATGATTACCTACACTAGTAATTAAACAATATAAAGTTTTGAAATATAGATTGATAGACTATTACTATTTTTACAATTTTTAATCTCCTTGGGTCTTAGCCTGTAAAATAAAAGGATTGGATTAGTTGGTCTCTGAGGTGAAAGGCTATAACATATATGGAGCATTTATATAGACCATAGTGCTAATAGCTGCTCACACTTATATAATGCTTTTAAGGTCTTGAAAACGACTTCCCCTTGATTTTTTGCATATATTGCAATTATTTGCTCTGAATTATAGTGCGATTCCTCACTACTTATGTATATGTGAATGTGTGTATGAGTGTGTGTGTGTGTGTGTGTGTGTGTGTGTGTGTGTGTGTAAGAGAGAGAGAAATTCAGGAGCTCAGAATAAGGAACTATGACCTTTTCCCCTAAGATATCTTCCTGTCTTATTTGGATCTAAGATGCTATGGGTCAGTGGGAAGTAACTAAAAGGAGAAACACAGATGAAAACATACAAAATGGAAGAAGTTGGTATGAGTTTATGTGTATATTTACATGCATAATTTATCAATTTTTAAAATAAACTGTTGACAAGAATAAAAATGCAGCACCAACAAATTGATTCAGGCAAATATCAAAAAGTTTGTTTATGGTATCATCTCAATTCTTTACTGGTTTTTATTGTGCATAGTCAATAAATTTCAAAATTTAGTTTAAAAAATAACTCATGAGTTTATTGGCTGCAAAAGTTAAGATTTCATAGCATCTCTGGAGTGGGGGGAGAAGGAGAAAAATTTAGAACATAAGGTTTTGCAAAGGTGAATCTTGAAAATGTCTTTTGCATGTATTTAGAAAAATAAAATATTATAAAAAGAAAAAAAAATTCATAACATCACAGAAATGGCTCGGTAAAAATTGGGAGCCCAGTGTAAAATTCTAAAAATTGGGAGTCTGAGATGAACTCCATGAGCAAACTGCTCCTAAAATAAGAGCTCCCATTTATTAAATTAAAATAACAGTGTTCATTTATTTTCTGAAAGTAAACAATTTCTCCCTCTTCACCTCAGTTCCTGAAATTTTTCATTCCATTCAAGCCATACCTATTGGGGGAAGAAGTACTTCCATTTTCTGGGCCTCCTGGAAAAGTAAAGCTGTCATTATTGAACTTATGATCAAAATATAACTGAATGTTGAATAACCTCAGGAAATCCATAGCCAGTTAAAGCAGAACTAGAAGATTCTGGGATACCTCAATCTGGTTGTAAATTGAAATCAGCTCTTCCTTATTCATGCCACTTGTAATGTCTTAGACAAAATTATCATCTTAAGTCTCAACACTCTTCCATTTTGATTTCGTGCAACAGAAGCATTTTTTTTTTCTTGAAATTTAAAACTACTTTAAAAATAACTTTAACATGTTGCCAGGTGGGAATTAGCCAATCTCCTGCACAGCTCTGATTCATCCAGCAGCCCAAGTCCTGGAAATTTAATTGGAAAAGAGCTTCTATATTTTCAACAGTATGTGCAGTTTCCTGATATAAATTGAAAAGGATTTGCCTATGGACTGGGTTATTCTTGTTTTTTGCCATTACTAACACTGAATTATGGTTTTGTTTTTTTGGGGGTTTTTTTGATGCTGAATTCCCAAATAGATGTTTCACTATACTCTAACACTCGGGAAGAGGAAACAGGAAAGTTAAGATTATACACCTGAGAACCTTAAAGGAAAGTTCTATCTGTTTTTATATGATACAATCTTGGAATCTGATATGGTTTTGTGATTTAAATTCATTATTATCCACTTTGCCACAAATTCTAAGGACTCCTGGGCTTTTATTATTGATCTGCACCTGAAACTTTCTGTCTCTGTTGCCTCTGCCTTGAGAATAAGGACTGGTTTGCTTTTGAATTTTTATTCCTAATACTATCTACCCAGTAAGCACTTAACAAATGCACGGTCATTTGTTCATTTAATCATACATACTTTTCCCCATCCCCCAAACATAAAACAAGTATTATCTCAATTGATTACTTATCTAAAAGTAGTAATCAGGGGAGAGTTAGGTGGCACAGTGGACAGAACACTGAAGACAGGAGGACTTAAAATTCAAATATGTCCTCTGATACTTACATATGACTCTGGGCAATTTATTTAACTGATTGCCTTCTCTCCCCAAATAGTCATAAGCAGGTAAAGTTCTTCCTTCTACCTTCTTTTCCTTCTTTCAAGTGATTTTACATAAAATCTTTCTTGATCCTGCAAGATGCTAGTATCTCCAAAGTTCCTGAAGAATTTATTTTTCATATGCTTCATATGTTCATCCATGTACATATAATTTTCCCCTAATAGAATATAAATTTCTTTATATCCCTCTAGCATTGTGCCTGCACATGGTAGTTGCTTGATAAATGTGTTTGATGAAATCCCTTGATTGCTCCATTCTTCTCTTCCATCTTTCCTTCCCTAGCGCAAGTTAAAATACTTACGTTTTCTCTCTTTCCTGTTTCCTTTCTTACTAAAGGAGGATGTGTGTGTGTATGTATGACATTAAACTTCTGCCAACGAAGAGTTCTGAGTGTCTTTTATCTCTACTGTCATTCAACCTTCAAACCCTATTTTTCTCCCAGTACATACAGTCAATGACCTTAAGAAATGGACAAGAGAAAAATCAAGAGAGTATATAAAGTTCACAGTAGCCATAACAGCATTTTCACTTGAAATCTACTCAAGAATAAATTGTACAGTTTATATAAGCCTTATGTAAGGCTTTTGAAAAATAAGTGCAGTTTTGTTACCATTTGTGGCCCTCCCTGTACTGCTGGGCTAAGAAAGACACTATCAGATGAGGAACCAGAGTTTCTTTTTTTCTACAAGAAGCAAATCATTCCAGTGATGTTGAAACTAACTTCTGGGAACCCTAAAACCAATTTCACTGCTACCCATCTGTCTTCAAACTCATGTGCCATATGCTATGAAGCTGTATAGGTAAGACAGTATTACAGAGTGAAAAGAGGTTTGAACTGGGAGCTGGAAAGGGGTTTCTAGTGCAGTCCCTGGTACTTAATTCTCTCATCTCTAAGCATACAGGGACAGCATGGTCTACTCCATATATCTGTTTACTATATGCTATAGCTTGTCACTCTCCTCATCTTCCCAGATTTGGGGGTGGTCTAATATATTGATATTCCTGCCAGTTAAAGCCTCTTCATCTCCACCTGTCTTGGGCCCCCAGTAATTAAAGAAACCAGAAGAGGTGACAGGTGTTAGTGGCGGGTGATTTGGCTTAAGGGATATGGCACTGAAGGGTGACAACAGAAGGTTGTTCTAGACACCCCTGGGATCTGTAAGTGAATCCTAAATCACTCATGCTGGTACCAGTAAATAGAGACATGAATTTGGTTTTTGGCCCTTCTACAAATTCCCAGAAGCCTTAGTTGTATCATCTAGATAATAATACCTGATAGTTCCATAGTGCTATGTTTTCAAAACACTTCATATACTTCATATCATTTAATTCTCACAATAACCCTATGTGGTAGATATGAAGATTCCTTATTTCAGATGGATAACTTATAGAACTTGTCTGAGGTCTTACAGCTAGTAAATGTGGGTAGGGAAATCAATAATAATAGCTGGTATTTATATAGTGTTTTAAGTTTTATAGTGTTTTACAGATGTTACGTGATTTGATCCTCACAACAACTCCTGGAGGTACATACTATTATTACTAATTTTACAGATGGAGTAATAATAGCACCCCCCAATTTTACAGATGGAGAAACTGAAGCAGACAAAGAGTAATGACTGATTTAGGATTACACAGTTTATAAAAGTGTTTGGAGATGGATTTGAACCTATCTTCCATGATGTCAGGACAAGCTCTCCATCCTTATCTCTATACCACCCACTTCTCCCTACCTAACATTGAACAGCTGGATGTAGAGCTGGAGAAGCTGAGTTTGAATATGATCTTGGGCACTTAATATTTGTGTACCAGATTTTTTTCATTGGTAATGAGGGATTTGGCCCAAAGAGCCTACTGTAAAGGCACCTTCTAGCTCATAATCTATGATCTACTTTCAATTCAATACCAAAAACAATTGTTAAATACTTGCCATACCTAAGTCACTATGCTAAACCCTGAAAAATGTCCCTTAAATTGCAGTCTATTAGTAAGGTACAAGATGGAAGTTAATGCATTTATTTGTGTGCAGATTGTAGAAAAAGGAAGCTATTGATAATTAGAGGATTCAGGAAAGGCTTCTTGGAGGAGAAAGCTAAGCTAAAGTTTGAATCCATATATTCTTGAATGTGGAGGTGAGAGGGCACAAATGTCAAGGAATGAGATGGAATTGTGGAGGATCTGAGAGGGAGTTTATAGGCACCAGTCTATGCAGAGGCATGGAAATAGGAGTAGTTAATAAGCCAGTTAAATAGCAAATTGAAGTGTGATGGGAAAGATATGAAATAAGATTAGAATAGAATAGAATAATAGAAATAAGATTATGGACGACAGATTGGGTAAACCCATAATAAATACCACACTGAGAAATTTTCATTTTATCCTAGAGGGAATGGGAAGGACACAGTTGATTTTTGAAGAGAGGACTAACATGGCCAAAGTATTTTAGGAATATCAAGAGCAAGTCAGATAGTGAAGAGGATGCAGTATTGGTCTTGAGTTAGAAAGAATCCTGACTCAGATATTCATTTACTAACTGTGTTACCTTAGGCAATTGTCTGTAAAATGAAGATAATAACAGTATCTACCTCCCAGGCTTGAGATAACATGAAGTGCTTTGCAAATCTCAAAGTACTCTTTACAAATGTAATGTTGTTACATTATTATTATTATTAGTTATATTGTTGTTATATTATGTTATTAATTTGGTTAGTGGAGGATGAATTGGAAAGTAGAATGACTACATATAGGAAGATCAATTAGGAAACATGATAGAGAAAATAGATTTAAAATTCTTGGGGAAAAGTTGGAATAGCAGCTTTTAAGTATTTTTTTTTTTTTTTTAAATTCTTGGTATGTTCTTAAGCTCAAATACATTTTTTATGGAATACATTCTTGGGAGGCAACATGGGGAGGTGGAAGTGAGCACTGATCCTGTAGAACTTTGGGTAAATTAATCTCTATGAACCTCAGTTTCCTTATCTCTAAAAGGAGGCGGTGTAGATTTATGATTGTTTGACTTAAGTTTGACTCAGATTAAAAAAAAAAAACAAAAAAAAAACCTAGAAGGTGACCTTTTAAAAATAAACTCCTCCATTGAACTGAATTTGCCTCCCTGGGCCCCTTCCTCATTTCTACTCCATCCCTTCAGGGCGCCAGTAATTCTCTCACAAGCTGAGTCAGCACTCAACTAGCTGCCAGAGTTAGCCTAAAGCCTAGGGGGAAGAGTGGTAAACTTTTAATATCCATAAGCCTCTAGGGTCCTGTGAGAATCTTGGTAAAACTTTCTTTTGAAGCTCATTAAAAAAATAAAATAAAAACTTTAGCTCACTGAGACTTCAGATCCTTTACCACACTGCCTCATTAATACGGAAGGCCTACTATGGATGGATCTCTACCTGGAACTCAAGTTCCTAAAAGCAGTGAAATGAAGAATGGCATTTGTTCTGGGGAGCATCAATCCATTTTAATTAGACTTCAGAGAAAAATCATCTCTTACTACTTTATGGTAGCCTTAAAAAAGTTGGTCACTATGGGGTGGGAAGCATTTTTTTTTTTTTTTTTTGCCATGGGCCATTTGGGTATTTATAATATCATTTGTGGGTTACACAAAATTATCTATTTCTATAACTCAAGCTCTGGAAGACTTATACCTAACTTTCAGTTCACTGCTGCTTAGCAAATGATTTCATAGGCCATGTACAACCTGGAGGCCAGATATAGTCTATTAATATTTTAATAATATTTTTTATCTCTTATCTATAGAAAAATTAGAGGCTTATATTCAGAGCTAAAAGTGACAAGAGTCATTGGGTACCACCCTCTTTTTTGACATATAAGGAAACTGAGGCTGAATGAAATTAAATAGTTTGCCTGGGTTCACATAGCTAGCTCTTTCCATGTTATCCTATCAAAATCATGCTGCTTTTTAAAAGTCTAACTTAATGGATTGTCATATGCTATTATGTCTAATCTTATTCATTTTAAAGAGTTAACTTTTGGATTCATATATCCTTTCTGTATTCATCTGACCTAGAGATTAAATATAATATTCTCTATTTGGCTTTGAAAAGTCTTCATAAGCTGCCTTCTTTCTATCTCTCCAGTGTTTTCACATTTTATTTTCCTCCACATTCTCTGGGATTCAACTCCTCATAATGTAAGATGTTCCATCTCCCAATTCTGGAACATTTTCATTAGCTGTTTCTCCCATGCCTGAAACACTTTCCTCATCCTCATCCTCACCTCCCAGATTCCTTGAATCCTTTCAAGTCTCAGCAGAAGTTCCACCTTCTGCAAGAAATCTTTCCCAATTCTTAATTGTATTGCCTTTCCTTTGAAACAACCACCAATTTTTCTAGTCTATTCTTGTTGGTACTCTGGCTTTTTACATGTTTAAAAAAATAAAAAATAAAAAAGACTCTGGTCTTTTACATCATTATACTTTGAGCCCTTTGAAAGCAAAGACTGGGTTTTGGCTTTATTTCACCATTGCCTTGCCCCATAGTAGTGGCTTAATAAAAGTTGTTGACTGACAGACAGCAGAGGTATAAGAATGGGAAAATGAGCAGATAGCCAGAAGTGTTGGAATGGTAAACAATGGCTGACAGTTTAATAAGGTTGAGTTACCTTTAAGCATCTGGTGATGTGGTACCTTCATTTTCCAATTTAGAATGGAATAAGCCTTCACACAGAAGCTGGCCTTCTAGTCTACTTGAGTGGATAAATGCATTGTAAATATATTCTACCACTATGTTCAGTGACCAGGGCTATTTCTAATAAATGAATGAAGTAGGAATTGCAACAACTTGTCTAAATGGATGAAATAGTTTTCTTGTGTTAAAAAAAAATAATTAGAACAAGGGATAATTCACAAATAAAAGCAAGATTTTTGTTTAATTATAGGGAGGCAGCAGAATCTCATAAACTTGAGCCCTGGACTCTTCTAAGTGAAGAACTGGTAGCACCTAATCATAATTGCCTTACTTATTTTGGGACTTTAGACAATTTAATTTCCTTGAGCCTTATCTGTGAAATAGGCATTCTAAAACATGGAGGGCAGAATTATCTAGTAGTGTTGTTTTGAGAAATACACCTTATGAACTGCAAAGAGGTACATAAATGTAAGTTATTATTATACTATGAATCATACTCTCCCCCTTTCATTTAGAAGCCTGTGTTTTATCTGCCATTCATACAAACAACTTGTTTTTGTTCTTTAAAAGGCCGTGGAAAAAAGTATCAGCTCTTCAATCCAAAGGATCTGTATTCAGATCTCATTTCTAACATCTGTGTGACCTTAAACAAAACACTCCTTGGATCTCAGGTTCCTTATCTGTACAATGAGGGAATTAGATGGCCTGAGATCCTTTAAAGCATGAGACTAAACATTTCTATTATGAAGTGGGGAGGGAGGGAAGCATTGGGAATAAAGTGGTATCACCATGAACTATCAATATAAGAGAAAAATACAATGAAATAAAAAGAATGTACAGGACTGGATGTCCTCTGAAAGCTCTCTTAATTCTAAATCTGGTTCTGTATCATTTCAGTGAGCATGCTTTGATGAATTTATACCTCCAAACTCAGGCCATTGGGGTGGGGAACTAGTGAGTGAGAAGAGGGGCTAGTCTCTTCGTTGCAAAAAACAAAACAAAAAACAAAAAACAAAAAACAAAACAGAACAAAAAACAGTGTTGACCTCAGACCTGAAAGAGACCCAGTTCTGAATATTAACAGTAATAACTGACCTCAGACAAATCTTTTATCTTTCTTTTGGTTTCTCCCTTTGTAAAAATGAGGGGATTTTAAAACATTCTTCCATAGTTATTTTAAGGAATATGCCTAAAAACCTAATGAAAATGTTTGGTTGTGTTTTAAAACATTCTCAAAGAAAAAATTCTGAAAGTCAGGAATCAGAATTCCACTTTTTATGCAACTTTAAGCCATTCAGAGAAGACAAAAGGAATTGAACCAGTAAGATGTGGCAACAAATCTGATTGCTCCTCCTACTTTCTCCAATGCAATCATCCTTTCCATGACTAGGTTGGTTTGCTAGGACAAGTGGAGAAGGTAATAACTAGGACAGAAATACCTTGAATCAGAAAAAATATCATTTCTAACATTTTACCCAAATTTTAAAATGCCCCTAAAGCAGATTTATACAGGTGTTCATGGCAAAAGAAATTATGTGTTTTGCTTTCCTTTATTTATATTATTTTTTGTTCCATGATCCATCACAGTAATTCTGCAATTATGAGAAATTTCTCTTATTACAGTAATATAGTATCTTTTTTAAAAAATGGGGAGTAGGAATAAATGGGGTAGGGAGGATAGGATTTAACTAAGATTATCAAATTGAGATTACATAATCAGACTTTAATAGGTAATAAGTAATGGAGAGGAATCAAGGAATAAAAAAGTCATGAGGTCCAAGAATAGATATAGCAGGAATGAAGGACTGGGGAAAAAATAATTGTTAACAAAGAGGGCAATTTCTGAAATGAACAGTTTTGAGAGATTAATGAAGTTTAATGTTTGACCCACCCTGGTGTGTGGCTAAGGTATAACAGAAATGAAGGTGAATGAATCTAAAGGAATATAACTGGGAAGACAGGGTGTTGGAAAGGTTATCAGTGTGGAGGCTGAAGTTTCTGAAGGGAAAGCAATTGGAAGCAATTGAAAGGTAATGAGATAGAGTGGAGAAACTGTCTAAGAGATTTCCAGATAGTAAAAACATAGAATAAGAGAGAATGGCACAGACAAATGGTATGAGTTTTAAAGGTAGAGGAGCTGAATGATAATGACAGGGCAAAGGTGTAAGGGTGACAATGAATATGTCGATTCCATCCTAGGCTTAGTGAGACTGAAAAGAGGGAAGTGCAATATTAGACAGAGTTGCCTGAGAAATAGTTATTGAGAGAGTCTAGGAGGAAGAGATGGGGGTTTGGTTTTTTTAAACAATGAAATCACAAGTCTGAAAAATAATAGTATCACCTATAATAAAACAAGGGTTTCTAAGGGTATCATGGAGAATAGGGTAGTATAGAAATTGGAGGGAACATTAGGCTGAATCTTTGAACCTTTGTCTGAATAGGAATAAAGTAAGGAGAAGTAGTAACAGGACAAGGTGTGCCATTCTAAAAGAAATGGATTAGGGGAATAGAAAATTGGAACATTTGTTGGAAAAGTTCATTAGATACAATAATTATTATGACAATAACAATGATGGTTTTTATTTATATAACTTTTTAAGATTTATAAAGTGCCTTCCATAGTATATCATCCCTATTTTATAGTTGAGAAAACAGATTTTGAGTGAAAAGTCAAATGACTGGTACAGTTTAATAAGGCAGGTACTGGTACAATCTAAGGCTGGATATTACTCTAAATGGTGAAGGAGGGAAAGACAATTAACATGCAATGATGGCTCACAGAAAAATGAGTAGCTGTTTGGAATACCAGTATTCTGGAGTGTGTATTTTCAGGGTCTGAACTATCATTCCACTGTTGCCTGACTGCAATGGCCTATGGGGGAAATGGAGGGGCAGAGAACTAAATGAAACCTTCCATAGTCTAAGTCCTACCATGCATCTGAATCCTCTCCCTATTTGTGTGTGGAGGCAATCAGGATTAAGTGACTTGCCTAGGGTCATACAGCTAGTAAATTTCTGAGGCCAATTTTGAACTCAGGTTCTCCTGAGTTTAATGTCAGTGCTCTAGCCATTGCACCACCTAGCTATCTGACTCTCTCTCCATTCTTGGCAATCAATGCAATCTGGTATCCTACCAGAATTCTAGCCAGGAAAGTATTGGGTGGTCTTTGTGGTAGCAAAAGACATAATGCCCTAGGCTACAGAGGTGAGTAATAGTATGGGTATAAATAACTGAGGACCTCTGCTGCAAAAATAACAACTGTGCAGTTCTCTCTTAGAACCATAATAAGATGTAATAGCCAGCTTCCACAGCTATGAAAACACTGCATTCACATATCTTAGGAGTCAAAGGTACATACGCAAGTTTGCCCAGCTGTAATCAGATCTCGTTTATTTTTGTCATGGATTTATATTCCCACCAAAATGCTTGAACCAATCAGAATCTTTGCAGGATTCTTCTGGTCACAGATTTTTGAAAGACTTGTGCAAAAAATGTGAATGAGTGAAACATACTTAGAGAAAGTGTCATGATTACCCCACTTTCTTGTGAAAGAGGAATTAATTTTCAGATGGTGCCTCATTTTCATTATTTTTTTTCCTGGAGGTCCCTTAGTAACTTCTAGTAAGGGACTTGAACTGGTTTACCTGGATAAAAGATATATTTAATGAGCTAAATAGTTCTTGCTCCATCTCTTAAGATGACTATATGAAACTGGCATCTTTGGTGTCTCACTTGAGGATCACCTGGCATAAATTAAGTGTTATCTACCACACAGATACTGCTTCACCTAAATTGTATTCCTTTGTGGCTTATGGTAATTCCAGGTACTAGTTATTACATTTTTAAAAAATGGGACATGTGATGTTCACAAGAGCATCATTAGTTATAAAGTGATTGTTTGGTTTCCTTTAAGGCTGTCCAGGTTAAAGGAAGATCCATTCAAATCTTTAGGACACAGGAGGGCCACCACAGCTGTCTTCAAGTATCTGAATGTCATGGAAAAGCAATTAGACTTGGTTTTTTTGACCCCAAGGGGTAGAACTAGGGGCAATGGGTGGAAGTTGCCCATAGACATATTTAAACCCAATTTCAGGAAAAGCATCCAAATAGTTAGGGCTGTCCAAAGTAGGATAGACAGCCTTAAGAGTCAGGAAGTTCTCCTTCATTTTATCTTTTCAACAGGTCTGGGAGATAGATGCCAACTTTATCCCCATTTTTCAGATAAGGAAATTGAGGCAGAGAGAGGTTCATAAGGCAAAGTCATAGAGCTTAAGAACATTTCAAGTCTTCTCACCATTGACTGTAGTTTCCTTTGTCTCCCAATTCTGCTGCTTTTAATCTGTTGCAGGAGCTGAGAAGTCAGATGTATATTAGAAGTGGGTGTAAAATGAGAATAAATAGAAGATCCCTTACTCAGAGCTCATGAGTAACATCCAGGAATCTTGTGACATTCATTTAGACTGTGAAGTAGTCTTCTATATTATCTCACCATAAAATTATTTTTAAACCTTAAAACACCATATAGATATTAGCTATTACTAGTTATCTCTCATTTTAGGTTTCCCCTTTTTTAAAGTTTTATTTTGGAGAGCTGAAATTATCAGAAGGCTGAATTCTGAACAAATGATGAATTTTTGTATTTAATTTCATTTAGATGTACTTTATTTTGGATTAGTTACTGATTCTCTTCAGGAAGAATTCCCTCTACCTCCATCCTATATTCATTGAGCTTTTAGTTCTTAGCACATCGCTGATTTCCATTGTTTTAAATGTTTAATATTTTGTAACTGGGCAACTTTATGAATATTAGGTAACTGTTACCCAACTTTTCCAAAGGCCCAGTTTACCAAACTAAAGATTTTCAATATAATACAACATAATGAGGAAAGATAGATTCAAATTATCTCCCCAAACCTATACCCAACTGGTGTTTTTCTCAATCAGTTCTTTCTAAAGCCAGAAATACCACCAAGTTTGCATTCCTACAATGGGGATTCTGAGGACAGAATTTACCCAATTAAATGAAGCAAAGAGCTGGAAAATTACCTAATTAACTAGTTAATATCGACCTACTCCATCAAATTGCTCAATTTTCTGTTTTGCCTTGGCTATTGATTAAAAGTGAAATGCCCTAGCAACTACTGTCCAAGCAGCTTGTGCAAGATTGGGGACTGATCTCCAAAAACAACCTAGACATCATTACAACTGACTAGCTGCAAACCAGCTAATTTATTCAGCTTTGGGGAGCTGTATGTGTGTCTAAAAGTACAAAATGCATTTACATAGGAAGGATGACAGAGGTTTTTAGTTATTAAAGATCAATTACTCATTTTATTGATGGTTAATTATATATTGGATCAAATTTGCAAAGGAAATGGAAATGAGAAAAGTTAAGACAGAAAAGATAGTCCTTTATGGCTATCACCTTTTTAATGTTTCCCTTCTAGACATAAATATTATTTGAGGGTAGCCTCAATCTTAATGTACAGGATAGGGAAGGGAGGAAGGGAAAAAAAAATATTTCTTTCAGTTATTTTAACAATATATAGTCATGCAAAGTTTCCAAAAGAGACCCAGGTTGTTTATTAGTTTACATTAAAAACAGTGAGAGAGATTTCTTAGGGCCACAACCCTATATTAAGAATTGTCCCTTTAAGTAATGGCTGTTTACTCATTCTAATGAGTTTAAAATATGTGCTTTCATTTAAATCAAAGAAACTACTGGTTACTGATCTGTATATAGAGGCAATCAGAATTTGCCAGAGGCATAGCTGAGTGACCAAACAGCTTTAAAAAACAAAAACCAAAACCAAACTACTTTCTCCACTTATCTCTCTCTCTCTCTCTCTTTTATATATATATACAGTCATAGGCCTCAATGAAAATTTTAATTAAAATAGAAATTTTTAAAAGAACTTCTAGACTCACCATTTAAATTATATGGGTTTGCAGCACCCAGATCCAATATCCAACACATTATGTCAGAGTATATAACACACTTTAAAAAAAATTTCCACAGAAATCCATGGGGAGAAGCATTAACAGGGCAGGTAGGGAGACAGAAGAACTGGGGTAGAGAAGAGAAAGGGAAATACTGAGAGTGGAAAGAAAAGAACATAACCTCTAGTTTGAAATGTAAGAGTGCTTAGTGGCTATAGAGTACCAGACTTTGAGTAAGGAAAACTTCCAATCCTGCTACAGACACCATAGCTATTGTACTTGGGTGAGTTATTTAATCTCTCTCAATCTGTTTCTTCATCTGTAAAATAGGGATTGCAACAGTACCTATATTATGGGACTTTGGGGAGGCTCAAATGAACTAGTATACAATGCTTTGTAAACCTTAAAGTTCTATAAAAGTCTTAGTGATTGTAATCATCATCATCATTAGTAGTACTAGTATATAGAAAATAGTAGTAGTGGTGATAGTAGTATACAGTAGTATATAGGAAGCATAAAGAATTCTTTTGATTCATTGGGACTCCTTTAGTTCATAAATCTAAGTAGAAGTGACAGAAGAAATCCAAGGCTAGAAGTGGATAAGGTAGAAAACTTACAAGAAACATATAATTATGGCTATAAGGGCCTCAGTTATTGTTCCACAAATAGTCTTCTTGAGTGCTACTTTTTTGATTTGCTTTCAATCTCATAGAATTTAGGGCTGAAGGGATTTTTTTTAAAAAGATCCAACAGTGTAACTCCTTTCTTCATTTTATAAGAGGAAAGACTATTCAAAAAATTCTAACCTGTTTGTTTTGTTTTTTCCAAAGTAGAATCATTGGACAATAGTTAGTTTCTCAGCCAAATAGAGAAAGGCCTTTGCTGAGGAAAAGTATCATAGAACTAACTTTCAAAATGGCCAAAGAAATGAATAAATGTACAAATAAATGAATATTCTCTTTAGTTAGTGCAATGATTTTTAAAGTGAAGGTAGTTAATATCAACTCCCATTATATATTGTTTTTAATCTATCAAAGATTCATTATTTCCAAATTGTTCTCTTTCCTTGCAAGAGCTAGATTACAAAACATGATATTATGGACTTTTGAGCAATACATAATCCCTAGTGATGTTTTTATAAATATGATCTATGCACCATACCTACTGAGATTCTAGGAGAATGGTGACAGAGATGAAGAAATCAATTGTGAAAAGAGGAGGTCATTTGCCATGCTGCTCTTGTGGCACATTAATATAGGGATCTCTGAAAGAGATCTCTTGAAATGAATTCCTCAAGAGTCAATAACAACATCTCTTGGATTCCTAAAGAGGGGTCATAATAAATAAAATGAAATGAGACTTGTGTAAATTTTAAGAGCTGAGGCATATATTCTAATGCTAAGAAGATGCATTGGGAAGTAATAGTGATAATAAGCTTAAAATAGAATGAATAAACAAAATATATTTGTTTTGCTTATTTTGACAAATAAATATTATTCATATACTTTATAATGTTCTATAGCTTATCAGAAAATAACAGAATGCATTATAAAATAATGACATCACTGGAACAAGCTCTATATTTTTCTATTATTTGCTACACTGCACAAAAGGATGCCTTCAATGGATTTAGCAGTTGTTTCCCTCTTTGATAGTTCTGATGCCATACCCCAAAATAGCCAAGCAGCCCCCTTTCTATTAATGAGAGAAGTACGACCCGGTAAACTCAAAAAAGTAAAGAATTTCTAGACTTTCCCACAGGAAATGTCAGCTCAACATGTCAAAGGGTTGATGTGCAAAAAAAGAAAAAGGCAAGAAAGATACATATAGAAGTAAGAGAAATTAAGTTCTGTAGTCATAATAACTTGCATTTTTCTAATGAAATAACAGCATCTCTTTGCCAATTTAAAGATTCAAAGAAATAATACTTCTGAAAAACAAAGATATTCAAGTGTACTTTTCTATATCCCACTAATTAGCTCACATTTCCCTTATATCCTACTATATACATATATCCCCCCAAGGTAATTGGGGCTAAGTGACTTGCCTAGGGTCACACAGCTAGAAGTATTACGTGTCTGAGGTTGGATTTGAATTCAGGTCCTCCTGACTTCAGGGCTGATGCTCTATCCACTGTGACACCTAGCTGCCCCATATCCTACTATATTTTAAGTACAAGTGCAAGGACAAACACTATTCCTAAGTATTAGCATTTTCCTAATATGTAGTTCCTTATTGTTTCAAGAATGGGGGAGGGAGGGAGGGAAAAGGGAGGTTTGGATGGGGAGGGGAGGAAAGATAGTAGGGAGAGTGAATTTATCTTTTTTTTTTTTATTAAAGCTTTTTTATTTTCAAAACATATGCATGGATAATTTTTCAACATAAACATTGACCCTTGCAAAATCTTGTGTTCCAATTTTTTCCCCTTCTTCCCCCCATCCTCTCCCCTAAATGATAAATAATTGAATTTATCATTTTTAATAGAAAATTCATTTTTTTCAGTTTAGGAATATAGTTGATAATAAACCTATTATCTGACTTTAATTCAAGTTAATTAGTTATTTTTACATTTATTCTGTGCCTAGTATGATGCAAGTTATTTCCTCTAATTCCATTGCTATTTCTCCATTCATTGGGACCATCAACGGGCAAGGTAAGAAGAAAGTATTTGAAACTAGCCATTTAACCACTTAATAATATTGAGGAAACCAACTGATTGGATTAATGTTAAAAATAGTGACTTTGTATCCCAAAGTCTAGCTTAATTCTCTATACTCAGTGGACAACCAGCAAGTGTTGTTGACTGATTTATCAGTTTCATTTACCTATTCTAACTGATCTTAGTCATTTGTAATCTAAAATCAATAGTAGTTTTGACTTGGTCAATTTCATAAAGATCACCTGGGTGACAGTCCAGCAGTCCTCCATAAAGGAAAAAAACAATTAACTGTAAAAGTTAAGATACTCACATGAGTAAGTTGGACAATATAACTTCTAAGGTTCCTTAAAAAGATCCCTTGCAGCTCTCAATTTATGACCCTTTGAATCTGTGGCATAGAAGACCTTTTTATGAAAGAACCTAGAAAATGACACATCGGATTTGACACTAGAAAATAAAGGGAGCATTATGAAAAGCTACAATAAAGGGAAGTTCTTTGGTGACATAGTGGATAAATTATGGAATTTGGGATTCCAGATTTGACACATACTAACCATATGATCCTGGGACAATCATTTAGCCTCTTTCTGCCTCAGTTTTCTAATTTGTAAAATAGGAATAATATCTTCCCACAAAGTTTTTATACGTTGAGATGAGATAAGAGGTAAAGTACTTTGTAAGTTTCAAAATTACAAAAGTTTTTTTTCTCTTAAATTAAAAAGTAATTACAAGAACCAAAGAAGAGGTCCTGAAATTGATAACAAAAAGAGGGAAAAAAAAAAAAGAAAACAACAACTTATTTTTGTTGTGCTTTAAGCTACAAAATATTTTGCAAGAGATGAGGTCCCTCTATGTTCTTTAGCCCATCTAGTGTGCCATGTTTGTGAAACATTATGCCTTAGTCACTCATTCATTTATAAAACAGAGCAGTCTGTTCTTGACTATCATGAATTAGATAAGTTCTCATTGGAGGTCTCATAGCTCATTATAAACATGAGTTACAATGCCCAATTTGCATATATGCCTGGAGAAACACAAAGCAGTAACCACTTTTGTCCACCGAGCAGCTGCCTAGGCAAGCCAGAAATCAAATTGATAATCTGAATGAGCACCATAAATGTTATTCTTATTATATCTAGTTAGCGCAAATTGGTAACAGAGCATAATGTAAGAGGCCAAGGTCATAAATTTTAAGAACAGTGAATAGCATCTTTCACCTCATCCTGCAATCTTGCAAACGTGTACCATTGGTCATGGGGAGGAGGGCAATCGGAGCCATAAAGTATGAATGGATTGATAAAAATCTATCAATAATACTGGAAAAATAGATCAAAATTCACTTTACTGATCACATCTTCCAGTACAAATCAACACTACTGTCATATGTAAAAAACTTTCCTTATTCTGTTATCTTGGACCACATCCAAAAAGGCCTAACTACTTATGGGGCATTATAAGGTGGTCTCACCTGGAAGGCAAATATGTATACAGGAAAACATTGTGAATAGGAAATGATGATTCACAGTATTCTGCATTTGTTGATGATCCAAGCAAGGACTAATGCAGGACATTAGAATGCTTCCTTGAAAGTTTTTTTCAGATCCCAATGTGAGATTTACAGCAGTGAAATTTATTCTCTCAAAGTCTCACACAGAGTATCTAGTACATGACTTATTTAGAAGCAGAGAGAAAGTCAAAGACTCCTTCACCCTTCATATTACACCAAGGACTCAACTAGTCATGGCGCTTCATGCTTTGGTCCAAAGTAGTAGGATTTTGTTGTTGGTTGTAAATATCAATCTACCTTAGTATACAGAAACAAACAAATAAACAAAAAACTTTTTTGAAGAGCAAAGGAAATATTTTGTGGGTAGATTCTTGAAACTGAAGACAGTTGATTTTATATTCTCACATCCCCGGACTTTGAACACATTTTAAGAATCAGACTAGCCAGAAGGACAAATATGAAGAGAAATGCTTCACTAAGGATTGCTTTGGGTCAGAATACCCTAAATACTAGACCAGCTATAAAGGGGAAAAGAAGTCAAACTGGTTTATTCTTTTTAAAAAACATGGCTGATTGTCCATTTTTGATAAGGAAAAAAATATTAATGGCCCTCAGATCTTCAACACCATCTCTCTTTTATTTGCCAAATATTTGGGAATTACCCCATGTTAGCATCCTAATTATGATCATTTTTTCAACAGTTCAGGCCACAATATGGGACAGGGTTCACTTGTACAACTTCACTGCATTTCTTGGTAGTGAGTAAAAAAATTAAGGTTGAAAGCATTGCAACAACCCACTAGTGACGAGACTGGTTTGTTACACTTAGTACAATAAGTACACAAAGATCTCTTTTGCTATCATAGCACAATTCAGGATTTTTTGGATTTGCAAAACAGTTTACAAATATTTTATTAGTTGCTCCCAGCATCCACCCTATCCTGGAACCCAAGTCAGTAGTTTCTTCCTCAACTTTGCAATGGAGGCAACAAGATGGGAAGGGGCTTGCCTTAGGTCACATCACAAATTGCTGTTCATCCTTTAATATAGTTTCTGAACTGCTTTCTGGAAAAGAGACCATTTTGGACAGAAAAGGGTGGGAAGAGAAAGAATGAAAAGAACTTGGGAGAGAAATCTGGACTTGGAACAAGCAGATGTTTGCTTTGACTTTCAAAAGAGGGTGATCGTCATTTCTCTTTCTAGTCTTCTATTATCTGCCCAGGGTCAAAAGGTTGAAGTTACACACACCTGTCATTGTTCTTTTAAATATACGAATATTTCTACTCTCAAGATTTAAACAAATATCTTTTAAATATTCTCATTTTATTATAATTTGGTCCTTTTTATCCCCATATTAATGGGTATTCTATTTTAAGTGAATGCAAAAAGAGCAAATTAAATTATATTTTCTCAGAAATAGCTGAAACATTTTAAAGTATAGAATACTAGAAAGTTTTCAAGCATAACATATTCAAGGGTTCAATGAATTGGTATTAGAAATGTAATCTTGTATGTAGAGAAAAATAATTTTGTCTGCCTCTGATTCTTGTGTGAAGTAAAGTGAATTGATGTAGAATTAGTTTTGAAAATAGGAGAAACAATAATTTTACATTTGTAAAAAAACAAAACAAAACAAAACAAAAAACCAAAAAACAAATCTGTGATGAGAAACCTCAAGATAACTCATTAAATGAAAAAAAAAA